>JAHDVF020000601.1:0-297912 GCA_022606425.2 Lepidostoma basale | reverse complement strand
TATATATACATTAGGGTGTCCCTTATTTTTCAAAGTTTTAATTTTACAATGCATAGGCTATTGTTTTATTCATTTGGGCCTAAAACATCCGAAAACAATTTTTTTCCTTATTCAGAACAGTGTAACCCGTGCCGACTTGCGCGCAAAGATGTCCCATACAAATTGCATCACAGGAGCGGCGCGTTGTCGTTGTTATTATCATTTATTTTCGCCTTGTCGGGTAGTAATCACGGATTGTTTTATATTTCGAAGATGTCAGTGGAACTAAGAAACAATTAAAAAAGTATTTTCTTTGTTGGTGAAGTAAATCACCAAATAACAGGTGTTAACTACCATCTAATCGTCAAGTTCTCGCCGTGCTATTTTTCAACTTACGTGAAGTTAATTTGACTTTTAATGAAAGCGCATATCTTGTCATTCTGGAGTACAATATAATCTATAAAAGGCTAGATTACCTACCAGAGCTGTTCTTAATTATGTTAAGAAGTTAGTGGATCTTCATCAGGTCTAATGAGGACTGCAAAAAATAGCAAGAAGATTCAGGACTTACATAGGCGCCGCGAAGATAACTTTCAACTTGAATTAGATAATTTATTCGATATCTCACACGTCGATGCTCTTGAATGTGCTGTGATACGACAGCATCTTATACAGGATGCTTGAACGGAGCTTGTGTGCAAAAACTAGAAAGAGATTCGTTACTCTTTGCTTGCCGCCATCATATATACGAACTGATGCTCAAAAGTGCCTTTGAATCGCAAAATCGATTGTACGAGATGATTATAGCGAACTCATTGAGCTTGCTATTGTTTTTCTGGTGGAGGCAATGAAAATAAAATAAAAATTAGACCTGCTGGCCCAATTCATCAAGCACGATGGATGGCAAGAGTTATTTATTCCTTAAAAATACGTTTGCTGTAGTTCCAGTTTTAAATGTGCGCTAAGGACAAACAAGTTTTACAAGATGTTTGTTTATTTATTGTGGCAGTTTATGTGAAGCCTTAGCTTGAATGTAGTTTGGTGATAAAAGCTCTAAATCAAGATTTTTGTTTTTTAAAGACATTAAAAGATAACGAAGAAGTTGACGAATTCCAAAGCGGCTTTAAACAAGTTCAGTCAACATTTGTGGTACTTGTCAGAGGAAATAGCCGTCCTTTTAATTTTTGATGACAACGTTGATGAGCATACCAAAGGAAACATTGTAGAAAACTTACAAAAATAAAGTTTTGATGATTCGGGAAAGAGATATGTTCCATCGAAGGAACAGATGTCTGGCTCTCTATATGGTACGTAATTAGTGTTTAATCTGGTATTTAATTTAGAACTTATTTGTTTTATTTAAAGGTACTACAAGTATTTGTTATCTTGTTTTATGGAAATCTTTGAGTGATTTTGTTTCTGTCAAGAGTAAAGATTTATTTTCACGACTGAAACTTGATAGTAGTTTCCTTCAAGAAATTGTATCTTCATAGAAAGACAGCGCGGCGTTTGTGGAAGCTAAAAAGAAGGGTACTATCTTGAAAGCAGTTAATAACACAGCTGAAAGAGCTGTTAATCTAATGACAAACTTTCATGGTTTGACTACCGCAGATGAAGAACACAAGCAGTTCATATTAAGCTGTGAGCAAGAACATAGAAAAATTTACACAGACTGTAAAAAAAGAGACTTTGAAGAGGAAATATCCAAGTAAATAAATATAAATTTGTATCTTTTTAAATAATTACAAGAAAAACATTACATAAATATATGTTTTCATCAATATTTATCTAACATAATGGTTTTAAGCGATCATCTACAACTACATTTAAGAGACATATAAAGCAGATATTTTCTTAAACTTTGAGGCCAAGTCGGCACGGGTTAGAATTAACGTAGGAAGTTAAAATTCTGTATTTGGGTAACTAATAGACTATTAAACACAACTAGGGGGTATGCGTTTCAATAATTCAAAAAAAAAAAAAATTTGCCCATAAGGGACACCTAATATATATATATATATATATATATATATATATATATATATATATATATATATATATATATATATATATATATATATATATATATATATATATATATATATATATATATATATATATATATATATATATATATATATATATATATATATATATATATATATATATATATATATATATATATATATATATATATATATATATATATATATATATATATATATATATATATATATATATATATATATATATATATATATATATATATATATATATATATATATATATATATATATATATATATATATATATATATATATATATATATATATATATATATATATATATATATATATATATTGACGACCTTCGTAGCCGAGTGGTAAGTGCATTGACTGCCACCCCGAATGTTCCGGGTTCGATTCCCGGCGAGGGCAGTGTGATTGTCACTGTCTTTGGTTTAGTGTAGAATTCACGTGACAATAAAATGGCGATTGATTAGCTACCTATCACATGTCACGAGAATCACTATGATAGCTATAATAACCTTTACATCGATTTGGCTCTTGCTGTCATGGTGTAAAGAGCGATTCAACAAAATAATAATAATAATAATATCTTATAAACCATTCTTCCATTTGTTCCATACCATCTTATATGTCCAAAATGTTTAAATTATACAATACTTACATAAATACGTAGTTATCTTTTTAAATCGATTTGCCGCGATTGTTATTATTGAATTAAAATTCAACGACGCATAGCTATAACGTAATTTTAAACATCGCGTCACAAAAAAATAATTGGACCGTTTGGAACTACAAAGGACTAATTGCAATAGGCGACTGGAAATTCTTCAAGGTATTTTTAAGGATAAACGTTGCAGCTGACCCAGTCGCCTATTATCTAGGGTCCTTTTATAATGATAAACGCAATTTAAAGGGATAGTATTTTTTGTTATCTGCAAAAGTTGGCTTGCCTAAACTTATAGAAATGCAGGGTTATCCAACATTTATATGTAAAAGCGGAGAAGGAGTGATTCAGTATTTGTAATTGATCGTATTTTTATTTATAACTTTTAAATGCTATGAATTAAATGAGTATGCCTGGTTACCTTAGGTATTTGTCCACGATATAAAACGATTGCAACCGCGATCATCAGTTTTGTGAACGATTTTTCTTTGCAGTGAACTAAGTTTCTTTGAAGTGTTTCTTTGTAAAGAATGAAATCAAATCAGTTTTTTTTATTCAAATTGTAATGAACCAGTACATAATGAGTTCCAATGCTTATTTATGAAAGTGAAGCTTGGAGCTGGAAGAATAAGGATGAAAGTCGAATAAATAACAAAGAAATGAGATTACTGGGAAAAATGTGCTGGAAAATTATGTACGTGTATTTTAGAATACCCAAAGATGAAAAAAGGAAGAAATGTAAGACAGATGATTGCATCCTAAGTAAAAATTAACAAAAGGAGCACACATCTGGTTTGGACATGTGGAACGAATAGATGAGAGAGTAATGGTCAAATATTTGTATACAAGCAGTGTGAATTGAAAAAGAAACCGAGGACGGCCGAGAAGATCATGGCACGACCAAATTTATCAATTACGACAAGGCGGTCACAAAAAAAAGAGCGCGGTGGTGATTCCTCTCTGCCTACCCCTACGGGGAAACGGCTTGGCGTTAGTTAGTTAGAGAAACGTGTGAGTACATTGAAGAATCGTTTATAATGTTTATCAGAGTCTGTAGTGGTCTGTTAGTCGAATTGCATTTAATGGATTTTTTTATATTTAAAGTTTTTTACTACCGGCCACCCGGGGATGTCTGATTCCCCATTAAAGCGCCATTAGCTCCACGCCGACGGAGCAGGTGATAGAAAATAATACTTGACAATATGCTGCGAAATTTGTTCACCTCCATTATATCTATCCCGCCCTACGTTTCGGCGGATGTCCGGATACAGCAATTTGTTCCTAATCTATTCCACCGCTCGGAATTTAAATTTGGAACAACTTTAGGCACGAATTAGTCTGTATGCTTATTTGTGATTTGAAACTAGTAACCGACCTGCGCTTTGAAAGTTAGTATATTATTATCAACCTGTATTTAAATAATTGCGTAGATTTTCACGGTTAATAGCAATGCGTACTTTTAGGATCATGGGCATATCCGTGTTACTTTTGTCTTCCTCAACCGAAGTTTTGAAGATCGTTGCAGTTTCTTGCATATATTCAAATGCACACTATTATACACAGAGTATCATCACATTCGTCTAAGAGATCTCATTTCTACTGCATGTATTCTACTTTCACCCTTCTTGTGCCAGTTTCATGCTTCGCTTCCATACATTAGGGTTAGTACAATAACATCATTGTGCACTGCCATTTTTGGATAAGTTTTTGTTTGCGATGACAAATTCGGGTGGTGGTCTAGGGGATAGAACGCTTGGCTCCTGATCCAGGGGACATGATCCAGGATCCTGATCCAGGATCCAGCCTGGACACGACCAGATTCCTTCTTTATAATAATGAGCTATTTTCTGCTCACATTAAAGATTGTAAAATAAATTCTAATATCATTGACATAAATCCTTGATGTTAACCTTTTTTTTTTTTTTTTAAACTTTAAGTGCACCATTCACTTTTGTTGCCTGCCCCAACCCTTCTTTCAATATCCCTCTCCTCTTTTGTAAACATTTTACTCAAATATACAAATTCGGCTTTTTGCTCTAGATTCTTCAAATAATCATAATAATGCTCCATTGTTTTGGCCAATCACAATGATACTTTAACATTATAAACTGTTAAATTAAAAAACTTTATTTTATGTCTGATGATGTCAACATAGGTTGACGAAACAGCTGTCGCGAAAAATAAAAATACAATTATGCTACATGAAACCATTACTATTATTATTTTTAATTAAACAGTTTATAATTATGATAATATTTTCAAAATGCTCAAAATTAAGTACTTCATGTTTTCACATTGTGTTTTTTAAACAAAATATGTAATAGTCTATTGTTTTGGCTGAAACAAAAAACAAAGTTATTTAATTTAACAGTTCAAAAGATGTAACTATCTTCAAGTAGCTATGCCTGTTTACGGATGCTTATACGTTGTACGCCATCACGTTAATGTAAAAAAAGTATGGCATTATAAGAAGCTTTTGATTACATTCTCACGATTTGACAATTTAAATGTGAGATCAACGATATGTCTTTTTTTACTACAATGGGGCATTATATAAGAAAATTATTTTACAGTTTACGGTCTCATTTGACCACGATGTCCGCTGCCATCAGGGTAACATGAAGTAAAAAGAGTTGTGTACAACGCTAATGTCCGCTTTACAATACCGACTCTTATTTTCCCACTCATTACGGTGAAGGAGCAAGTATCGTGACAAATGATAGTGGCTTCCTCTTGACCGATGTTGTCTATTTAATCGTTGGTCGTTTCTGTCTCCCTGGGAACTTACCGGTTACATTTTCGAGTAAATCAATTATTGAATTGTAAAGATATTCTACAATTTTACTTGCTCTATTTATAATTGTATGTTTAAACTTAAAACTAGATAACTACCAACACGCCGTCTCCCCGAAGGGGTAAGCAGAAATAATAACACACTGTTCAAACTTTTAAACATTTTAATTGAAAGAAGACTTTGTAATAACCAGCTTTCAATTTTATATTGTAATGAACTAATTGTTACATATTCCCTGCTATATTGTGATTGTATACTTAAACTGCCTCGTTATAACGGGTTACCCCAGTTGGTATGTAAGATAACCACCTACATACTTGGTAAATGGTCAATAAATATATGTAACGAAAGTTTTTTTATTTGTCTTTTTCGATTTTATATACTTTGTATATACTCGTACAACACTTACTTTAAAAACAATTAAAATTACATATCAGACATGTTTCGGACAACCTGTCCTTCTTCAGTGATACATATTTAAAATATTATAAAATTGTTTACAAATATTATCAGTTTTGACAGATGTTATAAGTCTTTATAACATCTGTCAAAACTGATAATAGTTGTAAACAATTTTACAATATTTTAAATATGTATCACTGAAGAAGGACAGGTTGTCCGAAACATATCTGATATGTAATTTTAATTGTTTTTAAACTAAGTGTTGTACGAGTATATACAAAGTATATAAAATCGAAAAAGACAAATAAAAAAACTTTCGTTACATCGTTACAAAATACATATTTTTAAATAAAGTGATAATTGATATGATTGTATTGTACTCTTAATTTTTGATGTTAGGAGTGTGATAAAGCTGTGGCGGTTGTACCAGGAGGGAATAAATGAGAAAAAAAAATAATATCCAGCTTCTGACGATTGCCACAGCCGGAGTCAAGCGGCTCGTTTTGTGCCCTCAGACGTTATTTGTCACGGTTGCCCGTAATTTATCACGTGATGAAATAAAAATATACGTATTACATTCGAGTTAACGTACTTACTGGAGACTGACCACCGCAAGTCGGCGGACGCCTGGAGTTGTCTATGAAAAGTAAAATAAGTATACTCTATCTAGAGTTGTGTCTATAAAAAGTAAAAAACTTGTGTCTTGAAAAAAATATACACTTATAAAACACAATAACAACGTCGTAATGAAAATACTCTTCTTCTTTTTCCTTATTGTGGTCTAATGTGGTCTGTTCTCCAGAGTGTTGCTCCTTCTGTGAGACAGATTCCCAGCTGTCCTTCCATCTTTTAGGAAGTCTTCCACGAGGACGAGTCCCATGAGGTTTATTATGCAATGCAATATAGGGGAGTCTGGTGGTGTCCATTCTTTGAACATGACCGTACCAGTCCCCTTTGCGCGGTCTGCTCCATCTTATAATATCCTCAACCTCAATAAAACTACTAATCATTTTATATTTGTGCTTTTTATAATGCCTGTTTGAAACAAAATATATTTCGAATCACATAATATTATTGAAAAATGTGGAAAGCAACGTGAAACAAGCACACTTAATGCCCAAGTAGCATCCCAAAAACCAGCAAAGATATATTAGACGTTGCTGCAAATCAATGCATAGTATTAATACTAATTTTAAAGAAAAAACAGGAGATTTAGACCTTTTCTCATTCGTTAAAAATGTATAGTAATATTTTAATATTATTTAATTTTAATATGGTATATAAATAAATGTTATTATTTATATCTTGCAGCAAATGAAAACGAGGTTTTGATTTCTATTTTGAATATTTTTAAATCGATCTAAATTGTATTTTATAATACACAATTCATGTAGAATTCGCGTAGGAATCTTTAGTCATGTAATTTTTATATTATTCTATGTATACATGTTCTCATGAATATTTTAACAAAATTAATAAAGATATCAAGTTTTTAAGATGTAGACGTGAGCCCAAAATCGACCCTCCTTCCGAGGAACACTCCGGGCGACACATATCAAACCCCCGCAATAACCAACAACACTCCAAATCATTCCAAGTCCAAGTCCAAAATATACATTATTTGTCTCCTATTAAAATTTTTGAATTTCGAATTCATTATAATCTCCAAACTGAGCAGAAATATCTCATTATTATAAAGAAAGAATCGGGTCTTATCAAGGTTTGAACCCAAGTCTCTATGATTAAGAAATAAGCGTTCTGTCCCATTGACCTTTGTAGGTATAATAAAACTTCAAGAAATAGATCTTTTCATTTATATCAAGTATATTACATGTGTTAGTATTTTTCGAAAAACAATATAAAAAATTTATAGCATTATCACCAAATGAAACTCTCCGCGTTAAAGGTTGATTTGATTCGATGGTAGAGTAAAAGTCACGGTGTTTAATAATTTTTATATTTGCCATTCTGGGTTGGTTGGCCTTTATATAAGGAGGATGTATAAAAAGGCGTGATCAGGCGCGCTAACGGCCCCGGACGAAAGAGACGCAATTATCATTAGCGAAAAGGAACAAATTATATGATGGAATTAAGTCTCCGTACAAATGGATTTGTTTGTAATATTTCTTTTGAAAATCTGAATAAAGGACGCCAAAAGACGAACGTTTGATGCCCTAACAGGGTTTTCATAATTTGATTTAACCTTCCACTGGAAAAAAATCTCCTGAAACAAAAAATATATTCATACAAATTTTATATGGGATGATGGGATGAGATGCTTCCAGTATAGCGAAATATTTCTTCTTCTTCTGCTTTATTTAGGACTGTGTCCTGCTATTTCTCGGAGCCTGTTCCTGGGATGCAGATGTCCAACTGTCTCGTCATCTTTTTTCGTCATCTCGTGGTCTTCCTGCAGGTTGAATCCTGTTGGTACTTTATTTGCGGCTATATTTATCACTCTTCCACACGATCTCTCCAGTAGCGTCTTCTCAGTCTTCTCAGTTTCACTTTCATATAATATATTTAAACTTCTAGAAAATTGATGTTGTCGATAATATTAAATACACGATGTTTGATCAAAAGAAACGCATTAATTTTCTCTTTTAAAAAAGTTTTCGTTGAATAAAACTTACAGTATTCCAGTTTCCTCTGCTTTATGGACATGCTAAACCATTTCTCCTTCGTGACTCTTTCTCTCCATGATATTATTAAACTTTCTACGATATACTCGTATCCAGATCTCAAGGGTATCCAGCTTTTTAGTGATAGCTTTTATCAGGTCCGTTTTTCAGATGGAAATAATCTCATCGAGAAAAAAAAAATAAACGTAAAAATGTTATAACAATTCAAAATATTATGTTTGTTTACTGTATTGCTCAGTGCAGGGTTAACAGATCTCAAAAATATATTCGACAATGTTGCCAAGAAATTTGGCAGAACTTTCTAATTAGCAAAGATCCGTGTTAAGAAAACATTTCACGAGTAATACTTGAATACATTTTTAATATTTCATCTCTTGAAGAATATGCGCAATTTACATATTCCGGTGTTTCCATAAATTTTATTTACGCTATACATCTAAGGCATTGTCACCATCATGGCTAATTTACGTACTCTGAAAAATGAGCTACCTGCCTTCTATTGAAAAAGTTTAAAGAATTTATGTCTTCATTAGCATAACGATTCATCCAATACTAAACCCGCTGTTCGAAGATATCCTCACGACAATAATTAATATTTTTTCCGTGTACAAATAATGTTTATATTTTTAAGTATACACATGTATGTACCTACATATACACAATAGGGTGGGCCGAAAAAACTCATTATATTTTTTCAAAGTTGTAATAGCGCGGAAAAGTTGCGAATAAGGAAGACAAACAAGTGAAATTAAAATCGGTTGACATCTTTCGGTCGCGCACAGGTCCTAAACTTCTACAAAATATGGTAAAACGTCATGAAAAAAGTTGTTGATTTAATCACTCCATAATAAAATACTATGTTCTCATGTTCTGTAATAAAAGTACTTGAGCTATTACGTTTAAATAAAAGTAAATTAAAGACTTAAAAAAATACATAAAAATGTAAAATTTTCAATATTTTGGCAAGTATTAGATATTATGCGCCACGGAAAAATATCAACTGATCTAAACCTTATTAAACCACAATGTTTTTAGGCTCTAGTCAAAAACGTTTTAAACAATTACATTACAAAAACAGCTAAAATAAAAATAATCGCAATAATGATGTTTTTCCATATTTTGTAAAAGTTTAGGGCCTGTGCGCGACCGGAAGATGCCAACCGATTTTGATAATTTTTTTTTCACTTGTTTGTCTTCCTAATTCGCAACTTTTATGCGCTATTACAACATTGAAAAAAAAAAAAAGTTTTTTTGGCCCACCCTAATGTATATATATACCTACATATACACAATGCACGAGGAAACCATAAATAACTATTTCATATTTTGTTAAAATTTAAACACGTATTATTGAAAACTTAGAATATGCTTATGCTAATAGATGTGTATTTCATTCAAATAAATTAGTATTTTTTAACCTTCAGAATAAACTTATCGTGTTCATTGCATTAGCTCATAAATCTTCGTTAATCTTAGCAATGTACTTTTTTTGTGTTCGTACTTAATAATTTATTAACGATGTGTATTTTTTTTGTTACAGGTATGACAATTTTTAACGAAATCTCTTCGCTTTGGTAAGAAAATCACACTTAATTAATCGAATAGTCAACGTGAATTTCTTCTCCTTCTTCTTGTTATACTACACCTTCGTGGTGCATAAATAATTGAGAATTATTCTTTGTATGGAAGTGAAGCATGGAACTAGCAAAAGAAGATCTGCGAAATGAAATGGGATCTCTAAGACGAATGTGTGACAAATCTGTATATGATAGAGTGACAAATGCTAGTATAAGAAGTGAATGTGGTGCGAATGAAAGTGTTATGAACAAAATAAGGAAAGGGTCATTAAGATGGTTTGGACACATGGAAAGAATGAGTGAAGACAGAATGGTTAAGAAGGTATATGTAAACGGCGTGAGCGGAGCTAGAAATAGAGGAAGGCCGAGGAAAACGTTGCACGATCAAATCAATCAAATATTGAATGTCGGTCACGTGAGCAGTCGGAGAAATCGACGTGCGTGCATGACAAGATGTATGAATGTAGAGGAAGCAAGAGAAGTATGTCAGGACAGAACAGTGTGGCGTTCCATTATTTCTGCCTACCCCTCCGGAGATACAGCGTGATGGTTAGTTAGTTACTATTTACTTTTTGAGTGTCGCGATAACTGTTTCACCAACGAATGATGATCGCGATAGCTGTTTCGATGGCAACATCAATTGTTACAAATAACTAAAAAAAAGAACAATAAATATTGTGATATCATAACAGTGTTATAAATTTAAACTAATAATTAATTATTTATGTATTATACAATATTATATTTTGAAATAGTATCTTATAATTTGTTGAGCTCTTAATCATTTTTTTTCATTGAGTTGATCAATTAAGTCCATTAAATTAAGTCTTTTATGTTCCAATTTTCTCTTTAAACTTTTCCCTATTGTGATTACAGTAAACAAAAGCCTTTAGGGTTAACTTAAATCTGTGTTAATTCCCCTTTATAAGATTAACCTTTTCATAATTGTTCCTTTCATGTTGAATCTTTGATTTACAAAATAATGCTTTTAATATTCAAAAATTTGAAACGCGAATAAGAAAATGCTCACATAATCATAATTGTAATCGCTAAAGTACGTAATCAGAAATCATATAAATTGTGTATCTACTAATTTATCTGTTTCGTGTTTATCTTGTGATTAACTGATTTTTACTTGGAATCAATTACTTTTATTCCATTGAACTCATAAGTACTCATGTATAATTTTAAGTTATTAAGTTGGGACCACATTCATGCATCGAAAATAATTTTATTATTTTTATACATTATTTCAAACTTTTAGTGAAAAAGGTCTCATATTTGGGTCACGTGCTGCGTGGAGAAAAGTACCGCCTCCTCCGACTTATATTGGAGGGCAAGATAGAGGGAAGACGGGGAGTTGGCAGAAAACAGATGTCCTGGCTGCGCAACATTAGAGAGTGGACCGGAATGAGGACGGTGGATGACCTGTTTCGGGCAGCGCAGGACAGGGAGGTTTTCGCCGGAGTGATCGCCAACGTCGGGGGGACCTGACACGGCACAAGAAGAAGAAGAATGAATTTTTATTACCAAATATCTATTTATGAAGACTTGTTCTCTAAACTATCATATTTATGAAGACTTGTACTCGAGTATTGTTGGCACACGCGCGTATCTCTAACAGTTTGTTCACTTTAGGTACATTACTTTTTCTCAAGCGCGTACGTGATACGGGATAGCGCAGAATGGTAGTCACAGTGAACGTATCACGTACGTTCAAATACGTAGGGTGGTAAATAAATAAACAAATAAATAAAGGCTTGATGGATAGTAGTAAAAAAATATTAATTTGTACCTGAGTTCGGGACTTGAAAATTTATTATTTAAATTTGGTTTGGCTTACCTTTGAATATTTGTATAATATTGATACAATTTTCCCATATTGCAATCACCGCTGTGTCAATATTTACCAAGCGATTATGAAGCTTGCGTGGCCCGCACAAGAACTATTTTGGTATAGCTGGCGGCACATCTCCGGTTGCGAGCTCTGAGCGCCGAATGACTTTATACAGCCGTATGAATATTAATGGAGGAATTTGAATAATTTTATGATTTTATAAAATAATATTGTAATGTAAGATAATTAAGTATACGTATAGAATACAAAAGGTACGGCCGGGGTACAGTGGCCATTAAGGCGGAGGCATTTAGGCTAACTAAATTGGCTATGTTGCTGGTTATAAGCATGTCACAATTAAAACAAAAACAAACAAAAAAAAACACCTGATTTAACGTTCCAAAGTATTCAAATTTGATTTGAATTTATTGTATAGAATGCAGTTATTTTAAAATAATTTAAAACTAATTAAAAAGTTTGTATTCTAGTAGTTTTTATTTATATTTCATGTGAATGACATGTTTCGCCTGTCTAAGGCATTATTAAATGTAATTTGATAAGGCCTTAGACAAGCGAAATATATCATTCACATAAAATAAAATATAACTTTTACAAAAAAATACGTTTTCATTCGTTATTTAATATGGAGTTTTGTAATACAACATTGTTCAAGAAACAATACATAATTTCGAAAATCTAAATTTTAAATACAGAACACCTCCATAATATGAAATGTGATAATCTATTTAAATTTGAAAACATTCGATTTTGTTATTATGTTTTTTTTACATATCCACGATTCAAAAATTCTGGATGTCATTCGAGCTTGTGCCAATCTATTCGATACAAGCTGTTATAAATGGCATATTCAAAATTCTTTGGATGTTGTTCTCAGCACGTTTGAGAAATGAGGCTCACTTTTAACGTATCAAATTTCAACGGAATCGATAAATATTTTCCAATTTAATTATTAACCGGGAAATAAATCAACGTTATATTCTTACACATTAATGTTCTATGTATAATATGTATATATAATGCCGTAGGTAATAATTGAAATAGGAACCATTATAATAAAACTGTTTTTATTACCTCTCCCCGCCGTGTCGACGCGGATATATAATAAATTTCGTTCATGCCAATAACGAAAAATCGTAACGAAAGCTTCGCTTTCTTATCGCGAGGGTTTTTATGCATATTTTTGAGTATACCGATATTTTTATGGCGCCTTACCGAATAGGCAAAATACACATTGAAATATCCCTTCCTTCGAAAATAACATTTCTATCCGGGGGACATAAATCGAAACAGATAAGGTAGCACGAAACATGCATATAACATGTATACATTATACCAGATTTTCTAGGCGGCGCATGTGATTTGCTTTCCGGCAATAATATGTACGTGTCTGTCGTTACAGTGTGTAACGAGACCGAACATCTCAGCCTCAAAAAGCGTTTTTTGCTCTTTTCCTAATTTTCGTTTCCTGCTGGAATAAAGTCTGATCATACCAGGAAACCATAAGTGAGATTGGGCTGAAAGTTTATTGCGCGCAGCTACCTATTATGGTTCTTCCAAGAGATATCGAGCCGTGCGTATTCGGAAAGTGTCGTTTTATTTATGGGCCGATCTCCTTTATTTTCTGTTTCCCTGGCGCCTCCTCTCCGGATCCACCGCAGAAATTTAGATGAGAGGTAATGAAAATAATCGCATATAAAATTGATTCAGAAGACGGTCGCTTTGTCTCGCCCTTGTTTTCCTTTTCTTTGTTTTTCGATATGGAATTTACTTCTTTAAGAACGTATTTTTTTGTGAATTTCCAAAATAATTTCCTCTTTCTCTTTATACCACCCACACATTTGTTTTAAATTGAGCCGTAAATAAAATGGTAGCGCAGGTTTTCGTAAAATTTATTTAAATATTTTTCAGTATTTACTTGTATTGTATAGTTCTTGCAAGGTACTGAGAGAAAGCGCGAGGATCACCAGAATAAGAGAGATATGTGAGGTTGAGGATATTATAAAATGGAGCAGACAGCGAAAACGAGACTGGTACGTTCATGTTCAAAGAATGGACACCACCAGACTCCCCTATATTGCATTGCATAATCAGCCTCATGGGCTATGTCCTCGTGGAACACCTCATAAAAGATGGAAGGACAGCTGGGAATCTACCTCACAGGAGGAGCAACACTCTGGAGAACAGACCACATATGTAGGTCTACAATAAGGAAGAAGAAGAGATTTTATTTATTTCACAACCTGTATTTATTTTTTAGATTTGTGTACTCACTCAAAAATGTATTTGCATGTTTTGACATCGTATATCAAAAATACTTTGCTTCAAATATAAATACTGTTCGTTATTGGAAATGTGTAATTATTTTGAGTATGCCATTAATATGAAATAACAGGTATTTTTTGCTAGCGAATGTTATACACAGTAAACACAGGTACAGATATTGGACTACCTTTCATTTACGTGAACCGTGAGCGTGCTTTAAGCACCGAATATACAACGCTAATTAAAGCTCGCGGAGGCACCACGTGTAGTGTTTCATTAGTTTTATCAAACATAAAAATGCTATTCGTTTTATTGTGTGAGTTTTAAAACTGTCACAATATATAATGCACCATTTTGAATTTCATTTTTAATAGCAAAATTAATTTTATATGAGCTCGTGACTTTATGCATCGTTTAGTGCTTATGTATTTTTAATGAATAATTAATACGAATGAAAACGTCCGTTTTTTAACAGTTTTAGTGTATTTTATGTGAATGACATGTTTAGGCATTATGAAATGTCTTATATATATTTTTTATGTACAATAGAATCAATATATTTTTGACTTACATTGTATTTAACTAACTAACTAACCATCACGCCGTCTCCCCAAAGGGGTAGGCAGAAAGAATGGACTGCCTCCATTTTCTTTCCTGACATATTTCTCTAGCTTCCTCAACATTCATACATCGTGTCATGTAGGCGCGTCGATTTCTCTGACTCCTCGCATGGCTGACATTCAATATTTGATTTATTCGATCGTGCCACGTTTTCCTTAATTTAATGAAAGTTCATTTAATTAAATTTAATATAAAAATAATAATTATTACGATACTTGATAATATCTTAGAAAGGCGAAACATGTCATTTACTTAAACTATAATAAAACTTTTAGAAAACAGACGTTTTCATTCGAATTCATTATTTTATATGGAGTTTTACATAATTTTTCAAGAAGGAATGTACAATAATAATATTTATACAGAGCGATTTTTATTTTTCTCAAGGGCGACGTCTGGGAAACCCTTCTTAAAAATAAATTTCAATAGAGCTACCCAAAAACTCTTAGCATGAGATTGTCTTGACTTAAGATATGATGGGTATTCTATACCGAATAACCGGTCCTGCGACGTCGAAGGCACGAACTGTATATTTTGAAGCTTACGAACTTTTTGTATTAGTTTTGAAAACAATTCCTTTTTGATATTTGAAAATCTTACAAATTTTGTAAAATAACTTATTTCCTGATATAATAAATTTGGAATTCGTGAAAGCGCAATTTTTTTTAATTCATCATTTTGGGAGCGCTATTTTTTTTGCAAAAAATATTTTGAACGTGTTTTGTAAAAAAAACATATATTCAAACAGGGACAAAGAAAGTGCTTCCAAGTGTGGTGTTACTATAACCATAACACCCGGTGCCCGTGGAAACAAGCAAAGTCGGCCAAACGTTCCACCACAATGGCAAGCGAATAAGAGAGCCATCCCCACGATACATGTTAAATAATGTTTTTGGGATCTTGGAAAAATCCGTGTAATTCGTCTTTCTGGACCGACGTTTCGGAGATAGTTGCAGACACCATCTTCAGGCTGATTATAAAGCATACATTACCCACCACACATTTATAACCAATCACCATCAATAAACGGCTGTCCCTCGTGTCCGAGGAAGACTGTACATCGTGGTTGTGGGTCCACATGTGACTGAAGAGTCCGACCTGGACATACAAATTCTGGGGCATCTGGGGCAAGGGAAGGCGCTTGCAGTGGAGCCGTCACCGTCTCCCAGTGATCTCTCCTTTCTCCTCCTCCTCTCTGCGACGTTGATATTTATAACCACACTGAGTTACACGGATTTTCCCAAGATCCCAAAAAACATATTGCTATACGTACCAACCGTGAAAATTTAGGCAGTTATTTATTTTAAAATAATTTTTGCCATTGACACATAAGCAGCAGAACATATTTTGATTTGTAGAATTTATAAATACCATTGCTTTCGCAGCTGATTTGAGCACTGCGGGAGGTATTTGTTTTTCTTGAAAATTAATCACTTAATACTGGTAAATTAAATATACTCGTAACTTTATTTTTTGTATCACAATTATATTTTATTTTACGCGACAGCTGTTTCATCAACCTATGTTGACATCATCAGGTGTTAGAGTTTTAATTTTTATTTTTATTATTATTGTAAAACCTGATGATGTCAACATAGGTTGATGAAACAGCTGTCGCGTAAAATAAAATACAATTGTGATACAAAAAATAAAGACATTTAATTTAACAGTTTAAAATGTGAAAAGGCGGGCCACACTGTTTTAAACAAGCTCTCAACATCGGTCTCCACCGGCGGTTTAAAACTGTGTAGACACTTGTTTGAAACCAAAATTCGTTTGACCTTCAACAAACTTTGTGAACGGACGCGCGTTTAAACACGTGTAGAGAGCTTGTTTATAACAGTGTGTGGACGCTACACCAACCGTGGGCTCCACAGCTCTCCACCAAGGTCACCCCTGTGGAGAGTTTGTTTCAAACAGTGTGGCACGGCCTTAAGGTATCATGTTTCGTCCAAAACAATGGACACACTTTTAAATTAAACATTTAATCATTTAATCACTTTTAAATTATTATTTTTTAATAATGTAGTCTTCAGACTAATATAGAGTCCCGCCACTGTTGCATACAAATTTTTGTTCTGTGGGACTAAGTATCATAAGATTAATTTATGAAAACAAATTCATGTTTCTCTTATCTGATGATGTAACTCATATCTCGGCCTGGTCGTACTCGTATATTGTTTAGCAACGCCAGTTTTACTTCTTCTTTACAGCACCCGAACTATTTTTATTGGTCGTAATTTAGTGCATGGCAAGATGTGGCCATTAGAATTATTTCACACCTCCTCGTTAAACGACCTTTAATAATTATTATGGCCGATGTGCTTGCGTAGCTAATTAATTCAATCAACGGGGGTTCCGAATAAATATTTTAATTAAAGAACAATCTGAATAAATTCTTTTTATGCCTCGTTATATTACTGTTTAGCCAAACAGAATACACAAGTACATTTTCCTTGTTTATCGCGTGGTCTTAATTATATTTCATTATACATATATTTTTATTTATTTTTCGTTCAACCAATTTTCTTAAAAGCGTATAACATTAATCTTTGAATTAATATAACCGCACTTCGTATTTTTACAACACTTTATTCAGACATTTTTCGGTTGTGATACAAACTTTATCGATGTACAAATTAAAACAAAAAGTAATATAAAGTGTTGTAAAAATACGAAGTGTAGTTATATTTATTCAAATATGAATCCACAACACAGAGTGCAGGTGAATAAAGAAGTAACATTAAATGTATTTATTGTTTCTTAAACGATGTAAATCTCCATTTTAAATTATTAATAGAAATGAAAACCTATGGTTTCTAGAATTGTTATTTTAGTTTATGGGAATGACATGTTTTGCCTTTTAAGGCTTTATCAAATGTCACATTTTAATTTGTATTAACAATAAATGTGTTAATTTAGTTTCTCGAAACGAATTCTATTAAAATTATAAATAATAATTTAATGGAACGATGTATTTTTAAGAACTACTTCCAATACCTGGAATCGACAGACTCATCTGTAGATGCCCGCGAACCAGGCGAAACCGGTGACAGTCGGAAAATAGACAAACGTTGAAGTAGTTTTTAAAACATGTTTTTTTATTATTTTTTAAAATTGGTTAAATTAATTTATAATTTTATTTTTAAATACGTATTATAGCTTATTTTAATTTGTAACTTATTACAGGTGTTTTTTGTTAACATTTTTTAAAGAAATTCTTTTGTACAAAAAATCATTTGTAAAGTCATAGAGCGTAGCTTTTCATCTGTGGTAAAATGAGCTTCAATCTTGAATTAGCATCCGCAAGAAAAATAAGACGAATTCCACAGTACGAGGGTAGGAAGGTTGTATGCCGAGAGATGGGTAAAACATACTGCTTCATTGACTTGGGAATACATGTACAACGGTTCTGGTGTTATATATATGAGCAACATGGTTTTGTACTATTGCATAGTTGTATGTATTATATAACATATAGACGGTGTAGTCTTGATATGTTTTACAAGTTAACCTCACGTATTCATTGGCGTACAGTGAAAATTAATTTTATATCGCAATTTAATTTAATTTATATAATGTCACATAAATACAGGGTAGTAGTTTACGAGACAGAATGCTTGCCTTCTGATCTAGAGCACATGGGATATAAGCCTGCAAACGACTCAACTCCTTCTTAATATAGAGCTATTTTCTGCTCACATAGGAGATTACACATTTAAATCGTAGGTGTAACACTTTAAATAAAAATTCTTTTTTAATCTAAACCCATCGATCCCAAGTAATATAAAACTAAGATGGATATAATCGTTCTCACTTTTTGCAAAAAAATATAATATTATTTAAAGTAATATTTCCTATGTCCAGCAGTGGACGACAACGGCTGTCTAAGTAGGTAAGGTGACAACGCTCAAATGGTCATTTGCGAGACTGGTAGACGAAAGATGGACCAGAAGGGTGTTGGAATGGAGACTTCGCGAGTACAGAAGGAACAGAGAGAGACCCCCCAGATGATGGTCCGATGACATTAAAAAAATTACTGGTGACTGGATGCCAAAGGCACAAGACGAATACGTGAAGAAATAAGAGGGAGGCCTATGTCCAGCAGTGGATGAAATCGGCTGTTTAATAAGAAGAAGAAGAATATTTTCTAACCGACTTAATCTAACTTAATCACACGGTAAATAGATGTGTCTTAAAATATAGTTTTCCGAAGACCATCATCATCATAACTAATTGACCATCACGCCGTTTCCCCGAAGGGATATGCAAAACGTACGCACCGACGCTCAGTACGAGTATCCTGACATACTTTTGTCGTCTCATTTGCTTTCACCATTGAAATTTTGTTTGATTTGATCGTGCCATGCTTTCCTCGTTTTACCTAGATTTCGTGCTATATTCATGTTGTTAACTTATAATTTCTTTAATGTTTTATAATTTTATATTATGTTCTTGTTATGTTCTGTAAGTCTCAACGCCTACGGTGGGCTGGCCATGTGGAAAGAATGCCAGAGGGTAGAACACCACAAATTAAATCCAGATGGGTGCCCCGCGAAAAGAGACCAAGAGGCAGACCGAGGAAAAGATGGGCGGATTGCGTGGAAAAAGATGGGAGAAAATGGAGGGAGCTGGGGAATGGAGAGAGATGGCCAGAGACAGAAGTCAGTGGAGGACCGTTGTGGAAGAGGCTAAGTCCCACACCGGGATGTAGCGCCGAGAAATGATGAATGATGATAATGATATTAATATTCATGTTTCTAAACCATTGTAATGATCCTTAATAACCATCATGATGAAAAAACGTTTTAATTCATACAATTTCTCTAGTAGGTACTCTTAGATAAAATCATATATAACGACTTTTTTTTTAACAATAAGTAGGTATTCAATGATTTTACACTATTTTTATTATTACGTTCACATTAAGTTAAACGAATATTGCTCTGAATGAAACTAGATAACTATGTCATGAAATTTTATTCGCGCGTATGCGATACCACAGATAACGAATTTGACAAAGAAACGCTTAAGATATTGTTTCTACGCCAATGTTCCCTTCAAAGGGGAGATGAGTTTCTCAATTCGGCAGAGGAAGACTTTGTGCTATACCGGGGATGTATAGGAACAAGTCAGCCTTAGAGTGTTCGCTAATTCTGGATATTAAATTTTCCCCGAGATTAGATTAAGAAAGCACGTTCAAGTTTGTTTTATCAGGTTAAACGAACAAGTTTTGAGAGCATTTATGCCAATATTCCCGTGAAATAGGATTGTGTGATTATGATCAGATGTTTGTTAATTACGCAATATGCATATCTTATTATTATTACAATATTCCAAGTTTTGCTCAGCCGCTTCACTCGCATGCGGATAAATTTAGTTTGAAAATGTATTTATGAAAGTTTGGTATAATCTTAGATGTAAAGCTTGTACTGCGGTTGCATTGTATTTTTTTACATTAAATTAAATTACGAATTGTCTTCATAAGCAATTTAAAAAAAAACCAACAAGTACGTAATTAAGAGATTTATCTTTCAAATCTGATAATATTCATAAAAAAACAATAAACGGAAGTTTTAAAATAATTTTCCGTAATTTTATATCGTAGATAATTCGCCTTTTTTAAAATTAAAAATAATAATCAAATGTTATAGATATAATATTTTATATTTTCTCGCGACAGCTGTTTCGCTAACCGATTTGAGCATCGTCAGGACTAACGTCGGTTAGCGAAACAGCTGTCGCGAGAAAATATAATCAATTGTGATATTCATAACAAAGTTTTTTTTGTTGTTTAAACAGTTAATAATGTTGAAATATCAAAATATTTCCTCCAAAACAATGGATTATTTATTGTTTCTTGAACAATCACGTAAAATTCCACATTTAATTATTAAAAGGAATGAAAACGTCTATTTTCTATAAGTAAAATTTTATTTTATGAAAATTACGTGTTTCGCATTGATGGTGTATTATCGAATATTTTATAATGTCTTAGCATGGCGGTATGTTTCATTCCCATAAAATAAAACTTCTAGAAATTATACGTTAACATTCTATTAAATAAAGTAAAGTTTTGCAACGCTTTCGTGCGGCAATTTGGGGCACAAATTCATATTAAAATATTTTTATATTTTGTAAAGTTTTATGTTTTATACATATTTTATTATTCAAATATGTTTAATTTCTCAAAGCATATTATTGCTATGAATTTATTCTTGTTAGGTTTATACGTTTTCTTTTTAATATTGTTTTCTCAAGTAAAACATATTTAAAACTTTGTATATACTAATTCAATATTAAATTCCTGAGAATCTAATTCACAACGTTAAAGTTTGATATTATATGAAATATTTATATAGCCAGTATTGCGGAAAGCAATAACGTATTTATGTAATATTTCTCGTAGGTTTTTTTCTGATGGAAAATCTTGTAAAAAGTAATGTTTTGTCTTGAAGGGATTTGAAATCAGACGTAAAAGAGAGAGTGCGCGATAAAGTGTAACGCGCGGAAGGGAGAAGCCTATAAAAGCAAAGCAAATACGGGAAACAGTGAAAAGATTTTTAGGTAAATGGGAGATATTTTTGGTATCATGGCCGAAAGGAAATATGAAACAACATGTTTATATTTTATTATTTAAAATATTATGCCCGGGTTTTTCTTAACAACACATAAATTTGTACGCAGCATGACGCAAAGATCCATTTGAATATTCTCGTTTTCTTTTAGTATAGAAAATGGAATATTAAACCTAAGATGGCGATGCACAACGGTGTTTACTAACTGCAATAATTAGAATAAAATGTTAGATTAAGCAACAAGATGGCGTCTGTAGGCAGCTGTCATTTGAAATTTCTCACAAAAAAATATATTTTCTACATTTTGGTTATTGTTTTAGTACTTTTCGTAACGTTAAAAAGATTCGTAACCTTTTAATTAATTAATTTAATTAAGTTATAAAAAAATATAAAAACATTTTACAACTTATAAAACAACATTTTATAAACAATTAATAATATAAAAATCACAAATGAAAAAAAAACAACAAAAACATTAAACATCGGTACTTAGAATATTATATTGAAGGCATTTTCGACGAAAGATCGCAAGAGAACCGGCATCTCTTACCTCATTTGGTAATTCGTTCTTCTTCTTCTTCTTCTTCTTTTAATAGATCTGTCGATCTGTGACACAGAAATCATATCTCGTCGGATGATGAGATCCAGCTGTCCCTCCATCTCTTAGGCGGTCTTCCAGGTGGGCGGTGTCCGGAGGGGATTTCATAAGCGCCTGTATATGCGAGTCTGTCACCTGTTCTATCATTCGGGCTACATGGTCCCTCCAGTATCTTCTTCTGGATCTACTCCACTGAACGATATCCTCTATTTCGCAGGTTTTTCTTATGTCTACGTTGCGGACACGATCTCGGAGGGTAATTCGTTAAATAATTTAAATCCTCTATTAAAAACACTTTTCTCTGTACATTCAAGTCTGGGTCTCCGGAGTCGGAATCTATCGAATTAGGTCCATCATGCATGGGTTACGGTTCTAGGGAATGTAAGAGCCAAGCTGACGAAACAGCTTTGGATGTGTGGTGGTACAACTCTCATTACTAATTTTGAAACATGTCAGAAAACTAAACTAAAAAAAATAAATAAAGTGAATGCTAACAAAATAAAATTATAAAAACAACAACAATGGCGCAAAAGCCCACTACACCCCGACCTCCTCCACAATTCTTCGCCACTCTTCCCGGTCCATCGTCCGCATTCTCTAGTTTGCAATATAATTGCCCTGAGATGCCCCTCCACCTCAGTTTTGGTCTTCCCACACTTCGCTTTTCATCTGGTCGTGTATTTAGATACTTCTTTGGGATTCGATCTTTTTCCATTCGCTGGAGGTGTCCCAACCATCAAAGTCGCTGCATTTTTATAAACATCACTATGTTGGGCTCGTTGTAAAGTCTAAAATTATAAAATTATAGTAAAACAATATCTGTTTTGTTGATGAAGCTAGAATATCGATGAATTGTTCCATAAAACTCAAACAAAAAATAATAGTAATGTTTTGTGATTCGTAAAGTAACATTTTTTTAACGAAACTTCGTACAATTTATTTTCCTTTCTTCTAGAGAAATCCTGGCTTTTTATTCAACCAATCCATTTCATTTTCGTCCACATTTATTCTTAGGGCTCTTGTACCGAATTCGAGTAGGCCCTCGCTTAGATAATACTGTCTCGTTAGTACTACTAATATCACAAAAAATAACCCCCCACCCCCTCTCTTACACTAATTGCGAGGCCAGTCAAAGGAAGTTGTTTGGGATATTTCTTTTACACGGAGCCTCATCGCCTTCTTTGATGTAATCCCTACAAATATTTGATCGTCGGATAAAGAGTGTCAGAATTATTACTGCCTTCGTTAGGGAATGTCCGGAACGCGTGTATTTCCTAATTAAAATGCAATAAGCCAAGAAATTTTCACAATTTTCGGGCTTAATTATTTTTGACCCGAATTTCGATCGTACTTCAAGGATATTATGTTTAGATTTTTAAGCTGTTTTATCTCTTGTGTAATCTTAACAGAAAATATTGTTTTTTTTTAATAATCAGTATTAAGGCTCCGATGTTACGGTCACGTGATGAGACCCCACAACCATGTCGTGAAAGAGTGTTTATTTCGTGGGTATTAAAGAGAGAGGGAGAGGAAGAGCCCAAACCACCTGGCTTACGAAAGTGCAGTGTGGGACATGAAAGCCTTAAGTAGGAAGATACAAATAAACAATAGTTAATTAAATAAAGTGAATTATCATTTCTTACTTTTATATATTATCGCTTGAGCAATGACGTAGACGTATATTAGTTGTCTATTTACTTTTATATAAAAGTGCATTTTTTCTGAGACATCTGTTTCCTGTGACAGATTAATCACTGTTTAAAAATATATGTTTTTATGTAATACGACAGTATTACGTCTCAGATTTGTTTTACGAACATTTTTTTGAGAACTTCTAGTATTAAATTTGTCATATGGAGCACTCACTTCTTGGTAAGACATTTTAAACGTATAGATGTAAAATAATAAAACACCTTACAATATGGTTATTGCAATTGATGCAACTATTTTTCATTGGACCCACGCTTCATCATGGCAATATAATAACCGAGTTATATAAATTAAAATAACTATTCTGTAGTTAAATACAAAGTGTTTTATTACTTTATATCTATATATTTACTTCCTGTATCGTTAACATTTTTATTTCACAACGGAAATAAGATTAAAATGATCCCAAATATTTAGTATTAAAATTATTAAATTGTATTTATTTCACGTTTAGCTATTACTGATCTCATGCAGATACGTAATATATAATGATTGAAATTATTTTATTCGTGGAGTACTTAAATTCAACGTAGTTTCTTTTGCTTTTACGTACAACTTTTATTTACTCGCAAATCTCGAGTAATGTATCGAAAGTTTTCCCGTTTTATTTATCATCAGGATATTCACTTTAGAAGGCTTTTAGGGCTAAACTTTATTCGAAGGGAAGAGCGCCTTTGAACCTGGATGAGGGGGATCTCTCGCGAATTCTTATTCCCGCCACCTAATGCCCGCCGTCTAAACATATACATTATGGAAAGCACCCAAATTGTTACCCGGTTCCCCCGCCATAATACCATAATAAAATTCATATGCATAACTAAGTTAGCGCCTTTGTTTAGACGTTTTCCCGAACACGAGGGGAGAACGGGGAAAGCCTCCCAAATTTAGCACCTAAAGGCAAAATATTTCTTGTTTTCCGTAACGAGCCTTCTTCCCACCTCTTCCACTTGCCTATTACGTTATTAATGCAGTGACGGAAGGCGATTTTATTTAAATTGATTAATTGTTAAACCGAAATGATAAATTAATCTCTGGTGGAGTTGATTCACTTCTATATTGTTTCCCGCATCGCAAAAAACTAATGAATAATAATGGAAATGACGCATTTTTTACATGGCCAATTCAGTACACTTATTTGCATTGTATTCTTTTTAAAGATTTTGTTGTTGTTATAGATATGATTTTTAACATAAAATTATGTAGCGTAAAGAAACTAATAAGTTTTAATCAAAAATATTTATATTACGTTTAGAAAATTGTAATGTTGTTTTTTGTTAAATTTCAACTATTATATAACGGTGCGAATGAAAGTGTTATGAACAAAATAATGAAAGGGTCGTTTAGATGGTTTGGATACATGGAAATAATTAGTGAAGACAGAATGGTGTGAAGAAGGTATATGTAAACGACGTGAACGGAGCTAGAAATAGAGGAAGACCGAGGAAAACGTGACACGATCAAATCAATGAAATATTAAATGTCGGACACGTGAGGAGAAATCGACGTGCGTGCATGACTAGATGTATGAATGTAGAGGATCGAGAGAAGTATGTTAGGACAGAACAGTGTGGCGTTACATTCTTTCTGCCTATCCCTCTGGGGAGACAGCGTGATGGTTAGTTAGTTAGTTAGTAGTTTACATTAATTGCAAGTAATAAATAATTTAAAAAAATCACCCTCCGCCATTGGTATGTTATTGCAGAATTTCACGTTCTGTTTTATACAATGCTTTTTTTCTTATTTTTTGCTGAGTCTGTGGCACGTGGTTATCAGTATCGAATTGAAAGTAAAGTAAAGAAAAAAGAAAACGTTTTTTGTTTGTTTGTAGGGATGCAACTTGGCGGGGTATTATTTATTTCGTGCTCGTGTTATTTCTCTGGAACTGGAATTTCTAAAGCCCGTTATTTATTTTCTAGGCGTAATATTTCCGTTAACTTAGATAATTTTATTGCGTCCCATAAATCAGACGCTTTGTTTGTTATAATCAGATGAAAGTAGTTTTTTTATGTTGTACTCGCTTGTTGGAAAATATAATAACTGAAATAAATCCTTAAGATGTATCTGAAATTAAAAGATTACTCTTTCAGAATTTTTCTAAACTAATATTTTAGTGCAAGTAAATGTTAAATTTATATTATTATTATAAAATAAAAATCCTCTTGAAAAACATATATAAAAACGCATTGTAGTTTTGTTAGCTTTTTTAAAATTTATTTTGGGGGTGATTTGGAGACGAAATGCTAGACTAATCGTCTAATGTATTTGAGTCTCCTTGATGCAAACCTCGTGCTTTTATATTTCACAAACAAATTTTAAGCATATGTTGAAGACCTTTTAACTCATTATTAGTTTTATTTTACTTGTGACTGTTTATAAGTTTATAATCAAGTGGAATGATACAAAATATGTAAAATAATTATTATATTATTTTTATTTAAAAAAATAATGAACTAACTAACCATCACGCCGTCTCTCCGAAGGTGTAGGCAGAAATAATGGTATATTCTAGTTCCATTTTTATTGTTAACATTAACTTTTTTACCATTCTTTCTTCATTCATTCTTTCCTTGTGTCTCAATCATCTTTATGTTCCTTTCATTATTGTGTTTATAAGACTTTCATTTGCACCGCATGCATTTTTTATACTTTCATTCGACACTCTATCATTCGTCTAAGAAAAAGTAAAAAATATAATATATATATTTGTTCAGTTGAACAAAGTTCCCGGAAAACGGATGTACTGTTACGTCATTTTATATGCCGGTAAATCTACATTTCTATATTTTTTTATTTCCCTCTCACAGCGAAATGAAAGAAATGTTTGAATAACCTCCCCAACCTTTCGACTTGGAGTGACACTGCTCCGTTTTATTTAAGGGACATAAACATAACCCAAATTTTTGTGGGTCAGACCCCAACTATAAAACCGAAACATTAGAAAAGAGCCTAAGGCCTTTTGGCCTTCTTTATTGCATCTCTGTTGGGAAATGGAGCTACGGGTAGTTTGATATATTTGGGATGAGCTTGGATCCGTGGGCCTCCAACTGAATTTTTGATCGTCTTCTAATGTCGCTTTGTATACGGTGTTTTTAAATTGAAAGCACTTCCCGATTGGGACTTTTTCATGTATTTTTATTTTTATGTTTTCATTTATTAAAAAAAATTTATTGAATTTCATATTTAAATATTTTCCTCTATAAAAATAAGAGAAAGCCGAGGAAAACGTGTCAAGGTCAATTAAATCAAATATTGAATGTTGTCCGCGTGAGGAGTCGTAGAAATCGATGTGTGCATGATACGATATATGAATGTTGAAGAAGCGAATGAAGTATGTCAGGAAAGAAATGTGTGTAAATCCATTCATTCTGCCTACCACTTCGGTAAAATGGCGTAATGATAAGTTAGTTAAAATTAAATGTATTTTACATTTTTCTATAAAAATAAAGTGATAATGCCTTAGAAAGGCGAAACGTGTCATTCCCATAAAATATATTAAAACTTGTATAAAACACACATTTTCTTTCGTAAAAATTATTTAATATGGATAATAATTAAATAAAATGATATTTTTTTATAACTATATTCACATTTGTCTTTATTTCGACGGCGACCGGTTTCGCCAGGCTCGCTGGCATCGACAGACTGGTGCCAGGGAGCCAGGCGAAATAATGACAAATGTGGAAGTAATTATAAAAAAACATCGTTTTATTTAATTAAAGTTTAAAATGAACTTCCACCAAGAGATTTTAGTTAAATCATTTGATTATCTTAAAAGTTTAATGTGGAGTTTTACATCGTTCAATATTATTGAAAATCGGGCGAAATCTAGCTGGCAAGAGCATCTTGAAAAAAAGATTATATAAGATAATATATTTTAAAGATTTTTTTATGTACAGGACACATACGAGGTCTGTTCAAAAAGTATCGCGAATTTTGAATTTCCGCTGGCTACGTATATTTGATTTTTGATTTTTTTGTAGCGTTATGTTGGTACTCATGTCCCTTACTTATGCTGACAAGGTCGGCCATTTTGAATGTTCAGTTAATTTTTGACAGCTGTTTTGCTTGGATGTGTTTTGGCTCGTCTTCGATTTTTGCCTATTCCAAAAAATGGATCAAAGAATCTGTATCAAATTTTGTGTGAAAAACAAAATAAAGTGCGCGGACGCATTTCGAATGTTGACTGTGGCATATGGTGAAGCTACCTTGGACCAAAGCAACGTTTATCGGTGGTACAAAATGTTCTCAGAGGGCCGAGAAGATATGAACGACGAAGAGCGTGCCGGACGCCCGAGCACGTCAACAACAGACGAAAACATTGATAAAGTGAAGAAAATAGTATTAGCCAATCGTCGAATCACCGTTAGAGAAGTTGCTGAGGACCTAAACATATCGATTGGCTCGTGCCATTCGATTTTAACCAATGATTTGGGCATGAGTCGGGTCGCCGCGAAATTCGTGCCAAAATTGCTCAATTTCGACCAAAAACAGCATCGCGTTAACATTGCTCAGGAGATGTTGGACTCGGTCCGTGACGACCCAAATGTGCTCCAGAGGGTCATAACTGGTGACGAATCATGGGTTTATGGTTATGACGTGGAAACCAAAGCTCAATCATCCCAATGGAAGCTGCCGCATGAGCCAAGACCAAAAAAAGCGCGCCAAGTTCGGTCGAACGTGAAGGTTTTGCTCACAGTTTTCTTCGATTGCAGGGGCGTGGTGCATCATGAGTTCTTGCCACAGGGTAGTACGGTCAATAAGGAATATTACCTGCAAGTTATGCGCAATTTGCGCGAAGCAATCCGCCAGAAACGCCCGGATTTGTGGAAGAACAAAAACTGGCTTTTGCACCATGATAACGCCTCTGCTCACACATCGTTGCTTGTGCGCGAATATTTGGCCAAAAACAACACAGTAATGGTGCCGCAGCCACCGTATTCCCCAGACCTGGCCCCCTGTGACTTTTTCCTGTTTCCAAAACTGAAGAGGCCCATGAAAGGACGACGCTACGCCACGATTGAGGAGATAAAGACGGCATCGAAGGAGGAGCTGAACAAGATCACAAAAAATGATTTTTTTAAGTGCTTCGAGGATTGGAAAAAACGTTGGCATAAATGTATTATATCCGAGGGGAATTACTTTGAAGGGGACAAAATAGATATTCATGAATAAATAAATACTTTTTGAAAAAATATAAAATTCGCGATACTTTTTGAACAGACCTCGTATAATATTATTACACAAAAAATAACATTTAAAATCGTTTTCGGGTGTCACTGTTTTTTTTAACTTCCTGTATCTGTGATAAATGTGTGCCGGAGGATCCTGTACAATATTTTAATCGTCTTCTAATATCGTTCTATTTCTCCCTTCACGGCTACCGCTTTCACATTCCATTTTGTTTCAATTTCGTTTTAATTTATTATAACGACTACCGCACACGTGATTATTCTGTCACGCTTTAATATCAAAGGTGAAATTGTTTCTATTAAATGAATTAACATTCTTGTGCCCGTGGTAATCGTCAGAGTTATGCCGGATCGAATTGTCACTAAGCGCAGCCTCTGGTTTATGAGGAAACGATTTAGAACATAGGTTCCCAACGAGGGCGGTATCGACCCCCAGTAGGCGCTGGAACCGTCCAAGGGGGCGGTAGCTGATGTAGTGGTATCTAAATGGGAGCCATTCAATCAGCCAAGAACCCCTTCTTCCCTTCCGGTTCCCTAACCGTAGTGTAATTATTAAAACAATAATTAATGAATAATTAATGAGATCTCTTAGACGAATGCGTGGATATTCTGTGTATGATAGAGTGTCGAATGAAAATATAAGAAGTGAATGCGGTGCGAATGATGGTGTCATGAACAAAATAATGAAAGGATCATTAAGATGGTTTGGAAATATGGAAAGAATGAATGAAGAAAGAATGGTAAAAAAATTATATGTTAATGATGTAAATGGTACCAGAAATAGAGGAAGACCAAGGAAAACGTGGCACGATCAAATAAATCAAATATTGAATGTCGGCCATGTGAGGAGTCAGAGAAATCGACGCGCGTGCATGACACGATGTATGAATGTTGAGGAAGCGAGAGAAATATGTCAGGAAAGAAAGGTGTGGCAGTCCATTCTTTCTGCCTACCCCTTCGGGGAGACGGCGTGATGGTTAGTTAGTTAGTTAGTTATAATTAATGAAAATTGGAAAAATAATTGAAATTTCCTTTATAATACATTTTTAGTTTAATTATTTTCATCAGAGGGCACAGCTAGTTGCCGAAACCGGTCGAAATCATGAACTAAATATATGTAATAAAGGAATTTTTCTTTCCATTTTCATTATTAAAAAGGAAATTTTTCCAAGAAAATTTTAAAAACAACATTAATATTTTTATAAATAAATTTTTTAAAGGAACTGTTTTCATGAGCGAACATTTTTTTCTTTCTATCTAAATAATAAATTTTCATCTTATTGTTACGATTATCATTAAAAAATGATTTAAGTGTACGTATACAAAATTTGGTTTAGTGTTTTGATACTACTTTAAATAATGGCTTAACTAGGCAAAACATGTAATTCCTATAAAATGGTTCGGTATTGTTGGTAAGAAGTCTTCGATTCATACAGCGAAGCAGGTTTATATACGATCATATATGGTAGATTGATAATGAAATACTATGTATTAGGTGTATAACTTAATATAATAAAAATATAATAAAATAATAATGTAATAAAAATATAGTGTTATGAACAAAGTAATCAAAGGATCATTAAGATGGTTTGAACACACTGAATGAATGAATGATGAAAGAATGGTAAAAAATGATATTTTAACAATGTAAACGGATTTAGAAATAGAAGACCGAGGAAAACGTGTCACCATCAAATAAATCAAATATTGTATGTCGGTCGCGTGAGGAGTCGGAGAAATCAACGTGAGTGCATGATACGATTATGAAGTTGAGGAAACAAGAGAAGTATGTCAGGAAAGAACAGTGTGGCGGTCCATTCTTTCTGCCTACCCTTTCGACCAGATGGCTTGATGGTTAGTTAGTTTGTTAAAAATAAATAACGGGGCGTTGGAAACATTTTTCTTGTAAAAGGGACGGTGGTTCAGAAAAGGTTGGGAACCTATGCTTTAGAGTGTTGCATGGTTAAATAATTTGATAATGTTTTTATACCAAATTGACATCGTGATATTCGAATGAAGGAATTGAAATGTCACCGTTGCCGAAGTAATGATACGGCGTAAATTGGTTCCATCTGGGATCGGTGTTATGGATGGGCAGACAGTTCCCGGATATCCCGAGACAGGGGGTGATTCTTTGTTTGTTCTAGCACTCGGTCAATCGCCTTTTTCTGACCATATCTATGTATATTTTTTTAAATATATCGAATGAAAACTTTTTTTTCAAATCTATTACTATTTTTTAAATATACAGGATAATCAAAATTTAATGGTCGGCCATGGTAAAAGTCGATAGAATCAACGTGCGTGTATGAGGAACCTACAGAAGTGTGTCAGAATAGAGTTGTGTAGCGGTCTTTTCTTTGTGCCTACCCTTTCGGAGAAACGGCGTGATGGTTTTATGCTTTTTATGTTTCAGGCCGATGTTTTCTTAATAACATTTAGTTTGTTTATATAACCCTGATGATGCTCCGGCGGGAGTGAAACCGGTTGGTTTGATAAAATTAAATAAAGCAGTGTAAAAACAAAGCATGGATTTGTTTTTTTTTTTCAATAATGCCACACCACAAATTAAGTGCGTCGTATGAAAGTATACATGTGAATGTTTTTGCATTAACAGTTATAAAATGTAAAAGTATCATAGTGTTTCGACCAAAAGAATGGACTATTTGATAAATAAGATTTTAGAATAACGATCATATCCATGTAAGAGTTAAGATAATTTGATTGGCATATTATCGAGACATGCATTATAAATATTTGGTTTATCCATATTCTTTGTAACATACGATATATTTACTTTAGTCGTATTGTGTATGTGTAACGTACAATAATATTCTCAAAAATATCGAAATTTGTAACGCTGGTGCCAAGAATGGCGTTATCCGGGTCTCAGAATACCGTAGGATAACATTAGAGACCCATACGTGGTCACATCCTCCCGGGATATCAGAGGAACTTTCAGGGTAGCAGAAAACTGAGGAGGTAAAACCTTCATACACTTACAAGATAGTATACCTAATACCCACATCCCAGCCGGACAACCGGCATCATTAAGTCATGTAGTGTTCAGCTGCTTCGGGTATTATTTTCCATTGAGCAAAAAGGTTTTAACATTTGTACGGCGCTTTTTTATACGAGTGAGATATCTTTAACATTTTTCATTCATTTGGATGCTGGTGGAATCATTACAAGAGCTCCAGACCGACCATTACAGCCGACCGCGTCTCCTCGGGAGCCCCGACGTGCCCTCAAAACAATAACCAATTCCGTTTCACTTCTTCTTTCTCTTGTTTCGTTGTCTAGTTATTCTTTCATTTTGGGTTTCATTTGTTTTTCTTTGTTCGGAATTACACATTTGGAAATTAAAAATAAACAATATCACAGCTGCGTCTGAGCTTTGGAATAAATTCTTGTTTGGTAAGTATTTCACTTTGTTTTTAAAAACTTTTTTCCGTCTTGATAAATAAACTCTTGTAAAATAATTCCATTGAAATATAACATAAAAAAAGGTTTAAGGCTAAACGAAAAATTTTTATTCAAAATATAATATAAAGTAAGTATACCTACAACATTTTTCGCGTATTTTTTTCCATTGTGATAAATTATGAAATGAATCAAGATTTTCATACGTTTTTCAGAAGAGTCTTTTTAACGATGACAAAAACCACGGTAGGGTCAAATATTTAAAGCAAAGTCTTGTTAAAACAAATATACCTCTCACGGCAACATTTTTCTTCTTGTTTGTGTATTGTAGAATTGATGTCATCCATTTTGTCACTCTTACACCTGACAACTAAAAGAATAAAATATGATACCTGAAATCCCTTATAATTTATTTATCTCATTACTCTACCGCTTAATCTGGCAACTATATTGGGATAAACTATTTGTACGTGTTTTCGCAAGTAGTATTCATACGTCTCCTTTGCAGGCAGATCTCTTAGAGATCGGATCATAAATGAGACGATATCTGTCTATGGTGGACTTGGACTTGGACTTGGATCTTCTGGCTAACAGAGGTTCAGCTCTAATGGCTATTCCTCTTACGTCTGTAGGAAACATTGTTGGAATGTGATTTGGTAGTTGTTTTATAATGGGGCTAAATGTATGGCCCGGATTGTCCCTCCGAAAGAGGGCGAGGGGGGACTTAGGGTTTATGATAAAGTTTTACATTATTGTCAAGGAATGGGAGACCAATTAGGAGCTAAAGACACAGGATGAGGAAAAAGCAGACGGCGCTTTTCAAATCAAATCAAATAATATTTATGTATAATACTTAGAATTTTTAGTCACCCTGAAATATATAAAATCATTTGTAAACATTTTGTACGAAGATGTTTTTCTTTGAAACACTTTATTTCGTACTACCTCAAATAACTTATTTTTTTATTTATATAATATCATTCAGTATCCTAACCATGTTATCCTTTTCATAAAATTTCTTAACGAGTTCCAAGAAACACTCTCCAATATTTCTGGACCTACCCAAATAATTATTTGCTAAAAATGTAAAAAGTCACATCGATTTTCGTCAATTACCATATTCTGCTCCATTTACTAGTGTATATAAACTGCAACGAGTTGAAGTTTCGTCACATTTGATAATGCCTTAGAAGGGCGAAACATGTCATTCCCATAAAATATAATAAAACTTCTTCAAGGATCGCGTGAAAAATTCTATACTCGCAATATGTTTATTTACAATAGTTTATTGTATTCCCATTAGTAGACAACTTATTATAGGAAAAATATTTAAAAATGAAAACCTTAGCAGCTATAGACTACCGAAGAGGTCGTCGAAGAGACGTAAGAACGGTTGGAAGTCTTCATCCCAGGACAGCTCACCATCACAAATAGACTAGATCAAGAGGAAGAAGAAGAAGAAAATTGAGAACGAAAAATAATTAATACGAATGAAAACGTCTGTTTTCTAGAAGTTTTGTTATAGTTTACGGGAATGACACGATTCACCTGTCTAAGGCATTATCAAATGAATGTCTCTAGTAAACAGATGTTTTCATTCGTATTAATTCGTTAATGTGGAGTTATATATTACATCATTGTTCAAGAAATATTAAATGAGAACGAAAATATTTAACTGATACATTGACCATTAATTCCTGTTCGCATACTAAAAACAAATCGCTCACAAAGTTGTTTTTGAGCTTGGATTGCAAGTACATCTACCTATTAATTAGATTCAACTAAAGTATGAAAATTTAATTATAATATAAAGATCTAAAACATTCACAATTGGATACATAAATATTAAAAGCTAAACCTATTTTCGTTCTTGTTTTACTTACCTTGAATGGTGTTGGCCGGTTTGAATAAATTAAATATTTTCATTAATCTTTTTTTTTAGATTTATGAGTATCGGGCACTTGTTTTTTTCTGCTGGTTTTGCTACCGGGTGGCTACATCTGTTTCCACCTTAATTTGAATTCTTAAATGGCTTCCAGAAGTATGTTAATTATCGGAGGATCCTAAAGTAACTTTTTAATGGGTATTAAAGATTTCGAATGCTACCACCTATAGTATCGAAAAAGGTTCTTTGCGATAAATTCTTTAGAAAATTGTATTAATTTTGAATTCCTTCTTGTTTCAGGTAAATTAATATTGGTCTTATCTATGGAGGTTTTTGAAGATTCAAAGCGGTGAGTCCTTTTATGTTTTTGAGGGTACATTATTACAATATACTTTCCTTATAAGTTTTACATTTAAATATTGTACATATATTCTTATATAACGGATTGAGCAAAATTACATTTATAGCATGATTTCATAATGAATTTATTATTTTAAAGTTTATTGATAAAAAAAAAGTCACCTAACCTAACCTAACTTTACCTACACATATAATATTTTTTCTGTAACATACAGAAAGGTACAAAATGATTGAGATAGCGTTATTTAACATTCCCGTTTAAATAATTTAATTTAAAAAGAAAATGCAACAATGATATTAAAAACAAATGGCAACATTTTTAACATTTGTTTTAAAACCACATTTTTTAAAGTGTTTTTAGTGTCAACCGGTTTCGCCCATTTCAGTGTGATTTCGATAGGAAAAGAAAATCTTGTTTGTTTTGTTTTCATAACCATAATTGACCATCACACTGTTCTATCTTGATATAACTTCGCGCCACTTCTAAATTCCCACACCGTGACTAGCGTCCTCGTCTTTTGTTCCAACATTAATCACATTTAGTTAATTTTTTTATTAATAATTTCACGCCATGTATTTAGCGCTTCAAATGTATTTAATAAATAGCCTATTTGTTTACTATATACAAAACGGATTCAAATGATAATGGTCGTTTTGTGCTACCCTTCTTGCGTTTATTTGGTAAAAAAATATATACTGTTTAACATTAATAATTGTAACACTCCAAAATTGCTAAGCGTAAATTCTGAATTATATAACTGATCGTTGATTTAGTGCATTGATCGCAGTGTCCCAGTTAACACAATGGACGTCTAAATCAATGTCCCATCTAACTCAGCTAGAAGTTGTATCCCATTTGGAACACTCCCAAAAGCGCTGTTTCACCAACTGCTCCGTTTAGATAAATGATGCGGAACATTCGAGATGAGATAAGGCCCGGCCTACTAGGGTAGCAGAAGTTGCGGCGGGCTGGTTAATCGGGTGGGCGGCTGCCGGTGACATGCCCGGCCTGACCGTATCGCGGTTAGCCTCCTTACTGCCTGGGAATACCTGATTAAGTGTATGCGCTCCTGATCGCGCCCGAATACACCTCTTCCAGTTTTTCACTCACCGAAGACCGCCCAGGTGCGGTTTGACAACTGAATTGTATGGCAGAAAGTTTATTTATTATTAAAAAATTGTAGAATTACTGTTTGAAATACAAAATACATTTTTTTTCTTTTCTCGATATGTTACTAAATCAGGATTACGATGAAAACTAAACCCATATCAGTCTTGAGGATACATATTATTTTCATAATATGAGAAGTATAAAAAACTCGAAAGTTAAAATTCCCAAAAATATCAAACTTGTGAAAATCTTCGTTTGTGTTTTTATGACTTTGATTTATTGTTTGTTTACCGAACAATTATGTAAAATAATTAATATGAACGTCTGTTTTCTAGAAGTTTTATTATATTTCATGGGAATGATATTTTTCGGCTTTCTAAGGCTTCATCAAATGTCACAATGTCACAAATTAAATATTGATTGAAAATGGCTTACAAGGCGAAACATATCTTCCCCATTAGATATAATAAAACTGATTTAAAATAATTTTATTAATGGATTAAGTTTAATAAAAAAAAAACTGAATCATAGTATATTATATAAATACTCTTACATATTAACTTGGAGAAATCTTAGTATTATATAAAAAGTAGGTATATAGCAGGGTTAGCAATAGATATATGAAATGGCTTATGTTGGGTAAATTATACATTTAGTAGGTAGTAACATTGATTAAACAGAAGTGCGTGATTATTCTAAGTTTAATTTTTTTTATCGTTTACGGAACACTCAATTTTGAATCGTAAATTTCCTTTGTAGAATCTAACTTGAAATTCATTATCTTAAACAGCGGAATTTCAATTATATTCTTTCCATTATTCCACTATTTATACTACAAATAATTCTCAACTTCGAGGACGGAAGCCTTCGAGTCCTTTAGCGCCAGAAACTTTCCGTCGGGTCGCGCCCATTCGAAGGCTTCAATTTATTACCCGACCCTTTTTTGTCACATTCCCTTAGAATTATAAATTAATGTAGAATGAAATCTCTCTCGAATCAAAGCGCCCGATATATATAAGTTCTCCCCTTGACAGATCCAAGATCTGACAGTCTTATCGAAAAATTCCTTTCGGGCATCTCTTGTTACCCTTTGATGAATTTAACTCCCATTATTTTATATCATTATTCCGCATTTTAATTGACCCAAATTTTCCACGCTTCCTTATTCAAATCACAGAAGAAGCAAGATCTTCGTTAATTTGTGTCTTAAACTGCCACACCGAGATAAACGCGTATAAACACTCACCTCTTTGAAATAAGAACTCTTTTATTGAACACGTGTATTTCACCATTCGATTTTCAAATAAAATCGTCGATTTTTAAGCGTTCCTAATATGTACTTTATTGTCTCCTACAAACATCTTGCGATTAAACATATAAAAGTTTATTCGTATAGAGGCATTTATCCAATGAACAGTAGGCAGAGAGGATGGACGGCCTCACTCTTTTATCCTGACATAACTCTCGCGCATTATTATTATTATTTTGTTGAATAGCTCTTCAAATCATGACAGCATGAGCCAAATCAATGTAAAAGGTATTATAGCAATCATAGTGATTCTCGTGATATGTGATAGCTAACTAATCTGTTGCCATTTTATTGTCAAATGAATTGAACACTGCCCTCGCCGGGAATCGAACCCGGAACCTTCGAGGTGGCGGTCAATGCACTTACCACTCGGCCACGAAGGTCGTCATATACACTGCCACACCGTGACACGCAAGCTCGTTGATTGAAACATCTAAAACATAACTATTTTTAACCTATATAATATAGTCATTTGGATAAATATTTTTTTTTAATTTGTGACGCCTGAAATATGTGAATAAACAACAATTATTTATTTAAATAATAATTAAATAAAACGATGTTTTTTAACTACTTCCACTTTTTTCTTTATTTCAACAGCGACCGGTTTCGCCAGGCTCGCTGGCATCGACAGACTGGTAACACTATTGCAAACCGAGTCCTTTATATACATACAGATCAGGGGTGGTTACATGATTCTATACAAAAATAATCTTCACATATTTATGTAAAATTTACTGAATATAAATATTGGTATCAGGAATTAAGAAGATTCTTATTCAATATAATTATTTATTTAGTATTATTTAAGTATAAAAATATTAAAGTTTTTTTTTTTGATAATGTACGTGGTATAACTAACTACGTGATATTACATATGAGTTCAACTTTATATAAAGTTCACAGCAACTTTCAAGTTAAGGGTCTTCTAAATCATCATTTTACCTGCAGGAGATATTATTTTCCCGCTTTTTAAATCAAGAAAATGCTTTTCTCCGATATGCTCGTAATATTCTTGTGGCTTAAGTTCTTATCTTTACGGGTTCCTTTTGGTTGAATTGCTGTTTTATAGCACTTTATATTGTGGCCAAGTGCCCCTATAAATAATCGTATAGGTTGCCATTCTTGCGTCCTACGTCATAGATGTAAGCTTCACTAATATTGCTATGTAGGTAGACGCCAGGTAGGATGTTCATATAGGTGCAATAAATTAGGCAAACATCTCTCATCGGTATCTTATAGCTAAAGTAATATACATTATACTACAAGCAACACACGATTTCAAATGGTATTAGAATATTGAATTAATCTGGTAACAAAATTTAGTATTGCCCTTTGAAAAAGAGGCTTATAAAAACACTCAATTTAATTGATACGAATGAAAGCGTATGTTTTCAAGAAGTTTTATTATACTTTATGGGAATCACATCTTTCGCCTTTCTAATACATTAATAAATTCCTTTCCTAGGCCAAACATGTTATTCCCATAAAATATAATGAAATTTTTAGAAAACGTACGTTTTCATTTGTAATAATTATTTAATATGGAGTTTAACATCATTGTCCAAGAAACAATAAATAAACAACCGAAGCATTATGTGTTCTTGTTTAAAGTAAAAAATGTTTTTCTTTATTCAATAATATTTTTTTCTAAACTCTGGTTTTTAATTTGTATTGTTTAATCCACCGATTACGTGAAATTATTTTAATACTATTCGCATCTAGAAAAGTGAAATGAATATGTCTTGTTTTGTTATAATTAAAATATGGGCAGTATTGATACTATTTGGTAACGGGTAATCAGTGGCTAAAACACGGTATTTAAAAGATTTTTTCCCCTTTTATATAGCTATAGCATTAAATTAACATGGAAAATTATTTTATTGAAAATATAGGCAATATTGAAACCATTTGGCAATAGGTAATCTGTGGTTAAAAAAGGTATAAACTATAGTGCAGTGCATTTATAATGTAAGCTAACAATGTTAATGCGTACCACATATATAAAATTATTTTTATCCTGCTTTTGTATAGCATTTTATTCATTATTTGGGTAATTATTTTCATGAATATGGGCATTTGAAACCATTTGGCAACAGGTAATTTTAATATTCAATGGTGATTTGTTTGCTATCATGTATGGAAGTGAAGCTTGGAGCTGGAAAAAGAAGGATGAAAGCAGGATAGTAGAAATGAGATCACTAAGAAGAATGTGCGGGAAAACGTTGTATGATAGAATACCGAACGATGAAATAAGAAAGAAATGTAAGACAGATGACTGCATCACGAATAAAATTAAAAAAGGATCCCTGAGATGGTTCGGACATATGGAACGAATGGATGAGAGTAGAATGGTTAAAAAGTTGTACACAAGCAGTTTGAGTGGGAAAAGAAGCCGAGGACGACCGCGGAAAACATGGCATGACCAAATTAACCAATTACTAAAAGGCGGCCACATTCGAAGTCGGAATAATCGACGTGCGTGCATGGTGCGATGTATGAATGTGGAGGAATCCCGAGAGGTGTGCCAGGACAGGCCAGTGTGGCGATCCATCCTCTCTGCCTACCCCTCCGGGGAAATGGCGTGATGGTTAGTTAGTTAGTTAGTTATAATGTACGATGACAGAGTCAAATGCGTACCACCCAAAAAAATGTCCCATATTATTTTTATTTGCTTAGACATGTTTGTTTTTTCATAATCTTATTTCCTTTTTTGTCTCCCACAGCGTTGAATGTTCTAGAGTATATCTGTCTGGATAATTAACGGCGAGCCATACCAGTGGCTTTCATTATAAAAGTATTAACATATAAATTACCTAATTTATTCCGGACATTCGCTTATTAAATACGTCTCGTATATTCCTATCGATTATTGATTTTTTTACTCCCGAGATTTCAATGGGACTGGTTTCTTTAGCTTGTTTATGTTATTCGGCCGATAATTGTTTTATTTATGCGGAATTCCTGAAATTTATTTGATTAACCAATATACACCTACAGCGGGTATATTTTATTCACATAAATTCTAATAACGAATCAAATTAATGCTGTTTCTTTGAGTTAAATATATAAATAAAATCCCATACGATTCTTTGAATATATAAACTTTTGATTGTATTTAAATTTGCATAATTCTCTTTCCAACAATCTTAATGGTGATTTGTTTGCTATCACACAAAGAAACAAAAAAATGTTTTTGATTTTACCATTAACTTATGCGTTATAATTTTTTATACATTTTGGTTTTTATCTTGTTTCAAACTTTATTTGGAATAGTATTTGTGAAGTGATAATACTTTCACATTATGAGAATGCTTTATATTCCTGAGAGCTATAGAATTTTAAGTTAATTTTTGCCCGAAATGAATTATAATGGTCATGTCAGATTTTCATTTTATTATGGTACCGTTCAGGGCAATTGCCAGTCAAAACGGTTACCTACTTGTTGATATAAAATACTTTTATTAAAAATATTTCTATTATTGGATTCATAGCACTCGCCTTCTATTGAGGTGTAAATACAACCAAACTGTAGTTTAAACATTTGTATTCAAAGTTATTGCCATTATTTTGGCCGTAACACTATGATACCTTAACATTATAAACTGTTAAATTAAATAACTTTGTTTTACGTATCACAATTGTATTTTATTTTACGCGACAGCTGTTTCGTTAACCTATTATTGTAACACTTGATGATGTCAACATAGGTTGACGAAACAGCTGTCGCGTAAAATAAAATACAATTGTGATACATAAAACAAAGTTATTTAATTTAACAGTTTATAAAGTTATTGAGGACTTTGAAGACTTCCGAATTGAAGACACTAAGGACGATAACAGACAAGACACAGAGATCGCGTGAGGAACACCAGAATAAGAGATATATTTGAGGTTGAGGATATTATAAGATGGAGCAGACAGCAAAAAAGGGATTAGTATGATCATGTTCAAAGAATGGACACCACCAGACTCCCCTATATTGCATTGCATAATCAATTCGTCCTCGTGGAAGACCACCTAAAAGATGAAAGGACAGCTGGGGATCTACCTCACAGGAGGAGGAACACTCTAGAGAACAGACAACAAAGGTCTATAATACGCCGGAAGAAGAAGAAGATAAACTTATTGCACTAACGAAACCGAAAATACATTACTTCATATCTCATTTAATTAATATATTATATGAAAATGTTTGCATATGTAATGTATAACATGCCTATTAGAATCTCGTTCATAGTATTTAATGATATATGCATCCCTGGATAGCAGAAACCCCGGGTAGATGAACGATAATGCCGACCGCAAAGGAACGTTTTGCAATAGGTAATGCTTGTATCGATTTGATTGAATATGCAGTCTTGAACTTGGCCGCGGGCATTTTATTTTGAACGATCGGACGTGACGCGCACCTGTATCTGTTTCCTGCTCTCCCAATGCTCATTTTCTTAAAGCGCATGATTTATTTTGAAAAATATTACCCATCCACATTTAAATTAATTTTCTGACTTCGTAATTTATTATTCCTGTAATTTTAACCATCCTATCACTCCTGTAAACACCTTGAAATATTATTAATTTTTGCGTGTGTGAACAGATGCTTTTTAGACGCAGAAGTGAAAGCGCCACTACATAATAATATAACCCAGAAATGGGTAAATATGGCTTTTATGGGTAAATATGTATTAAAATTTTAATACATTTATAATGTGAATGGAGTAGCGAATTGATGAATATGTGGCAAGACCACATCAAATCAATATTTAAATCTTAAGTCGCCGGTTGATACACTGTATGAATGTAGACGAAATATGATATTATTTCAATATTAAAGAGTCTCGTGTCCCATCTTCATACCTTACAGTTAGTAATTATAAATTGATTTAAAACCTTGGTAGTTAGAAAGTTTCAATCCTGGGATTGGTTTGCAGCAATTTCTTCTATTCTTCTCTTCCATTCTTCCCTGTCTTGTGCGGCTTTTTTGAAATCTGCATACGATGAGCAGCGCACGTCCACCAACAGGTCCTCCAGGTACTCTCGGCGTGGGCGTCCCCTAGAGATTGTCCCCTCGGTCATACCCTCCATTATGGCATGCAAGAGACCTTCTTGACGTATTACATGGCCGATCCATCTTGCACGCCTTTCGGACAAGGTCCTGACCAGGTGCCTTCCTCCTTCGATTCCTTGAAGAACTTCCTCATTCGTGATGTGGTCTCTCCAGGAAATTCCTAATAGTCTTCTATAGGACCACATCTCAAAAGTCCCTAGTCTCCGCTTATCTCTTTCGGATAGGCACCATGTCTTGCAGCCGTACATCAAGATACTCCATACATAGGTCTTGATGAGGAGTATTCTCAGTTTTAGGTCTATATTATTTGATTATTTTATAAAACAAACCTTGGTTTGTATCTTTAAATAAAAATCCCATCTAAAATTAATGTTTTATGTTATGCTTAGTACAGAAATTGACTAGAATTGGGGTAATGATTAATTGGGAAAGTACTAAAGGTAATTAATCACGTAACGAATTTTTTTAAAAGCTTTTAATTACGTAGGAAAGTACTAGACCTATAATACAAGTGTTTTAGTTCGATTGGCCTTATTCGGAGGTGCTCCTAACTATCCATATTAAGACGTTCAATTTGCTTCTTGAAAATTTAATCTCAGAGTGTACCCTAGTTGGAGTCCTTGCTTGAGGGCGGGGAGGTAGATTTCCGAACGCGATAAAACAACAAGCGATCAAATTAGGTTTATTAGGCGGATAGAATGGGCGGCGCCCTTGGCCGCCTGGCTATACTTTAATTAATCCGCCCATTTGGAGTTCCCTTCGGAGCGTCGGGATCGATTGCCTGGAACAGCATCACCCTGGAACACGAGATTCGGTACGTTCAAGGGTCTGTTGACACCTAAGATTGAGCGAGAATGAAGATTCTGTGCTCAAAGCTCCTTTGTAATGTCATTTGTTTAATTAAGCATTTACAAAATCATTCGTTTTTTAAAGCTTGTACAGGAGATCTTTAATGCATAAAAGCTGCAAAGATTTTGGAACCTAAGCACTTTTTTATTTATTTATTTAAAAATACAAATTATTGTATTTTATTTATTTACTTCATTAAATATTTAGACATTCAAAATATATTTTAATGAAAATACGTTTATTTGTGATAATAAAAACTTACTTGTTTATGATAAATTTAAGGTGTTAACACTGGAATTCCGTAATTATGATTTATGTATAAATTAAAACACTGTTATCTCTATTGTTAAGTATATTTTTCTCAAAATGTATAGAAGGTTTAAAACCTTTTTTACCGGATGACCTAAATAAACTGTGTGTTATACGTTTATTGAGTTCTACCGACAATTAAGGTTTATAATAATAATAATAATAATAAATTGGATGATTTATAGAGCGCCATTTTTATGAATTAATCATCTCAAGGGCGCTGTAGCTCCATTTTGTGAACTAGTTGAAGATACATATTTTAGTTAATGTGAAAAATTTTGGTTCAGAATATAGATACTTTTAATACCCTTAAAACAAATGACTCCACCCCAATCTTGCTCCACGGTGTCCCCCTTGTGACCACGACCAGCTTCTGCTACCTCGGTAGTATGATAGCAGGCTCAGGAGGTACGGAGGAGGATGTAGCCAGCAGACTTGACAAGGCAAGGGGAGCTTTCGCTATGCTTCGCCCTGTATGGCGCTCCGGTATCATTTCGAGAAAACTCAAGCTCCAAGTATTCAGCAGTAACGTTAAAAGCGTACTGCTGTACGGATGTGAGACTTGGAAGTCTACCGCAGACGTTATTGGTAAACTCCAGGTGTTTATAAATAGGTGCCTTCGCTCAATATTCAAAATCTATTGGCCCCAAACAGTGTCAAATGCCGTTCTCTGGACCATGGCAGGCGAAAAGCCAATTAGAGAACAAGTCGCTAGGCGCAAGTGGCAGTGGATCGGTCACACTCTGAGACGGAACCCAGCCTGCATCGCTCAGGGCGCACTAGACTGGTCCCCTATGGGGGGAAAGAGAAAGCGAGGCAGACCTAGAGCCACCTGGAGAAGAACCCTGCAGGGCGAGGTTAAGGCAGCAGGTCTCACTTGGGACGATGTTAAGCATCAGGCATGCGATAGAGTCGGGTGGAGAAGATTCCTTGAGGCCCTATGCACCACGGAGGTGTGACAGGACAAAAAGAAGAAGAGAAGACCCTTAAAACATGTCTAGAAAAATGTGTATACACTTAACGTTGGCACTACAAAGTAGTTTAATTAATTATAAATCATTAAAAAATTTAATAAAACACTTTATATATTATAAAACCATTATATTTTTTAGTAAGGAGCGCCAACCGGTTTCACTCTGTAACGAGCTTCATTAGGGCTATTTTAAAAATGAAATGGTTTTATACAAAGTGTTTTGTCAATTTTTAAATATGTCGAACCACCAAGTATTAGCTTCTTACCAAATTACAAATCATCTTTTAGTGTTTTTTGTCTAAATATATATTTTTTCAAATCTGTATTTTTAGATAAATTTATAGCGTTAACACTAGAATTCCATTTAGACGAATTATTTTTTAATAAAAAAGAAGGCTTTACACCTTTATCGTCGGAAGAATGAATTAGTTTATATTGTTCTCCTGATGATGAAGGTAAAACGAGGAAGAGAAAAACAAACTCAAAAGTGGAAAAAACAGTGTTTTAAATTCATAAAAAATCGTCAAATCTGTAATGTCGATATGCCGTGTTTCAGAAAAAAAATGTATTTGGGAAATATTGCCGAGTTTAAAAAATAATATTTTGGGATCATAAGTGATGTAATTTTTCATTTTAATGTCCTGTTATTTGTGGTACTAGTCAAATCGCCAAATCTCGGTTTGGAAGTCAGCACTGACCGATGGCTTGTCTGAGAAACGACGCCATTCTAGTATAACGCTTTCTTTAATTATCCTAAATGTATATATACCTATGCGTGCCATTAAAGGAGAAATTTATAGCTGCCGTAATGCGAATGAATCGGGCGGGTACCACTGTGGGAACTAACTTGAAAATTCAATGCCGCTCTTATTTAGGGTAAAGGGTATAAATTAAAAATAACAGTCCAGTAAATGGGGCAGGTGTTTTACTTGGGCCACTTTAAAGAACAATACCAATAAAATAACTCGATCTAATGAAGTTATATAACATCGCTACAGAACTAACTCTTCGTAGTACACTATCGTTTTAAAAAATATCAACTTGCAGGCTATTTAAGTATCTCAATTTCTGTTTATTATATTTATGTTAAGAATAATCATTCATTCATAGAAGTATTTTTAATTTTAGATAAATTTAAGGCATTAGTTAACACTGGAATTCCGTAATTATGATTTATGTATAAATTGAAACACTGTTATCTTTATTGTTAAGTATAAAACCTTTTTTCTGGATGTTCTAAATAAACTGTGTGTTATACTCGTACGTTTATTGAGTTCTTCCGACTATGAAAGTTTAATACGTTCGAAACATGTCATATTTTTCTAGACATGTTTCGAAGGTATTAAACCTTCGTGGCGGCCACATTAGAAGTCGGAAAAACCGATGAGCGTTCAAGCTCGAGAGGTATGTCAGGATACAGCAGGTCTATCCTTTCTGTTTACCCATCTAAGTCCCGCGTGGATGAGGGGCGGGCCTACGGATTGTATTAACGAAGCTGACGAAAGGGCGCTGCTGCGTCCTATAACAACTTCGGGTAAGAAGTGGGTAACCTTCTATGTCTATCCCTCTAGGGAAACGGAGTGATGGCTCGTTAGTTAGACAAAAATTAAGTATATTTATGGTACGTTTACTTTTTAATCTAGTTATATCTACAAACGATATCTTCTCACTGGAAAGTATGGATGACGATATTTAACATATAAACAAAATGTAGCAGAATTGTGAGTAACACGCAAATAGAAAATCAAGAGAAAATTCGAACATTTAATTACGGAAACTTCCCCTCAGGACCTCGCTAATTCAATTAAAAGTATAACTTTACATTTTTACGTGCTAAATGTGTTATCTATTTCATTTCTCATTCGGACGGATAGAGGATACTCGGCCAGGGCCGGCACGTGATGTGATCATTAGTGATTGTGTTCGCAAGGGTAGCATGTTGTGTTAATGGCAGTGCGATGAAATTAGTTTCAAGTTTTCTATTTTGGCGGAGCATCGTTTACTTAAAGTTGGGCCAAAACTTTTACTTTTCGTCCGCCCTGATTCTATTTGACGGGAATGCCGGGATTCAATTGTGCCGATAAATTTTACCAATTAAGATATTGATATTCGAATCAAGATTTGTCAAATTCAAATTTGAATTCCGAATGCGGGGCGGACGTTAACGTTTTGAAATAAATCGCAAAAGGATTACTTTCAAAGAGAACACGACTTGGGAAATTCACATCGAGATGAGACTTCGTAGGATTGTACCTCACCCTAAAAGTCACCGATGGTCAAAATTAGAAATCGCATTACCCAGTCAATTATCAGGAAAGAAATTCGTGCTTTTTAAAGTAGTTCCTTCTTCAGCTCGTCTCCATCCACTGCTAGACGTAAGCCTCTCCACCCCCACACCATCTCTCTCGGTCTCTCGCCAGTGTTCTCCAGGCCCTTCTCGCTGTCCGCACGATATCATCGCTCCACCTGGTTGGCTGTCTCCCGACACTTCTCCGGGCCAAACTTGGCCTCCATTCAGTAACCCTCTGGCTTCATCTTCCGTCATACCGTCGACACACATGACCAGCCAAATATTGGAAAGAAGTTTATGAACTATACGAGTATATTGTATTTCACGGGTATTACAAATGGCTTAATAGGATAGTGGTAGAGAGCTTGCCTAACCCACTTACCAAATAGCTAGGGTCCGATTCTTTTCATTGTCATTATTATTTTTTTCTTTAAATTTGTTATGACGAATTGTACGAGTATATGTATTAATACCTTGTTTTTTCTATCTTAATCATTATTTCTTTATTCGTGCGTTCCATATGTCCAAACACAGTGATCTTTTCAATTTTTTTTCATCATGCTTTTTTCCGCATTTGAAATTATGCCATACATTGTTTTACTAGCTAACTAACTAACTAACCATCACGCCATTTCCCCGGAGGGGTAGGCAGATAGGATGAATCGCCACAATGCTCTGTCCTGGCGTACCTCTCGGGCTTCCTCTACATTTATACATCGTACCATGCACGCACGTCGATTGTTCCGACTTCGAATGTGACCGCCTTTTAGTAATTGATTAATTTGGTCATGCCATGTTTTCCTCGGTCGTCCTCGGCTTCTTTTTCCACTCACGCTGCTTGTGTATAACTTTTTAACCATTCTACTCTTATCCATTCGTTCCATATGTCCAAACCATCTCAGGGATCCTTTTTTAATTTTATCCATGATGCAGTCATCTGCCTTACATTTCTTTCATCGTTCGGTATTCTATCATACAACGTTTTCCCGCACATCCTTCTTTAGTGATCTCATTTCTACGGCGCCGGCGTTTATCCTGCTTTCATCCTTCTTTTGCCAGCTCCAAGCTTCACTTCTCTACATTGTTTTACCATATATATAATACATATACGGCTAGTTACATGTTTTGGTTTCATACATAATGGTATGCTTGCGTACAAACATTTTGATTATTTGATATTACAGATACATTAAATTATACTATACTATACAATAGTTCATCTTGCTAAATAATTTGAGTGTATAACACTTGATTACTGGAAATGTTTCGTACCAAGTGAACGTAAGCTCTATTATGTGTACGACTATCCATAAATTATTTCCAAGTACGTACTACAAATAATATCACAGGCACTTCTCTTCTATAATAATGCCTCTGTACTTCTTAGTAACAGTAACGCCGCCTTCCGAATCGTATGGGGTAAAGTCTTTTAGCAGACTGTAAAAACGAATGTGCCCAAAGCTCTCTCTGCTTATACGATATTACTCACATCTGGCGCAGGGTTTTCTCCATTGTTTATCCTTTGTTCATAATAATAACAATAATGCTAAACATGTGTTCCGTTCCGTGTCGGTACTAATACCCCATTATGTCCGCCATTATCGCGCGGATGTACGATTATACTAGCAGAGCGTATTTAAATCATCCCGGCTCACTAACGCCCATTTCGGAGCTAGACTTCATTACGCTCGGGATATATAATATGTACAACTCTCCACGAAAAATCCTCGCGTTATTTGCTTTTAACACTCGCCTTACGGCTATAAATTTCGAGTGACGCGCGAGTTCATTCCTGTCGCGACTGTTCAATACTTGTGTGCGCATTTCTTGCGTTTATTTTATAATATATTATTCGACAGTTTGATTCATGATAAAATCATTTATATAGTTCGTTACTCTTCTTGTACCTTTGATGGTTTCCGACGTTGGCCACCATTTTTGCAAAGGTCTCTCGATTTCGCTTCGGCGGAATAATTCTTTAACATTTTTAATTTCAGTCTAGCCTCTTTTGTTTTGCAGACAAATCGTTTGATTTCTTCCAGGTTCACATCGTCCTTTTATAGCTTATTACAATAATTAACCTTGTAGCTTTTGTCTTATTTAATTTAAAAGATACATTTTTCAACTGGAGTCCACCATTGCGGGTTAATGATCAACAAAAAAATCACCGTAAATCGAGTGTTAATAATTGCGGATTCTCGTATTTTGGGACGTGATAAGGCTTGGACCGATCCACAATTTCTCCGCCTATGTGTACGATTATGATGTCAGTCTCTCTAACAATTTATTTCTTCATTCTGCGGGCTGGAGTGTATATTTTTTCACTGGATACCCAGAATCCACCATTGCGGGTAAATGATCAACAAAAAATATTCACCGTAAATCGAGTGTTAATAATTGCGGATTCCCGTATTTTAGGACGTCATCGGGCGAAGACCGATTCGCAATTTCTCCGCCCGTGTGCACAATTATGATGTCAGTCTCTCTAACATTTTATTACTTCATTCTGCGGGCTGGAGTGTGTGCGTTTATCGCCGGGTATAATATTCGCGTGCGTGGACCTAGTAACGTTATGCGCTGCTTCCTATTGAATAACCGCCGCTGAAAAACGAACACGTGTCACGTGGTCCGCCAAGATTAAAAGTATAAATAATGACAGACGAATTAAGGCCCAGAACCTTAACACGAATATAATAATAAGGCACTTTTGATTTGAAGTTAATTTCGTGCATTGCCTTCGTGTAATGAACGCAATAATTCAGGAAAAATAAATTTACCAAATTGTTCCGCTAGAAATTCTCGGGTTTTATGTTAGTCGGCTATTCATCACATAAAAAAATGTTAGTTTCTCGGGGCCTTTGCGTTTCGCGAATCGACTCGAAAGGGAAACCTTTAATTATATGATTGTGAGACTTTCGTATCACTGGGCAATTTTTTTATGAAATACGACGTCGCATCGTGTAATTAATCCCGATCTGTTTTGCCACAGGGTATTCATTAAAGTATAAAGGTTCCCTAATTATTTCACCTTAGATCCCCGTTAATTAATACATGTCTCGCATTCATGGTCTCCCGATACAATCTCGCGTTAAGGCTGTAGGCCCGTTGCCGCGCGCGTGGCGGTGTGTTTGTGATTTTCAGTTGTGAATTTTCACACTCGAAAGAGCTTATGGCAGTCCAATTTCCAACGGCAGATTATTATCGCCTGTGTTTTTCGTTTGCGTTTTTCCCGCAAATGCCTTTGTTATTTGAAATTGCGTTCTAACAAGTCGAAGGTTTTATAAGGACCCTCTTCTCCGTTTTACACCCCGTGTTGTGCACTATTCGAATACTTTGCAATTTTTGCCGTTCACGGAAGCGAAGCATGGAACTGGCATTAGAAGTATAAGAGCATAATAAAGGCGGTAGATATGAGGTCCCTAAGAAATACGTGTGGTAGAACGATGTACAAGAGAATCAACGACCTTCGTTGCCGAGTGGTATGTGCATTGACTGCCACCCCGAAAGTCACCCCGATTCCCGGCGAGGGCAGTGTGATTGTCACATTGTCTTTGGTCTGGTGTAGAATTCACGTGACAATAAAATGGCGATAGATTAGCTACCTATCACGTGTCACGAGAATCACTATGATAGCTATAATACCCTTTACATCGATTTGACTCATGCTGTCATGATGAAAAATGTGAATCAACAAAATAATAATTATAATAATAATCTCAAATGCTGATATAAGAAAGAATGTAGAGCGAAATAAGGTATTATGAACAAAATTGATCGCTACTTTGGTTCGGACATGTGAAGTGCATGGATGAAGAAATAATGTTTAAGAAAGTATACGTAAACGATGCAAATTGAGAACGGAGTCGAGGTAGATAGAGGAAAATATGGCTTGACCAAATAAATCGAATTTTATAGGTTGGTCATGTTAGAAGTCGGAAGAATCGACGTGGGCGTATGACTCGTTGTATGAATGTGGAGGAATCTAGAGAGGTGTTTCAGAATAAAGTATTGTGGCGGTCAATTCGGTCCGCGGAGACGGCGTGATGGTTTGTTTGTTTTGCAATTTTTATATAATATATTGTTAATCTTGCAATTATTCCTTCATTCGTGTTCTTTATCTACTCAATTGTTGGAATTTTATTTAGTTTGTAGAAAAATTTACTTCAATGTTATTTTAATATGCTATTTCTTCACCATTCAGGATATCATAACGTTTTTACGTGTATTTTTACGACCATGGCAATAGCGCCTGGTGTGTTTCATTTCAGGTAATAATTTTTTTTTCACGTTTTTTTCTGACGAGATGGAAAAATGAAATGTAATATCAAAATTTCTCAAAATATTTTGATGTCGCACGTAAGGCCTTATAAAAAATTTTTTTTCGATGGTTTGCTTTATATATTTTTTTGAAAACGAACATGTTCATGGGTAAAATGTTGTAAATAATATATATATAAAATTTAAAAAATATATTTAAAAAAACTTGTCACCCCACCATAAGTAAAATGTAAATGGTATTACATACAATCATATTACGAAAATTATTTGAACATTAAATCATTTACTTTTTAATTGATAACAACCTAATTGATTTAATTTCTATGAAATTGTCGTGATAGCTGTTTCGCTAACCAATGTTAGCATCGTCAGGTGTTACAATCAACTTAGCGAAACAGCTGTCGCAACAATTTCTTAAAAAATTAAATCAATCGTGATATTATAAACGTGTTTCAATTAAACAGTTAATAATGTTGAAACATCGAAGTATTTCCGACAAAACATGGATAGTTAAATTATTTGATAAATAGCTGATATTTTAAAATTACTTTTTACAGTATAAAATAAAGTATAAAATAAATTCGTATCTTTTCGTAGTATAAAATAAAGGCGTATCTTTTCTTGTCGTATCTTTTTCAGTATAAAATAAAGTCGTATCTTCATACGAAGCCATTTGATTTAATCCCATAATTTTGTTTATTTACTCAACAAAACAGGTACCCATTTCTACGTTTATTACTCTGGCAACACTTTATATATATACATTAACCCTTCCCATTAGCTGTACATATTAATTCAACAATCTATTATGTTACGCATTAATATACCGAGACAAAAACAGAATACAATATAATATTATGCGAGACAACGCAAATTGAAACAATATCTCTCCTCTTCCATCTTATCTACTCGAATAACAAAGCATTTAAGAGTACTTACCCGTTTACCTTTACGTAAGTTCACTCAACTTCTTGCTGTTTCAGGTACATTTTATTACTCCATCCCTATATAAATTTAACTTAGTTTGTTTCTTCGAATTCTCTTTGATATAAAAATTTAAACATTTAATTAATTTACTCTCTCGTATATTAATTTATAACTCTTATGATTTCATAGCTATATACATATAATGAGAATTGCCATATTACTGCGGATCGTCTCGAGAAATACGCCATAAACTTTATGTTCACGATATTTCAGAGATATTCAAATTAACTGACTCGTGGGACAAGAACAAATATTTTTTTTAAATGTATAAATTCGGGTGGGAAGAGCAATTAGTCTGCTGAAAGCGGTCTCCTCGGAAAACGACGTATTTCATATTAATAGTGAAATTATGTTCAGAAGACAAATACTCTCGACTAGAGAGTATCTTGTCTTCTTAAAGTCGAGCCATCTCTCATGCGTTCCTGGTTTTATATACCAATTATATTTTACCGCTTCTCAGTAGCTGCCTTATACCTTAATTTTGTTTGTAATATCTGTTGTAATAAACTGATTTGATTTGAAAAGTAATCATAAAGATTGATACTGAAATAATCTGCGAATCACAGATTGTAGTGAAAAGTAAAAAGCACAGATCGTATTGTTTTCATTATATCAATAACAATGAATATGTTAACACTTGTTTGAGATCAAAATATATATAACTAAATCGTGCTTCTTACTCGTGTCAAAGCAAGAACTTATCTTTCATGTTATTTTGCCATTGTGGTATAAGGTTTTGTCGACAATGTATCGTTTCCAGGGGCGCTGATTATTATATTTATAGTAATACCATAAGTGGAGGCGCCTACCCTGCATAACTTCTTCTTCTTCTTCTTCGTCAGCCCTTATCGGTCCACTGCTGGGCATAGGCCTCCTCCCTTCCCTTCCACTCGTCTCTATCTCCTGCCAGCCGTAGCCACATTTTCCCCCCCCCACGGCAGCAATGTCGTCCCCAATGTTGTCCCCCTCAAAACCAAAATGCACTGCATAATTTAAGTAATGATTATTCCTAATAATGAATCTTAACAAAATAAATGCCTAGATAATAATGTATACAAATGAGAACGTCAGTTTTCTAAGAGTTTTATTATATTTTATGGGAATGACATGTTTCGCCCTTCTAAGGCATTTTCAAATGTGACGAAACTTCAACTCGTTGCAGTTTATATACACTAGTAAATGGAGCAGAATACGGTAATTAACGAAAATGATTTAATCAGTTTATCAGTTTATCAGTTTAATGTGACTTTATACATTTTTAACAAAGAATTATTTGGGTAGGTCCAAACATATTGGAAAGTGTTTCTTGGAACTTGATAAGAAATATAATGACAATGATTACATAGTTGGAAGGTACTAAATGATATTATATAAATTAAAAATAAGTTATTTGAGGTAGGACGAAATAAAGTGTTTCTAAGAAAAAACATATTTTTACAAATTGTTAACAAATGATTTTACATATTTCAAGGTGACTAATGATCCTTAGTATTATATATAAAATAAAATCGCCATCCTGTATGCGTAGACTCAATCCATGTATTCTTCTCTTTTGCATCTGAAATGTGAAACAAATACAGTGCAGAATCAAGAGTTCTTTGTATAATAATAATTTCTTCTTTGTATAATAATAAATAGTTCTTTGTATAATAATATAATAATATAATTATACATATGTTTATTTAGGAAGTATGTTTGCCAAGGATGGGAGGGTGGAGAAGGATATTGAAAGAAGGGTTGGGGCAGGCAACAGAATAAATGGTGCACTTAAAGTTGTCATCGCAAACAAAAGCCTATCCAAAAAAGCTAAGATGGCAGTGCACAATGGTGTTCTTGTGCCGACCCTTATGTATGGAAGTGAAGCATGGAACTGGCAAAAGAAGGATGAAAGTAGAATAAATGCAGTAGAAATGAGATCTCTAAGACGAATGTGTGGCAAATCTGTTTATGATAGAGTGACAAATGCAAGTATAAGAAGTGAATGTGGTGCGAATGAAAGTATTATGAACAAAATAAGGAAAGGGTCATTAAGATGGTTTGGACACATGGAAAGAATGAGTGAAGACAGAATGGTAAAGAAGGTATATGTAAACGGCGTGAACGGAGCTAGAAATAGAGGAAGGCCGAGGAAAACGTGGCACGATCAAATCAATCAAATATTGAATGTCGGTCACGTGAGGAGTCGGAAAATCGACGTGCGTGCATGACAAGATGTATGAATGTAGAGGAAGCGAGAGACGTATGTCAGGACAGAACAGTGTGGCGTTCCATTCTTTCTGCCTACCCCTCCGGGGAGACGGCGTGATGGTAAGTTAGTTAGTTAGTTATATAATTATATATCGGAACTAGATAATATATGAAATTTTATTCGTTTTAATAGATAATCTATTACTCTTAAGATTTGGGCACCTCTGTAATATCTCCAGTCAAAAGTTGTTCGCGATTGTAAGAAGAATGGTGTCCGAGCTGGTGTGAAATTTTCATTGCACCGGGTATTATGAGGTAGCTGATAAACTCCCCGATAATTTATGGTTTTATTCCCCACTCCCGGGCAGTTTTATTGTGGTGTTGTAATAAGAGATCTTTAATTAATTACAGAACTGGTTTCCGTGTGTATGATGGGATTAAGTGTTAGATCTGACCTGTCGATAAAAACTGCTATGGACTGTGTATTTTTTTATTATGCCCCAACTATACCGTACCAATATATCACTCACCGGTGAATACCTTTAACTTACTCTCATATTATATAACCTTTAGAATAAACCACTGCCTTGTAAATTACATAACATACCGAGGAATGTGAACCACACAATGAAAAATATAATTAATACTTATCCTGAATTAAAATACTAAAATCTAAACGATATTTCACACGTTTTAATAAAGGACTATTGTTTAGATATTTTACAACTAACTCAAATAACGCGTATTATATCTAATTATACCTTACGTGTTATTTAATAAAAAAATTAAAATAGCGCGTATTGGTGTATATACATACTCGTATATATTTTTAATTAATTAAAATAATGTTTTTAAATTTTTATTGTTCTTGAACGAATATGAAAAACTCCACATTAAATAATTAATACGTATTAAAACGTACGTTTTCTAGTAGCTTAATTGTTTTTTTATGAGAATGACATGTTTCGCGTGTCTAAAGCATTATCAAATCTGACATGTTAAATGTTTACATCACATTTGATAATGCCGTAGACAGACGAAACACGTCCTTCATATAAATCATATTAAAACTTCTAGAATACAGACGTTATCATTTGTATTAACTGTTTATCAACTTTTGAGTTTATTTGTTGTTTCTTGAACAATGATGTAAAACTCCATATTAAATATTTATTACGAATGAAAACGCATGCTTTCTAGAAGTTTTAATTTATTTTATGTGAATTACGTGTTTCGCCTGTCGAAGGCAATATCAAATGAACCAAATAATAAGACATTTGATAATGCCTTAGACAGACGAAACATGTCATTCAGATAATATATAATAAAACTTCTAGAAAACAGACGTTTTGATTTGTATTAATAATTTTGTTGAAACATCTTCACGACTTCAAAACTGAGTTTATATTGTAGATGTCATTATTTACGTATCGAATTGCAAATAAAACATGTTTTAAAATATAAAACAAAATCTTCAAAATTGTAAGGTTGCACTTGGATGAATGTTTGAACGATTTTAAGATGATGGTCTTTTGGAGAACAATACATCGAATTTAATTATCTTATCAATTTACTGTTTTTTTTTAGCGAACGTCTGATGTTTTCGCACGATCCGTTGCGTTCCAAGAAACAGAATCCACGAAACGGTGTTATATTGTACATCTCTCTTACAAGAGTAAATGATTCGTAATAATTGGCGGGAAGGCCATTATTCCCGCCAAGGTATTGGGTTGGAAAATGAATGGGGTACCTACGTAGCTACTCTTTTGGAGCACCGGTCTGCAGTACTAAAATTGTACGTAACGAGGGAGTAGAGATCTGCTCACCCCTTCCATCGATACTCCACAAGTGATCTAAGTACTTACTCTATTGATGTTTCGTAGATAAAATTATATCATAGATACTTCATATCCATGTATGGTTTCTTTAACAACGATCCAAAAGTCTATTTAAAGTATTAAATAATGATAAAAAAAACATTGTTTGTGTGTAGTTTTTTTGCATCATTAAAATTCATGATTAATTTGATATTTTCCTAGTAAGGTGAAACGTGCCACTCCCATATAATAATACATCTGGAAAGAGTAGTGCTCCACTGACTTTGACATATTTGGGATTCTTCGAGAGATATGTTGTTTCTTATCATATAAATGTGCTCTGTAAAACTTCTTATTATTAACATTTTGCATGTTTACAAATTCTTGTAGACAAATACTGGATTTTTACCCATTGCGGATAATTTTTTTTTATAAGTATTAATTGTATCTCAATAAAGACGAATATGTAAATTGTTTTCTGGGAACAGAATATGGTGGCCGAGGCGCTTACAGGACTTATGACATGTCATTGGTTGGGTTGAGCGATCGCTTTATGTTTAACAACATTCCCCATTCAGCCCTTCTTACGACCACCACGTCTGACAAATTTTTGGTAGTTGCATATATGCTAAAATGCTGCGCTTATCTTCACATTTTTTAGTTCACTCTACACTAGCGTCATCTATTAATTATTATTTTTGGTAAACTTTTTTGTATTCAAGTAATTCGTCTAAACGTTGTTCGCTTGTTATGTCTCATTTGTGTAAAATAAAAAAATAAAAATAGAAAAACAAAACGATTCTAGAAAATTCAAGAACATTTGCCCAACTCTCATGTATACATACATCTACATTGCTTACAAATATGTTTTTTGCAATTGTCTTACAAACGTCGCACGAGGATGTTAAAAGAGAATCTTAATAGATGACGCTAGTGTAGAGTGAACAAAAAAAAATGTGAAGATAAGTGCAGAATTCTATCATATATACATCTTTAAAAAATTGTCAGACGTGGTGGTCGTTAGAAGGGAGCAATGGGGAATGTTGTTAAAAACATAAAGTGATCGCTCAACCCAACCAATGACGGGTCATAAGTCCGGTAAGCGCCTCGGCCACCATATTCTGTTCCCAGAAAAACAATTTACATCTTCGTCTCTATTGAGATACAATTAATCCTTATATCAAAAGAGGTTTATGTATTATATAAGTTTGATATTTTTGTGAGGTATACTTATACTTGTATACGAATCCTGGATTTTCACCCATGGGTGGTTAATTCAAATTTAATTGTATCTCAATAGAGACGAAGACGCAAACTGGAAACTGAATATGGATGATCAAGGTGTTTACAGGACTTATGACCTGTCATTGGTTGGGTTAAGTATAAAGTAGTTTGCTAAATGCTAAAAATCATTCTCCATAGATGGCGTTAGTGGGTGGATTATATAGGTTAATCTTAAAAATATTGACATGTATGATCAAATCTACATAGATGGCCAGCTGAAACTGACACGTGAAGATAGCTATGGATTTGGAGTATATATACAACTTCCAAAATTTATCATGCATGATCATACAAAACAAAGGTGGAATGGGGAATGTTTTGATTACATAAAGCGTGCGCTTAAACCAACCAATGACAAGTCATAAGTCCTGTAAACACCTTGATCATCCATATTCAGTTTCCAGTTTGCGTCTTCGTCTCTATTGAGATACAATTAAATTATAATTTTGATACTTATCAAATGAAATTTTCTGAATAGACGTTTAAATTCGAGTTTATCAAATCGTATGGCGTGCTTATCTCAGTTCACCTTGTATGAAAGAAACAAAATACGCTTGAAATCTCGTTTATATTAACGAGTACTGAATAGGAATTCGTAAAAAGCGCGAATCTCGAGGATTTTCTCAACAAATGATATAAATTGTACAAGGATAAGTACGTACAAGTGTGAGTGTGTTTACAAAGCACTAAAACATTCAGGAAAAACATGCTGAATACGCTTCACAATATTAACGATGCCACTTGCAACGTATTACGTTGCCTTTTTTACGTTGATATTTTTACACCGTGTTTATTTTCTCAAATGACATTTTTATATTTTATATTTAACACAAATAGTCTTAATAGATGGCGCTAAACTCTACTCTATCTTTACTCTTAATTTACTATATTCTCTTGACTTTGAAGAAATTATATTTTGCCATTAATATTAAAACACTGTAATGGCAAAATAGAATTTCTTCTGTAGTCTATTTCTTAACTAGATATTATTCAATATTTAATATGAATTGAGTTCATATTGGTTATTTGTGCTTCTTATTTAATAATAATAATTATGAATATTATAATATGATAACTTTTTTTGCCGTTTTTGTAATGTAATCACCTCAAGGGGGCATAGAAAATAATCTCATTTTTCTTCATATGGCCGTGAACTCTTGAAGAGTTTTAGCCTACTTGACGTTAGATAGAAATTGATATAATAATAAAAAACCATCTTTTAAATTATTGATATTTAAGATGGGTTTTCAGCTTTGACCTCAAATGAAAATGAGTGCGTTCTGTGTATTGCGTGGATTGATGGAAGATCGAGTTGTACTTCCATTTTGTTGTATTTGTCATGAAATTAGTAGTATTCAGATCATACTGTCGTTTGCACTTATATAATAAACCCAAACATTATTTGAGTGGGATCGTTGCCTCTGTATCTATAAATTTGATACCAAATAACACCGGCCTTGCTTTTCTTCAGAGTAGAGAGGCCGAACTTTAATTGTTTGCCGACGGTCTCAGTGCTTGACGGAGTGTTTGAACAAAGTTACGCCGAGTAACTACCTAAATAGTTTGGGGTTACTCCGAATTTACGAGGGCCACTGTTGGGATTGAATTTTATAATTCAACTTAAACAGTCGAACGCCGGCTCTCGGCAGGTGTTGATCTTCATTTGTTTTGTTAATCTTTGCTTACCGTAAACAGGGCCAATATTTGGAGGGATAACTAAATACACAACTCCTCCGGCTTCAGTATTTGGACGTTTTATAACGTTAAGGGCAAGACGCCTCATTCCACCAGAGATATTATTATACAAATACGCGTGAATGCTTTGAAACAATATTGCTACGGCATTATCTCAATTTCATTACACGTTTTCATCATAAGAATTTTGTTGTTATTATATCAATATTTATCATGTTCATATTTAACCTTTAACGGACGTAAGTCAGCTCTGACGTGAAAACAGAACTTTGGCGCTGCGGTCGTATTGGCACATGTGAGGTGACATGAATCATGTGAAATCTGCGCGTAATTACTTTGTCAGTTGAATTTAACCAATGACTCGATTAACGTGCACAGTGCCTTTTTAAAAATTAATTATTGATAGAATAATATATACAAAAGATACAAAATAAGGGTTATTATGAAGAACATCTCAGAGAGGCGGACCAAATGGATAGACAACATAATGCGTCATGCAAACCTCCTGCATACTAAAAAGTAAGAATGTAAATTTCCACGGTTAACATATATAGGAATATTTTTCGGGGTGAAACCTGCATACTGTTTTGAAGGGATGACATGAGGGGACTAACTTAAGAAGGCGTCTTCGACGAGAATATTTGGAGCATATTTGTGAAGATATGTGCTGCGTCTCATATGTGGAGCTGAAGAGAGCTGCAGAATACCAAATGGAATGGAGGACGAGATGTTCATATTTGCTGCAAACCAATACTAAATATTGAAACCATTGATGAAGTTTAATATCGATATCTAGGTGAAAAAGCGAACCAATGAAGTTCCGTATATTATTACTATTGTTTAATGTGCGGGCATTATGTTTTTGTTGAATTGAGTAATTAAATTATTCGACTGTTTACAGTAGATAATTTTCGAGTTTACGCCTTTTTGGATAGTACATAGTATATTTAGTATTCCTGCTAACTTCCCGCGGTATTCATTAGTTAAATATGTCTCCTGGGATCTATCAAGCATCTGTACATATTCCTATCTTCTCGCAATGTGCCCATCCTTACGTTTCTGAAGGAAATGCATATTTGTTTAATATTCGAATACAAATCATGTTTTTGGACTTGGACTTGGATCTTCTGGCTTACAGAGGTTCAGCTCATGTGGCTATTCCTCTTACGTATGATGGGAACATTGTTGGAAGGTGATTTAGTGGGTTGTTAGTTTATTCGGGGGCATGATATGTGTGGCCCGGAGTGTTCCTCTGAAGGAAAATCGTGCGCTTGTGGCGGCTGGAAGTATTTGTGTCGTAATTTGAGAGGTATTTTATTGTGGGGTTGGGATGTGAAGGGAGTCCTTTATAAAAACGTTCGGCAAGTTTCAGAATGAATTCATCTATCATCGGGATTCCCGATTCTAGGTGCAGTTGTGTAATCCTGGTCCATGAAGGTGCACCAAGCGATAGACGGATAGCCTTATTTTGCAGGATTTGGAGTTTTCGTATGTGACTCGAAGCTGCATAGCCCCAGATTGGGGCTGCATAAGTGAAGATCGGCCTTATAATCATGTTTTTACGGCGAATCACTTTCGGCCAAAATAGTGACGTATTTTTTCGGAGCCATTTAAAGGTTCAAAACGCTTTTGTTCCGATACGCGCGCGCGTCACGTGTCGCGAGGGATTTCGGTTAAGTGAAAATGGAAAAGTATTCTGTAAAATACTTCTCGAGTATTGCGTTACCAGAGATCAAACGCATTCCTCCTTAGCGAATTCCGCCCCTCCCCCCCGCCCCGGCTTGCTCCTCCGTGCGGCTTACTCCGCAAATAAAAATCCTCGAGTTTCGTCAGCGCGCCTTCCCGCAGACGTGATACGGCTTACGGCGCTCCGCAGACTGGGAGCTTTCGCGAATTTGAAGTTATAATTTGGCGATGTCTTCGAGGAGCACAGTAGTTCCCGTGTGAGGGTAGGGGCGGAACAAATGCCTGGAAGGAATACGGTACTTGGGGTGTTTTCATCCCCTCTCCAAATTAGCCTTTCCCTAGGGACGAAGGGTAGAGAGACTCGACCGAGGATTAGAAAGGGAAGAAGACCGAGCTTTGACGCACTTGTACTCGTGAAAACACATTCCTGCAAGTAAAAAATGGTACGCTAGGAGGCAAACAGCGGCAGGAGCGCACCGCTCCGGCAAAAGATAAATAAGTTTATAGAGCGACTGAAAAGGGAGCCTCCAGTTATTCTTCAATTATTTCGGCTCGAGTTAGTTTAAACAAAGACCGCTTTAATTTAAATTGTCTTCCATTAAATATTTTATAATTACACTCGGAGAAATCTGGAAATATGATGAATTGTTTATATCCGAAAGGAATGCTTTTCTTGGGGCGCATTGGCCAAGTAAGAAACATAAAGAATGCCGAGCATTTGATGAAAGAACTTTTTATCGTTTGTTTGATGTAGCGTCGAAAGAAAGACGTAATCCATTAAAAATAAATAAAAAATTAAAAAATGGGACCGGGGAAACTTTTTTCATTTAAACGATTGTTAGTGCTGGGGAGTTATTTCTTTACGGAGGGTGGTACAGGAATTTTTAAAATTAAACAATAAAATATCCAGCCCGAAGTGGGTTCGTACATTAGAAATAATTATTTGTTTTTCATTTCATTTCATTTAATTTATTTATTTTAAACATATCTAAAGCATTACAGATTTTTTTCCAATACACTAAAGATACAAGTTAGTTATACATAATAGATGATTAAAAAGAGCGAGAAACATAAGATGCATGACAAATTAATAAAATTAATATACCATACAATTATAATAAAGATAGTAATTCCCTCAGATGAGCCAAACTTTCACAAAATATGTCAAACTCCGAGGTGATACGATTAAGCAAAGATATAGCTTTACCTACCGGCATAACCATTGGCAGGTTGGTTCTGCATCGTGGGAGATAAAACAATCTATGGCCCCTTTGTCGAAGATAATTATCAGGGACGAACAGACCTACAGCACTCAGGATTTCTGAGTTGTGTATTCAACCGCCTATCAGTCGAAAGAAATGGACACACAAGTGAATGTCTCGTCTCCTCTCGAGTGACTGGTAGCCTAGCATCCCTAGCAAGAAATCAGTTGGGTAGATAGCCGCAACGTAATATTTCGAAAGTATATTAACATTCTTATAAAAGGATCCCTGAGATGGTTCGGACATATGGAACGAATGAATGAGAGTAGAATGGTTAAAAAGTTGTACACAAGCAGCGTGAGTGGGAAAAGAAGCCGAGGAAGACCGAGGAAAACATGGCATGACCAAATTAATCAATTACTAAGAGGCGGCCAAAGTCGGAATAATCGACGTACGTGCATGGTGCGATATATGAATGTGGAGGAAGCCCGAGAGGTGTGCCAGGACAGGCCAGTGTGGCGATCCATCCTCTCTGCCTACCCCTCCGGGGAAATGGCGTGATGGTTAGTTAGTTAGTTAGAGTTATATCTACGTGGAAAGCATACGGAGAGCAGAAGTGACTGAGAGGTAATTTATTCTCATGGTGATCTTCGACATCGGCCGTCACAGCAATGTTTGTCAGAGTTGAATTTTATACATTCGTAAAATATCACAGGAGATGTAACGAGGCGGCTATTCCGCGTACCGGCTTTGATTAATTGATATGAAAGCTTTATTGACGTTAAGCTAAACATTGAAATAATAAGCAACATTTCAAAGCACAGTTCACCCGTTGATTCATCTATGGGATGGTTAAATGGCAGATAAATTTGCTTACCGAATTATTGTTTGATTATTGAATAACAATTTTCAATTATTCGAATATTTACCTTTTAAGATAATGAAACATTCAAAATAAATTTGTGTCAGAATGAATTAATTCATTTACAAATTTGTCAATTTTAAGATATCCCTTTTGATTAAAAGGAATCATACTTTCGATTCAAACCAAATACTTCTAAGGCATAGGTTTCCAATCTTTTCTGGGGGCCACCGCCCCCTTTACAAGAAAAATAAACGTTCAAACCCCCCTCCCATAAAAGTTATTCCAAAAAAGGGAAAATGATTACAATACATACAATAACAAAATAAACCAATATTTAAGTTTTTGTATTTTTAGACTATATATTTTTATCTGCCCACGCTCTCTATTTTTTCTGGGTCCTCTACTGCCCTACTGAAAGTCTCAAACGCCCACAAGGGGGCGTTATCGCCCACTTTGAGAACCTAGGATTCTAAGGGATCTCATATCTACCGCATTTATTTTGCTCTCATCTTTCTTCGCTTTCATCTCTAAAACGGCTAATATATACGATAAATGCAATGTTTCGAATACGCAACAATGTCTCTATTTATGATTTATACAGAATACAATAAAAAATCAGAGCGCTTTATTACATATGAGTCGAGGACAGAATTGATTATTAGTGAATAATGACCATTACTCAAGACTTTTCTTAAGAATTCCTATCTCTCATACCAATTAAGGCCCGCTTAACTTTTTAAATGGTTAATTTATTATCCTGTTCTTTGTGTTATTGACATCCTCGGAAGTCCCTAATGATCATTCCTGTAAACATTGATGCAATAAGAGTGTGTGTTGAATTGATATAAAATTTCGTGAAATTAATTAAGACATAGCAGTACGTGCTTACAATTAAATATTTTATATTTAGCTAAGCGGTAGAAGAGCTTGTAGAGAACGATCATCGACCACTTAGCTGTCTGTAAAACATTACAGATTTTTTTATTTTACAAAATTGCAACTTTGATTCTTTAAAAATGTTTTGTATAGATTTAAATTTACAGGCAACTTATTAGTGTACGAGTATGTCCATTTACTTTTAATAAGAAATTTTATTTTGACGAGTAATCTATACGTTTCATTTTAAAAATAGCTTATTTAATAATATTATATTAATTTTTGATATACTTTTGAATTTTTTAACGTAATTTTTTTTTATGAATTTATGCACTTATTTTTACACTTTTAAGTTTATTTTTCTTAACAAGATTAGAAGGTTTAATACTTTATCCGGAGAATGATTTAAACTTTAATCTTGAGCTTAAAATAAGAGTTTATATCGTTCTCCAAAAAAGAATGTGTAAAACTTTCGATATATGTCAACAAAAATAAACTCTAAAATGAAAAAAAAAACAGTATTTTCATTCATAAAATTATCGTTATTTTATGAACAGTTAATTTACTCCTAATACATCGGAATCTTCGTTATAGTTAATCGTGGAATAGGAACAATGAAGAATGATTAGATATAATCCACATTTTTTTTATATAAATCGTATGAACTATGAAGAAGGATCAGATTTATCCCACATTTTTTATATCTATTCATATAAATATATGAAATTTCAGAAACACTTTTCATAATACTTGTAATGTTTATTTGATTCAATCCTTGGACTTGTATCTTCTGACTTACAGAGGTTCAGCTATTGTGGCTATTCCTCTTGATTAAATCCCTCTTTAACTCTTGAAATAACGTAGTTTAACAATTTTGGTATCGACTCACGTCCATTGTATCCTTTATTCACTGCGTATCTGGATCCTGTATAAATGTAAGCGCAAAAACATAACGAAATGCATTTGATTGATTTTAAATTAAATTCAAGAGATTTATTAATGTGTAGCAGGTTTTTATATGAGCCGTCCCGAAACACGTTTCAGTAGAGTCCGACCATCACAAATCTTAAAGGCTTCAATGTAGTATAAAGTTAAACTTGAAGGAACAACGAAAACACTTTTTTGTGATAAGTGTATGCAAGAAAAAAAATACAAATAAAATATTTGATTATATTTTTTGGTTGGAATTTATAATTTTTTTATAGATACTAGTATTATGTATATGTTGCGTGTAAACCAATAAATTTAAAAGAAAATCATTTTTTTAATGAAACAATTTGTTTTGTGTATTATTCTGTTTAAATTTCCTACTGGTTTATATATAATATCGTCAGGGCGATCAATGAAGCAATTATATAATATTTTCCCAAAACTTTACTTTTGAAACAGATCGATCGTAAAAGTAAAACAAAACCAATTTCTGTTAAAATTTATAACACAGATATAATATCACAATTTATTTTTATTCACTGAGAATCATAGTGTTTCGGCTAAACAATGGACTATTTAAAACAAATTTCGTTTATTTTTGTCGCTACAAAAGTAAGTCAACAATTAAAATATATTATATGTTGAGCTGATAAGGACTGCAGTAGACCAAGCGCAGTGGTGGACGAGATTTAAGGGCTTACTACAGACCAATGACTATGATTTAAAATGTGAAGAAGACATTTTAAAATGTTGGATCTACAAATTTAAGTTGGTCGATCTCTACGTACCTAATTAACATTTCTACATGGATAGCTGTCAGTCTTTTTTTCTCTCAATATTCTACCATCTCTTACAAACACTCTGACAATTCCAATAAGAGGTAATGGATTTTATACGTGGGGCTCTCAGCGGTGTTAAATGTATGTTATCAATTATATTATCTTATTATTAGCCATTATGAATCTGGGCTTTTTATCAAACATGGACATTTGTTATTATGGCGTGTACAACTGAACTTAATTCCTAAGTAATGTTGGACGCAATGTCATTAGTTCTAATAAAAATTAATACGAATTAAAACGTCTGTTTTCTAAAAGTTTTACAATATTTTATGTGAGTGACATGTTTCGCCTGTCTAAATTATAATAAAACTTCTAGAAAACAGACGTTTTCATTCGTATTAATAATTTAATATGGAGTTTTACATCATTGTTCAAGAAACAATAAATAAATAAAATTGTTTAATATTTAATTTAAAAACATTGTTCAAGAAACAATAAATTCTTATAAATAGGTAGTCAATGCACGCATGAAAAAATATTCACTTATTCTTTTACGTATGTGGTCATATAACTTTATTTATTTTTAAGACCAAATCTGATGATCATCGATTGATATCGTGCAATTTTTTTTTTAAATATATTATCTGTACAAAATTATCTTTATTATGTCTAATTCATTACGTGATTGGAGTGTTTCTCTGAAGGAGGATCGATTTTATGCGCTTGAAGCGCCTATGGATGTTTGGGTCGTAATTTGAGAGGTCTTTTATTGTGGGGGTTAGGATGTGAAGGGAATTCATCTCATGTATTTTCGTTTAATTATTTCAGTAATTTATAAGAGACCCAAATAACTGCACCAATAACCATATATAATTAATGGTGAATTTTCGTTTTGAGCCGTACTTAGCATATTATTTCTGAGAAAATTGACTTCCATTATCTATGATAAACAATAAGGTTACCCCCAGCACCTTTCTACCCTGAGAGGGCGACCCCCCTAACCCCTGCTTTGTAGCTTTTGTTCTCTTCGAACTTATGATATTCCATAGGTCCATTAATGTAAGCAAATTGTTCAAAATGTACCTAAAGATTTTCCATATGTTTCCTATAAAATACATTTAATTTTGTGATTTTACACATTCTTTTTAATGTTATTATTGTTTATACATTTATTTAAAAACTTTTTTTTAAAGTTAATATTATGGAAAAAATGTTAATTTTTTATTATTTCAAATTATCGAATTTAATCATATACTCTGGAAATTTCATAGTTTACTTTGTCTTAATTTCTTTGTTTTTGGAAACCATCACTCTGAAATAACTTATTTATCTACAGGCCGTTTCATATATGCACATTGTGTTACCTTCTAGCTTATAAATACTAGAATCTAAGACTTAATAATTACTTTCATGATCATGTTTACTTGCATAGTAATGCTTACTTTTATGGCCATGCTTACTTTAATAGTCATTTATACTTTCATTTTGCAAACATTCACGATTACTTTCACCGTCTTGAATGTTTTCTTGGTCATGTATACTTTCATGGTCATGCTTACTTTCATAGTAATGTTTACTTTTATGGTCTAACTTTTTATGGTAATGCTTACTTTTATGGTCATGTTTACTCTCATGGTAATGCTTATTTTTATTATTCATGATTACTTTCACCGTTTTGTATATTTTCGTGGTCATGTACACTTTCATGGCCAGGCTTACTTTCATAGTAATGTTTACTTTTAGGGTCAGGTTTACTTTCACGGCTATGGTTACTTTCATTTTCATGCTTTCTAGGGTCATCCTTATTTTCATGTTAATGCTTATTGTCATGGTCATTTTTACGTTCAATTTTATGCTTAATATGGTCATGTTTACTTTCATGGTCATACTTAATTCTGCATGTAACTTATTATTGATTCAACCATGGTTGTAAGGTTTCTTCTTCTCTGGTTTCAATCCTGGGATTGGTTTGCAGCAATTTCCTCCATTATTCTCTTCCATTTTTCCCTGTCTTGTGCGGCTCTTTTGAGATCTGCATATGATGAGCAGCGTACGTCCACCAACAGGTCCTCCAGGTACTCTCGGCGTGGGCGTCCCCTAGAGTTTGTCCCCTCGATCATACCCTCCATTATGGCATGCAAGAGACCTTCTTGACGTATTACATGGCCGATCCATCTTGCACGCCTTTCGGACAAGGTCCTGAGCAGGTGCCTTCCTCCTTCGATTCCTTGAAGAACTTCCTCATTCGTGTAAGGTTTATACCAAGTAATTAATAAAGCTAATGTGTTTGTTATCGGTTATACAATAATGACTTCACTCAAACTAGGTAAATGCGAGTATGTTTATATTATTTCGGCGTAGGAAACGATTTCGTGTTTCTTATTATGAAATTTAATTAATTCGAGGCAATTTTCCGGTAATGGCTGAAATTATAAGTTGTAAAAATAAATTATTGTCTTTGCTCGGTTGGGATGTGATATAATTTATATTTTCAGGTTGGCCACACGCAAGCTTGATTAATTCGTGTTCGCAAGTTTGTTGAACTGGCGGACTGCTTATGCTAATCGGGCCTGCTCGGGGACCATCGCTTGACTATTACACAGAATATCCGGCGGATAACAATATGACTACATTTTTACTGTGTCAAAAAGTTTTGATGTCTCTAATGATTTTATGAAAGATGAACGTTCGCATGATAAAGTGCCCCCGATGGATCCGACGATTATGATAATTAATGTTTGAACATCGTAATTCCTGTATGCAAATGAGAAATTACGTTCGTCAAAATCGTATTGAATGCGGTGCCATGAGAAAATATTCAGTGCTCCCCTTTTGTTCCCGTGAGCATGCGTCAACTAGATGCTGATGGCAGATTATCAAATTGTTCCCTCATAAAAGAAAACAATAAGATGTTACCACATCTACATTAAGTTTTTATCTGTCTATTTTGTAGCGTTTTTTTTTTAACTTTCCGCCGTGATTATTATTATAATTTATAAGAAGTAAATTTTGTAATCTACAATCATAACATTTCCGTTTCTCGGCAGACGTTGTCGGAGTTGAAATTTCCATACTGTAGCTCTGTTATCGCTTTCCATAATTAATTTGCCGCACTGGAGCCGTTCTTTGTGTGTCAAACAACAAGGACGCGACCCGCTCTAGGCCCTCGCCCATAGCGTCCTGCCTCCTCCGACGCCATTGTGATTTATTATTATTCTGAGTCGTATTTGGGATTGCAAATATTTACTGTGGAAGATTTCGACTGTACCACGGCGATACCCAAATTTGTAGGCAACAGAACTCGAATCTCGAATCCCGAAAGAAGTCATTAATTTCACGTTGGTTTAATTCAGTACCAATATTAATCTTCTCTTCCGACCAGTTTTCGTGTTTAAAAAAATATCGCTGCAGTCGAAGGCGTTCGCTTTCTGACCGCGTCCATAAATCAAACGGAAGAGAAATATTAAATTGTTTTGTTTTGGAAATTGTTTTCGTGTCCGATATTCAAATGTTTCGCCGATTTGAGTTGGTAATATTTTGAGTATCCGCGGCGGTTTCAGTCTATTTTGCGCCGGGTAGCGTGAATCAATTTGCATCGCAAATTTATCATGTGGCAGCGCTATGGACAACGGCTGGGCGAGCCTCTTGTCGCCTGCTGGGATCCTGGCGGATCGCTAAACTAACTTATGGTTTATTAGTCAGAGTTGAAAAGGGTTTTGTTTGCTTATTCAAATATATTGCCTGGCGATAATCGCGGGCGTTGCCTTGTTTACGACATTTTTGAGCAAGGAGTTTGAGCGGCCATCTCGCGCGCGCCCTTTCAGCGTCCGAGGTGATTAAAATTCATAAAAAAATACCCGGCTTTAAGTTACGACTTGCGCTTGCATCTTAATCAATGCGAGAATTCCCTTAAGCTTTTAATATACAATTTTCGCGTTTCGCTTGTTTGCGCTCGAGCAGCGCATAAATTCTTAATTTACACGAAAGATTACCAAAACAATCGGATTATTTACACGTGAGATGTCTTTATTTCCGACGTGTTTGCAGATGAAAATATTATCTGTAGATACGGTAGAACTGTTTGTGATCCATAAAATCATCCGGCATAGGGTCAAAGCACCAATGAATGACCGTTTTAGGTTCAGCTTGTACTGAAATCCACATTAAAGGCATTAATTTCATTATTTCAGTGTGCAAAATAAAAGAAAACAATAAAAAACACATTGACTTCTCTAAATTCTCTAACTTTTTTATTGAAATATGAGTATTACTATTAAAATGAATATTTCTCTGAAAAAATAGCATAATCACCAGTAATAGACCACTTCAGGTTATATTGATACAATACATAGATTTTGTTATTATACATTTTCACATTATGAAACACCCTAACATGTAAAAATATGTAAATATTCAATTAATTGCATAAGAAATAACATTAAAAAAAACACTTACCACACTTTTCCTTATAAAAAACTACTAACAATCTCAGAACAACAACGGGAAGACGCACTTTTACCGTTTGACAAGGCACAGTTCAAAACTGATAGTTTTGTTTCTTACCAACAGTTGTCTTTGCCTACCTCTTTTGTCATAGTTTCTTGGGATTAAAATTTTTTGACTGGACCCATAGAGCAATTATTATTATAGTTTGTTTTATTAACCAACGGTCATTTACTGGGGGGCGGTCATATACTGGTGCTTCGACCCTATAATAATTTTGGTCGTAAATTTTTGGAGCGAAATGTTCGTTGCTCACGCTTAATTATTGGCATCCCTCGCAGCCCGCTGCCGCGCGGTGTGGACTAAATTATTCCGTTTGTTTGTTCGCTTTCTCTCCCGAAAGGGACAGTTTGTGTTCGTAACTTTGTCCGTGGACAGAATCCGAGGCGTCTTTTGTTTGCGCCGTTCATTTTTACAGGGGGCTTTCCGCCGAGGAAAATAAAATATAACTTCGGATTCGGTATCATTTACAGTTTTCGGCGGTATCTGGCAATTTGAATCGCAAATTTATTACGTGCATGTTCTGGGGCCAGATGGAAGCCAAGTTTTAGTTCGTCTATTGGGCGGGCGCGTTCGCTCTGGATACGGCGGCCAACCGGCGGTTTTATTTTAACTTTAAACCGCCTTTTATAAGCCAACCCCTCTCTATCTGATGAAAATGTACCACAAATTTCTATTACTTATTCTCTAACTCTCGCCGTCTCCTCGAAGGGGTAGGCAGAAATAATGGACCACCACACATTGTTCTTTCCTGACAAACTTCTCTCGATTCTCTCGACATTTTACATTCGATTGATTTAATCGGGCCACGTTTTCTTCAGTTTTCTTTTATTTCATGTTTTCCTTACATCGTTGACATATACATTCTTTATTCATTTTTTCCATATGTCCAAGCCATCTTAATGACCCATTCATTATAACAAATACCCTTGACTTCAGAAAGTATCTTGTCTTCCTAATGTCGAACCATATCTAATGCGTTCCTGGTACTATGTTGTATTTTTATAATATTTTACCTGTACTCAAGAGATGCCTTAAACATTTTCCTGTTTGTAATGTCTTTTGAGTTAATAAACTGATTTGATTTGATTTAATTTGATTTGATTATTCGTAACACTTTCATTCGCCCTGTATTCACTTATTTTATTTGGATTTGACAGTCTATCATATAGGTACATATTTATCACAAATTCTTGAGATCTCATTTTTACTGCGTTTATTCTACTATTATTAAACTTTTTTTCTGCATTTATTTAACTTTGTGCCATATTTTATAAGGCAACCGCTCTCTTTTGGATGATTTGTGCTCTGTTATTACCGTTGTATTAACAAGTTTGTTTTTGTTTCAGGTAAGCAGCTTTAGTTTAATCATTTCAAGAGGTCCTGCCTACAGAAAGGTACGAAATAAAAATATTAATATAAAATAATGACATCAAAATATGCTTTGTATGCTTAAAAATTCAATAGTGTATCTTGTTATGATTGCAATGTGTTTTGTATCTTATACAAATTATTTAATATGCATTATGTATTTCTATATAATCGGTTTCGGGGAATACTGTTGAATGCTGTTTTGCATCACCTAATGTTAGAAACATTTGGTTTTGTATGTCTTTTTTTTGTCTTCTTGTTCTGTCTCAAACTTAGTGGTGCTTATCATGACGTACGTCAAAAATCCTTCTTCATCCAACTACAGTACACTCTCGATTTCCCGGTTAATCCGAAAACATGAAAAAATTTTAAACAAAGAGATATTTAAAACTTCGCTATATGCGCTAATGTATACCTACTTGCTTAGTAAGACGCACGTGTTGACAGCGTCACACTTTTTGACAAGCTTCCTTCATTTTTCGCCATGAATAGAAATATGTCGGATGCCGTGTCTCTGTTTAAAGCGCGCCAACCATCCAGAAAACGCATCGAAACCTCGACAATGTTTTATGAGTATGAACTACGCTGCGGGTGCTTAATTGCAAACTCGAAACTTTATGTGTGGCGCAAATGTGAACTAAACGCTCAATGATATTGTGACAGATTTGAGTTTTTGTGTGCATTGTAAGTACTATTGTGAAATATTTTTGTTTTTAAATTTTTTTTAAATATCAATAACCCAAGTGTCCTGGATAATCAGCTTCTCGGTTAACCCGACCCCGAAAAATAAGAGCGTACTGTATTTATATATTTTTCGGCGTCACGGACTTGGACTTGGACTTGGATCTTCTGGCTTACAGAGGTTCAGCTCTATTGGCTATTCCTCTTACGTCTGTAGGAAAAATTTTTGGAATGCGATTTGGTAGTTGTTTTATGATGGGGCTAAATGTATGACCCGGAGTGTCCCTCCGAAAGAAGGCGAGGAGGGATTTAGGGTTTATGATAAAGTCTTACATTATTGTCAAGGAATGAAAGCGCCGTTACTATTCTAGTTTCACAGAAAATATTTATGTTTTTTTTGTATGTATTTTTCTACTTTCAACTTCGGGTTTTAAAACATTTCTTCAATTTCATATTTATAATATAATCATTTAATGCGGTATTTTATCAAGATGTGTAATATGTTGAGAGCGGTTGAAGGAATCTATTATTCTCTTTATATCTGCGTAGCAGTCTCGCATCCGTCATTTCCAATCATCTCTCGGGGCATAATAATAAATGATATTTCTTAATAGCGTCCCACCCACATTACTGAACTACACGCACCGCTAAAGGATGCTGGGAACAAGTGATCTTATTGCTACAGATCAAGTGTGGTGTCCTAATGCACACAGACAGTCCAGTTGCATAAAGTGGAATATGACATTTATATACGAGTAGTTTGATTTTTTCATGTGCAACCGATCTATCAATCGTCATTCGTGATTATAATTGATTTGTTATTCTTTGGATGTTCTCTGATTAACATGTAAGTAATGTAATTACAATCATACAATCTTTAAGAAGTTATGATGAAGTAATAATTCAGCGTAAGCCATAAAAAGCTTGTGTTCGCTAAAGTATAGACTTATTTATATGTTTATCCACTAGTTACTAGTCAAGTTTTATTTAATTATTAATTAAAATGAACTTCCATCCAGAGATTTCAGAAAAATCATTCGATTATCTTCAACATTATTGACTGTTAAAATTTAAAACACTTTTTTGTATCAACATTTTTTTTAATGTCCAGTAATGTGTGATAATTGAGTTGTTCACATTGCATTAATAAAGATTTTTTGCTTAATGCTTACACCTAATCTTAATAGATGGCGCTAGTGTAGATTGAAATAAAATATGTGAAGTGTTTCTCAACATAGTAACATATATACATCTTCCAAAAATAATTGTCAGGCGTGGTGGTCGTAAGAAGGGTGAAATGGGGAATGTTGTATTACATAAAGCGATCGCTTATCCCAACCAATGACAGATCATAAGTCCTGCAAAACGCCTCGACCACCATATTCTGTTTCCAAATAATTTACATCTTCGTCTCTATTGAGATACAATTAATGTTTTGTATCAATGCGGCAGCACGACTTATAAAAGGTGTTCCAAAAAACTCGCATATTTCACAACATCTTAAAGATCTTCACTGTCCGCCTGGAATATGCTTCCTGCACGCCTCAGATGCATTGACAATCTGACAGACTTTAAATCTCAGCTAAAAGCCCACCTTTTCAAAATATCCCATAAAATGTAAGCAACGGTTATCTGATTGCTGGTGTCACATGCAGCTCTCATCACTAAAAACATTGTCAAAGCGCCCTTGAGGTGAGCTATTCACGAAAACGGCGCTATACACATTAACCTAATTATTATTATTATTTTTTTTTTCTTCATATTTTTATGGTATTTGTGACACCTGATGATGCCAACATCGGTTGGCGAAACAGCTGTCGCGACACTCAAAAAGGGAAAAATGAAAAGAGTGTTAAATTTTTTTAACAGTTTATAAAATAATGTATTTTTTGTGGTTTCGTGTTAGCAAATTGTCGATATAGCAAAAAATATAAATAGTTTCTGACCCTCGCCCCGGATTTAACCCTGAAGCGACGCAACTGGGGAAATCAAACCAATCAATACGGTCGCAGGCACTGCTTAATTCTCCGTTTAAAATTCGGCACGCACCTCCGCGCTGTCAGCCGCTCGCGCCCGGGGGGACTTCAAACGCCGATTACCGACTTATTTACCCCGTGGAAGTTATTGCCAAATCAAATTCCTGCATTCCCAACATTTTTCTCTTATTTATGTAAATACTCTCGTGTGTTCGGCCGCATTCCTGATTCACAGCAAATAAACTCTGCTGTTTGCCTATTAGAATGGTGTGTCTTATTGATAAATATTTTTATTGTGATCTTTTATTGACGTTCCACCCGCGGAAGGATGGGATTTATTTAGATTTTTATTAAATTATTTTAGTAGCTTTTATATTTATTTAACATTTTCTTCTTCTTCTTCTTCAGCCCGTATTGACCGTCCACTCCCGGACGTAGGCCTCCTCTCGCATTTTCCATTCTCTTCTATTCTGAGCGATCCGCATCCAGGCACTCCCTGCACTTCTCCGGATATCGTCGCGCCAACGCAACATGTTTTACATGTTATAACAATAATTAGTCAAAAAAAGTTTATGGACTGTAGTTGTCACACTAGGCATGGCCTGTATCGTGACAACTACATAAAATAGGATGTTAGTAGAATTGTTAGTAAAATGGCGGTTGTTAGTAATCTTATGCTAACATTGGTAATCGCAATATGATAATATAATTAAAAATACTAAATCTAAAAGAAAAAAATGTTTTCAACGTCTAAGGTTGACCCCTTTATATATTTGGTTAGAGCACGTTTAAAATTCTCAGTTACTTTGGACTCTTACCATAGGAGGCATGGAAATAGTTTTAGAAGTTGTTAAAAAGTTCATGACCTGGGAAGCACTGAGTATACTTGTATATTTTATTTGTATATACTGTGTATACAACACTCACTTTATAAACAAATTAAAATTAAATATCAAACATGTTTCGGACTACCCAGCCCTTCCTCAGTGATGTTATATCTTCTTCTTAAAGTGCCCTGTCAGGTCCCCCCGGCGTTGGCGATCACTCTGGTAAACTCTTCCCTATCCTGCGCTAAAGCTAATGTGTATAAAAATTTGCACAAAATTTTTCTCTTGTTTTTATTTCTTACAATATATCAATATAAATTAAGTCCATTAGGAGCGAAAATAACGTGTATTTTGTTGAAGAATTACAATTATCATTATTACATTTTAATGTTTAATCAGTTGATTGTAAGACCTGATGATGCTAATATCGTTTAGCGAAACAGCTGTCGCGACAAAATATAATCGAATGTGATATTTATAACTTAGTTTTTATTTCAACAGTTAATAATGTTGACATATCAAATATCTAAAATTATAGTGGTAAAAACATCACCCAAGTTGTTTTAAATTTGCCAATATTTTGAAATTCATTCAAACGCTAATTCTTAAATATTTGGAAACATGGAGAAATGGACTTGTTCCGCTTTAAAAGAATAACGGCTCAAATAACAAATGTTGCATACACACATTAGTGCGTAGTATTAAAAATAAGTATGACTTGTTTTCTTGAGTAAAAAAAACGAATTGCAATCATTCTTGAAACGAAACGCTTAATGGTACATTCTAAAATTGAATTGTCTGTTTGGTTACGCAGTTAATGAAATAACTGGGTGTACATCAAAGTGTACACAATGGAAATACCTTTCTTGGAATAATATCCTGAAAATGTTCCCTCCATGTAATACAGCGGAATGTGTCGGAATCGCGACTCGAGAGCGCTTAGTGGATCCGTCTGCGAGGGTGTTTCGGACGTGGCCAAACAAGTCCCCCGGGTGCCTGGGGTACCCGGGGCCCCAGCAGCACGGCGCGGGAGTAATTGGGTTAGTCGCCAGTCGCTGTGATGCGAGGCTGGGGTTCGAATCCCCGACGGGCACGCCGTACCGCGCATACATATGTAGCTTCCAAAAACTGTCTGGGGTCTACTAACGAGGTTCGGGCTTTTTAGCCGGTTATTTAGGGGTTTCGGGATGTCGGAAAATTCGATTGGTTTTAAATAGAGGGTAAATAAATTTCACGTGAACGAAGAACGCTTAAAACATAAATAAGCTCTTTATGCTTAACTGAAAGTTTTTGTTTTACTCTCGATAGTTCAAAGGAGAAAAATTGTATTTAAAGAATTTTTAGATTAAAATATTCCCAAGACGCTATTTTCCTTTCGGGGGATGGCAAAAATGTTGCCTCTAAGAGAAATCGGATTACCCGCTCGACTCCCCGAAATCGTGTGTTATGGCGTTCGGGCCGAATTCTCTACAATTTCACGAAACATTGATCCGAGGCGGCGGAATCTACACGAAAATATTTTTATTTGACATGTTTTGATATCTACAAATAAATAATACATATTTATATGCATACATTTTATTGCGTAAAATATTCGTTTTTTTTTTACGAAATGTAAATTCCTCCCTCTGTTTTGTAGCTGTGGGAAAAACATTTTCGGATTTTTTTTATATTCTCTTTTTATGACAATGACGAGCTTCGAGGAGTGGGTTGGCTTGTTTTCATCGCCAACATGAAAAGTATTTTATTACACTTTTTCATTTGAATTTCGCGTACCTAATTCCTGGCGTTAGCGGCGGGACCGACTCCCGCCTACCGTCGCGAGTTTTATGTAAATGCACACTAAATCAAATTCAGCGTGACTTAAACTGAATATTTTATTTGATAAGGATATTTCGGCGTTTAATTTTCGGAAATCGTCCGAAACGAAGCGATGTTTCCTCCCTTTTAGATAGAGGCTGGTGTATGATTTCCTCGGAGGCCCATTCATTCACACGGAGGAAGACATCTGCGTTAGACGAATACCCCTAGGAGAGCAGAGGTTAAAGCTAACAAATGGCGAATCAGCGTGCGCCCTTGAAAATAAATAAAAATCACAATAAACGCATTATTTTTCGTATAACAATGAATACGGCGCTCGTTTGAGATTCGTTAATACATATAAATCGAAATTGTCCGCAGGTCTCGATTGAATGAAGGGGGGAGGGGGTCGTGACAAACTCGGATAAATAATATCGAGCGCCGGGGGGTTGTTATTGTGTTATACTCGCCAAAGTTCATTTCGCAGTCTGCTCACTGAATTCGACTGGATGAAGGAATGAATCAATGTCACGGGGCAAACCCTCGCGGCTCCGATGTTCCTCCACCCGCCGCCAACCGCCACAGATCCCGAGGGAGCGTAATGATGTTGCAAATGTTAATGGTATTAGCGTTGTCTCCGACTTGACGAATACTAATTTTAAATATCAACCCTTGTCAAAAGAAACTCCGATTGTGAGCAGGCCCAAAACAAATATTTGATCGGACCTTTTCGATGAATATATTAATAAATTATTTTGCCTGCAAACGTTCATCTTGATTGGCAAACCCGATGTTGCGCCGCCCCGTAACAAACAATGACCACCGCATTTTTGAAACGAATGCCCGCTCGGCGGAAGATTAATGTGCTAATGAGCCACTTAGTCTTATGTTATGCATCACTTTATCGCATTACATTATAAACATTGTTCGTAAATTCTCCTTACATGCCCCTTTCGAGGCAAGGTCGTTCCGATATTGATAATATAAATTACTATTTTTATTATTGCTTTTTATCACGCGAACGTTCCAAAATAAAGAAATTTTCATTTATCATGACACCCAGAACGAATCACAAAATTATAATCATACGCAACGTAATTTCATGATCGTGCACAGCGCATTGTGTGTCGGGAGATCTTGTCTCGAGATATAAATAATTTTAAAGGCCGTGCCACACTGTTTGAAACAAACTCTCCACAGGGGTGACCTTGATGGAGAGCTGTGGAGCCCACGGTTGATGTAGCGTCCACACACTGTTGTAAACAAGCTATCCACACGTGGAATGCGTGTTTAAACGCGCGTCCGTCCACAAAGTTTGTTGAAAGTCAAACGAATTTTGTTTCAAACAAGTGTCTACACAGTTTTAAACCGCCAGTGGAGACCGATGTGGAGAGCTTGTTTAAAACAGTGTGGCCCGCCTTTAATGCGGGCAACTTTAGACAATGGCTTTTGAACTCGCGCCCCGCGCGCGGTTTTCTTTCCGAGCGGTTTTTTCGATCAAATATGAAATGATTTTCCCATCAAATGCCCAATTTTCTGGTTAATCGAACATTGCCCAACGAGGGCCACGCGCGGCCATCTTTGTGTCCCGATCACGTGTTCGCTATATTGTAAAACGGGTGAGTTATCGAATAAACATCAAAACGTTCGCGCAATTTGCAGCGGGGGATAAATTTCCCTCCGTCGCTTTCGTCGGCTATTTGCATTTTTTTCCATTAGCAACTCGAATGCGTTTGAGCGGCGGACGCATTCGCGGCCCGAGAGCATTTCCACTGCATTTTTCAATGGTATAAATTTACCATTTATATTCATGCTTCTCAGAAATAGTACCAATTTCTAATACTTTCAACTTACATTTAAAGACGGCAACAGCAAGGGGGTGCCAGACCACATTTAATCTACTCCATCCTACTTCTATGGATGGACCGGAGACAGGCCCAGGGAGTGTACGAGCGAGGCTGATAAAAGGGCGCCGCTACGCCCTATAACAGCCTCGGGTATGTGACGGGATCTTCTATGTTCCTTTTAACAAAAAAAATACTTTCAACTAATTATAAATACAATTTAATCAATTGCACAATGATACTTGAATATTTTTTTATAAACTTGAAACTCTGTATAATTTTTACAAGTACTTTTATGAATTGAAACATTGTTTTTATCACTTTTGAGATTACTTGTCTCTTTATGTTACGAAGATTTCACGCCTTCATCAACGGGAAAACGATACAAACTTATGAGTTTATATCGTTATACCGATGATGAAGGTGTAAAGCGTTTAAAACACGTCGAGAAACGTCAACTAAAAATTGGGAAAAACAGTGTTTTAATACATAAAAAAATGTGTTATACTTTAATAAAGCTGAAACTAAGTATTATGACATTTCGTATCTGGTCACATAAAAGTGTGCTTCAATTTTTTTTACCGACCCTTATCTATGGAAGCGAAGCATGGAACTGGCAAAAGAAGGATGAAAGTAAAATAAATGCAGTAGAAATGAGATCTCTTAGACGAATGTGTGGATACTCTGTGTATGATAGAGTGTCGAATGAAAATATAAGAAGTTAATGCGGTGCGAGCGATGGTGTTATGAACGAAATAATGAAAGGATCATTAAGATGTTTGGACATATAGAAAGAATGAATGAAGAAAGAACGGTAAAAAAATATATGTTAACGATGTAAATGGAACCAGAAACATAGGAAGATTGAATTTCGCCAATGTGAGGAGTCAGAGAAATCGACCCGCGTACATAACACGATGTACGAGTATGAATGTTGAGGAAGCGAGAGAAATTTGCCAGGAAAGAAAAGTGTGGCAGTCCATTATTTCAGCCTACCCCTTCAGGGAGACAGCGTGATGATTAGTTAGTTAGTTGGTTAGTATGTATTTTTGTATTGATTTAAAAAATATTTAAATTTTCGAATCGTTTTACTCAAGCAAAAGCAATTTTAAATTTTTTTGTTTTTTTTTAATCACCGGCACCCAGGCATGAAGGAAAATATGTTTAAAATGCCGCCGTACAATTTCACACCGACTACGTTATTCAATTTGAGAGCAGTCAGCATGTCCCGTATGCAGAATACCGCATCCGCGTGATGGATGACTCTGAATACGGGTGATCCAGAAAGAATTACCCCCGTATTTATTGCCCGCCGTTGAAATATTTCTGCTCAGTGTATTGACAGATGCGTTATATTGCCCAATTTATCGTTGGCCCCGTTTATCTTTTCCTTCTCGCGATGATACGCCCTTTGTGATAGCTCCCTTCTGATTGTGCCGTACCCCAGTGGTCCATTTCAAATATATCCATTTACATTTCAATTTCAATAGCTCAATACATCGTACTGCATTGTGCAAAGTTAAATATATGTTAGTGCTGTCTGTTATCCTCGAAGTTACCTTAAATAACAAGATGCTACATTTGTATTACGAATCTCAGTGTAAAATAAATGTCTGTATATCATATTTACGTCATTTTGAAAAGGAAATATTTCCCTTCTGTCTGTTTAAGGGTTATTCCTTATATTATCCATGTTCCAATAGACACGAGAGATAGTTTTACCCACAAAATATCAGTATATATAAATGAAATGAACTATATCTCGATGAAATGAAAAGAATAATAATTCAGAAAATGTACGATAAGAAATTATATTAGTGCATATTTTTATACCTCTCCATAATAATAATAATAATATGCTAACTTTTAAAGCGCCGTTTTTGTGATGTAATCACCTCAAGGGCGCATTAAGACGTGTTTTAAATCTAAAAAATCTAAATGTGACCGCTTAAAACACGATCGGTTTAAAAGTATAGTAGAACAAAGTATAAATGTTTAAATTGGGTATGAAATATGAAAAAGATGGGTTTTCAGTTTAGATCTGAAATCTGTCGAATCATTTATGCATCTGAGGTGTGAAGGGAGATTGTTCCAAGCTGATGGACCGGCTACCGCGAACGCCCGATCCCCGAAATTTGTACTGGGGCAACGCTTCGGCTCAACTAATCTTCCTATTGCTGAGGAGTTCGCCGAGCGAAGTGTGGATTTCCGTGAATTTAGGCTGTCCGTTATACAGAGTTCAGATATATAACTTGGTGCCATTCCATGTAGCGCTTTGAAGACTGTCCAGCAGAGTTTATACTGGATTCTTTCTGGACTTTTAAGCCAGTGAAGTGCCATATTAACAATGTTCTTAACTAACAAACATTCACACCGTCTCGCTGAAAGGGTAGGCAGAAAGAATAGACTGCCACACTTCAACCGATGCGGCACTCCATCCTTCTCTTTTCGCCCCCGCGAGAGACGCGGTGTGATGGGTTGCGAACCTCATCGCAACCAATAGGCATCTCCCACGCACACTTCGATCGTCCAACGTCCACAAATTAAATCTTAAACAATTTATTTAAAATACATTGTTATAAATAAAATTAAAAAAACAAAATAAATATAATTTAACATAGTTTTTTAGATGGTGTACTCGTACTTGTTGTCAGATGGATGATCCGGACATTTGTGTTTATTTAATTTATATTCCACTAACAACCGTTTTTCTTTCCTTTTTTTCTTGTTGTTCAACAATGTTCTTTATTAACATTAATTGAACACAATCAGTTTCCATAAGTCCAAATAAGGGTTGAGAGTTTATTATTGAAGTAATTGAACATGAATCGTTTTTTTTAAATTAATCGTACAAATCCGGGCCAATTTTAAGTAAGCACTCACATTTTGTATGTTGTACCATTTCCTCATTCCACGTCAATCAGAGATCAACAGTGTCACTTTTATTATATTATAATTTTAAACTCTTGTTCTGTAAATATATTAACAAAAGTTAAAAAACGTAATTCAATTTTGTCATTTTAAATGCTTTACGCTTCACAAGCGCATTCCAACTTGATCGAGATAGAGATAAAAAAAAGCGACGGAATGCGTCAAATAGTGTTTGAAAATAAACGCCCCTCGTAAATCGCATCATTCAGTCGCTTTTCCGCGATCCGCGGGAAAATATAGCGCGGGAAACAAGCCGAAAAAAAAAATACGCGAACAAGCGTTCCCCGTCCGGCCAAAGTTGCGCGCCCCCGCGAGCAACTTTATCCGCTCCCCGAAAAGGTTTGATGTCGCATTGAAAAGCTTTTGTGTTCGCATCCGATCGGGAAATGCTCCGAGCTCTCGAATAATCGATTCACACCGGCCCGCTGCTGCCGCCGGCCGCCCGGGGCCTCGAATAATTGCGCCTGCAATTCGATAAAGGCGACCCCTTTATCTCCTCTCCTCCTGGATTATCGACTATTACTACAAAATTTACACCGATGCAAAGTCACTCCCCGCGGATAGCCTGGGAACCAAATAATCATATCAACATTTTGATATTCTTAAGGCAACCCTGGAATTCCGCAATTGTGATTTTTTATTAACTTATTGATCGCTAAGGCATTAACACTGAGGAATTCCATAGTTATATACTTAGGAAATTGATTTTTTTTTGTTTAATCCACTATTTATTAAATTATATTAAAAAACACGACATGTTTCGGAGGATATTTTTTTTAATAATATTATTATATTTACACGTTCTTACTGTTAAATAATAATTGTTAGTACCTACTTATAACAAATAGCACAGGTTAATTTTTAAATTTGAATTCTTGTATCGAATTTTAAATGCGATTTTTTAAAAGTCTTTCTTTGTTTAGTTTTTATTATATTTTTACACCTGAAGATGGAGGTATCCTCCGAAACATGTCGTGTTTTTTAATGTTTTTTATTAAATAGTGGATTTAACAAAGTTTTCCAATTTCCTAAGTATATTACGTTTTTTTAAAAATAATAATTGGTTTTATCCATGAAAATTTCAGTTTTCTAGAAGTTTTATTATACTTATTAGAGTGACACACTTTCTCATGCTAGAGTTTTATCAAATATATGTTTTTTTTGTATTTGATGATACACTAACACGACATAACATTGCACCTCATTAAATATTAAAAAACATATTTTTTTATAACTTAAGGCGTTAACACTGAAATTACACAGTAACGATTTATTTATAAATTAAAACACTGTTTTTTTTCACTTTTGAATGGAAAAAACAATGTTTTATCGTATTTGTTAAAAAAATCGCAAACCTAAAACTAAATAACTGAATTTTCTGCTGTGCCCTTGAGCTGATTAATTAATTAAAATTGCACTCACTAAATTATCCATTAACTTATTTCGTTTGTATTATGAGGGTTTTAATTAATACGGAAGAAAACGTATGTTTTCTAAAAGTTTAATTATATTTTATGGGAATAATATTATCTTATGTGTCTTATATTTGAATATGCTTTAGCAAGGCGATATATGTAATTCCCTAGAATTAATTTCTAGAACACAGATGTTTTCATTCGTATTAATTATTTAATATGGAGTTTTTCATCATTGTTGAAGAAACCATAAATATGAGTGGTTTCACTTTGGTAGATCTTTTAGCTTTGAAGTTTCTGAAATATATTCAACCGTTTGACCATGGATCACAATGTGATGCATAAAATTTAATCTCTAACTCTACCCGCGGCACTGAGTACTCTCGAAGAATGTCACTAAAATTTCATATCCTTTTTGAAAATACGACAACCCACAGCGGCACTTCGTAAAATCCATTTTATTACGAGCGCTGTTATTATTTATATGTGATGTTATGAATTCGCTCCTCACGGTTTTTGATGATATTTTCGTTCATACTGCATATCTGCGTGCGTACAGTTCCAAACCTCCCGCATACATCTGAAAAAATATATTTATTTTTATACTTTTACAGTAGTACAATAATATGCTTGCTTCGAGGTAGATTTTTGTTAGTCATGATGAATCTCTGGAGATATGTTTTCACATATGTTTATAACTACAGTATTCGCGTTAAATACACCATGTGGACGTAGTTTAGTAAATATGCGCGCTCACATTCTACAATTTATACTGAGGGACATCTCTCGTTTTGTGCTCGACAATTCACACGGGAATAACTCGGTGTTAATCATTTGTCCTACGGTCCGAATCGGTTTGCGATATATATTTTTCCCAACGAAATCGGACGTCGAAAATTAATTCGATGCTGGGAATTGGGAATTGGCTCTGGACACTGACAGCTGTACGACGAACGTACGTATAGGATATGCGCTCCTGATACTGCTCATATAGTTTGATGATACATTTGCATTTACATACAGTGCGCACTTATGCAACACGAGACATGGAAATGGTAATTCATGCATATTAAACGTATCTCTTCAACTGCATGTTGTCCTGTTACTGACATTTAGACGGGGCGTTTTGTTCTAGTACAATGCATAATAATATAGAATTTATTCGTATTTTTTTGTATCTTACAGTTCATACATTGAAATATTGTTTAGTTTTACCTTTATTTTTAGATTTCAATACATTCGCATCTCGCGTGTCTCTTGACCCAAATACACGTCGCCTTATAGGTCTTCTGGATTCGTAGATATAAGAGTTTGCTGTATACAATTTATTTCAGTGCGCGAGAGTTCGCCAGTGCCTCACACAATCATAAAAGTAGACCTTTTCGTCGGATGATATATCGCCGCTACCGGAAGAGATGTTCTAGTCCCCTTACTTCCGTTTCGTGATGCTTTCCTGGTAGGCGAACTAACAATTTCTGCACGCCGGCCACAGAAATTGTGGATCGTGGACCCCTTTGGACAAATGTCGGTCTAATGTGCCGGTCAATGTCCAATATGTTTAAAATCTCGTAAATCACCCGCTCGCTGTCTACTTTTGTTTACCCCTGCTTTCTGCATCGTATCGAAGGGTATCAACGATATTAAACGGGGTACTAAATGGATCGATTTAATTTTATTGCGTATTCTGAGATTTAATGATTCTCCGAATCCAATAATTTCTAATTTATTATGGCTCTATTCCCTCGACTTATATAACAAAAAAAGCGTCTTTCCTTTGTCCTCCGCCCGACGTACCGGGGTAGCAGAACTCCGGTGGATATGTTTCTAAAAACTGCCTGCCGTACGCCGTGCTACGGGTCTGTGTACACACTCGAAAGATGTTTGCCAAAATATTCTCTGAGCCTTCATATTTTTCCGGACCGTTGGAGAAGCCGCATAAAGAATTCATTGTTCGGCTCCATATACTTTCGCGTATATTTTAAGAAATTGTTTGATCCACATTTCCGAAAGCCCTTTCCGATTTTCACAATATTTTCTATAACGTTTCTAAATATTGTATTTGCCTTGCTGAAAGTATTTGCGTCCCAATAATAAATGTCAAATGCACGACTCTATAACTGACTTTCGCGTCGGCCACAATAATTCGAATATAATCTGGGTCCCACTATTCCTAATTTATTTAAAAAATAATTATTATAATTATTATTTATGATATATTTTAAGTGCATCATTTTGCTAAATCAATTTCTCCTAGGGCGCCTAGGAAAAGACTGAACGAGCAGTGTCTTTAGAAGTTTCGCATGTTCGTATATTCCCAATTTTTGCGTTATTTATTTATATATAATAACTAAATTTTTTCTGCGGTTCTTTAATCAATAAATTAATGTTTTAGTACAGTTCGCTTAAGGAAAACTCAATTATGCTATCCAAATACGCAATCCAACTTTTTCGGCTGTCAGAAATAAAAGATTTATACGAAAAGATTTTTCTTTGAAAAGAATGCCTACGTACATATCCATCGGAATTTTAGAACATTGTTTTATTTAAAAAAAATAATTTGAGTTTGCCGTTTCTGGGAGCGAATTTGCCCCGGGCAAATAAATTTATCTTTGTTATATCAACGTTGAAATTATACAATATATCACATTCAGAGGCAGGGATTTTTCTGCGTTGTTACAATTTCTTTGTGGGATTATTTTGTTGTTGACTTTGGTAACAAAACCTACTTTGTATTTAACAAATTTATATTAAAAATTTCGTTTTTCTTTCTGTGATTTCAAAAAATTTATTAGTTGTACGTATTTATAGATATAAAATAAATATAAAATATTTATATTATTAATATATAGTGAATTATTTTGTTGTTGACTTTAGTAACAAAACCTACTTTATATTTTAACAAATTTATATTAAAATTTTCGTTTTTCTTTCTGTGATTTCAAAAAATGTATTAGTTGTACGTATACATAGATATAAAATAAATATAAAATATTTATATTATTAATATATAGTGAATTATTTTGTTGTTGACTTTGGTAACAAAACCTACTTTATATTTTAACAAATTTATATTAAAATTATCCTTGTTCTTTCTGTGATTAAAAAAAAAATAAAGTTGTACGTAAACATACATTTATATTATTAATATGTAGTGAATTTAAGGCGTTAACAAATAAAAAATTTCACCGTCAATTTAATTAGTAAAAGCAGTGTATTTTTCATTTTTAATTTAATATTTCCCGACATGTTTTATCGGTATTATACCTTCATCGTTTTCCCGATAATGAAGGTATGATACCTTCACAACACATCGAGAAAAACAATTATTATCATTAAGCTTGTTGAAAAAGGGTTGTTGCAAATCTTGATAAAAACTTTATTTTAATTAAATCCGAATCGCAAAAAATATTTGAATATTTAATGTTAACACAACCTTTTTAGCTAAGTTTTTCCAAACGCAGAAAACTTGTAGCTCACGGTCATTAAAGTTGTATGAAGTCTTCTCGGTGGGAGCACAAAAGTCTTCCGTAAGTGTATTATTCACCACTCGATCAACAACAAAGTTTTAATGAAGTGACTTTCATTGTCTGGACCTCCGTGACACCTCGGGTACCCTGCAAACCATTTTCAGGCGTTGGTAGATTATAATTTTTTTTTCTATCGCAGCGAAAAGTAATTGTTTTACTCGTAAAACACGTGAAAATGTAAAGTGCGGTGATTAATTAAAAAGCATAATTAAAAAAATCCCGCTCATAATCACAAGTAAATATACTTACTTACGAGTGTTTGTTAAATCTTCATTTGATAGTGTTCCAAATTCAGAAATAAGAAATTAATGCAGTAGGAACGAAAACGTTAAGTAAAAAAAGGTTTATTGGAATAGTTTAAAGATAGCAGAAAGTGAATCATTGAAGTCCGCTGAATGTATGTGTTAATGATGTGAATGGTGCGCGAAATCGAAATAGACCAATGAAAACGTGATGGAAACAAGATCAAATTAAACTTCGGAAAGAAACTATTACTTGGTGGTTTGACATATTTAAAATTAGAATTAAACGCTTTTAAACGTTGTATAAAATCACTTTATTTTGAGTCAGGAGCACCAACCGGTTTCACTCTGTAACGAGCTTCGTCAAGGTTATCCACAAACTGGTTTTGTGACATTTTAAAGATCAAATTAATTAATGTTTCTAATTGAAATTATTGGTAAAAGTTCATTTTAAATAATGAAATAAAAAAAAAACCTTGATACAAAATATCTTTATTATTATGTATTAAGTGTGCTTCCACTTGTGTTTATGTTCCACCGGTTTCGGCAGCTTGCTGCTTGGTACCAGAAGATGGCAACAAGCTGCCGAAACCGGTCGAATATAAACACAAGTGGAAGCACACTAAATACATAATAATAAATAAATTTTGTATAATTTTTTTTGGTTTTCATTATTTAAGATCAAATTAAACAAAATTTAAATCGACGTGTGTGCATAACACTAGTACGAATTATGAGGAGGTGAGAGTATAGTATGTCAGGATAGAACAGAATGGCTGGTCATTCTTTCGGTCTACCGTATCAGATAAAGGGCTTGATGGTTAGTTTGTTTAGTTAGTTTAAATTCTCTGAAACCAAAATATTATAACTTTCTTTTGCTAAGCTTTCTGTAGTAATTTTCGTATTCTATGCATTTCCCAAGTCAAGTAGCTGCGCCGTAATGCGCACGCTGCGTCAATCTGAAATTTTAATTAAATAAGCGTGTCCTTCCGAGTCCTGGTAAAAAAATAAACTTTATGGTTAATGGCCCGCCGCTTGTTGTTCAAACAATGAGCTTGAAACAGTGGGCCGTGTTACGTGGAAGGAGCTTTCAGGCCTATTTCATTCTCCGGAGGCTTTATTTCGTGACAACAATCTCCATTGTTGCCTGGGGCTTTAAGCCCCCGCGGAGATTTTCACCATTATTTAATGTGTTTCGTTAATTTGGTTTGATTGTTCGCCATGCGACTGGAATAAAGCTGAAGTGTAGTGGATTGTATGGTAATTTTATTGCAGTTTTAACGTTTTCTTTCATGTGATCCTTTCTCCAATGATCCACGAAAATACAGTTTTATTCCCTTTTCTTTGTGTATTTGACCTCCGTGGCCGAGTGGCAGATGCTACAACTGCAACACCGAAGGTCCCGGGATAGATTCCTGGTGATGACAGTGTGTTGTCACACTTTCTATGGTCTGGTATAAAATTCATGTGACAATAAAATGGCGATAGATAAACTGTTTATCACATGTCATGAGAATCAATATGATAGCTATACATTTTACATCGATTTGTTTCGCGCTGTAATGATTTAAAGTGCGATTTGAGAAAATAATAATAATAATAATATGAAACTGTACAGCTTTCTTATTTATATCTAAGTATATGAAAGTGTTATGAATAATATAATAAAAGGGTTATTAAGAGAAGGACACGTGGAAAGAATTAATGAAGACAGAATGGGGAAGAAAGTATATGATTACGACATGAACGGAGACAAAAATAGTTTAAGGCCGAGGAAAATGTTACACGATCGCTTAAATGTCGGTTAAGTAAGGAATCGGAAAAATGTACGTGCGATGACACATGATATATGAATGTAGAGGAATGGAGAGAAATATGTCAGAACAGAACAATTTGGAGTTCTATTCAATCTGCCTGACCTTCCGGAGACGGCGTGATGGTTAGTTAGTGTTAATGTGTAAAAAATAGCGTCATTATTATTGAATTTTTAAAAATAACTGATCCTCTGGGATTCTCTAGAATTCGTTTGATTCTGTCAGTCATGGTACCTAACCAACTGGGTCGACAATATCTTGCAGAAGTTTCCTTCTTATGGAGTTACACGAGTCTTATATTATGAAGTGCTTTTTCTTTAGTTTCGGGACTGTTGACATTACAAAATCAATACGCCCACCGTCATATAACGAGTTCCCCATTGTGATAGATTGGGAATAATCTTCATACAATATTTATTAAGCAAAGAAGATATCTTGTCCCCCGACATGTTATGTCAAACATAATTTCGTACCCAACTGATCAAACAAAACGAAAAAGAATTCACTGTTCTCTGTTTACATTCTTTTTAAAGCTATAAGAAAGGAAAGGAAATGACAAATATTCTATTCCCCGTTACAAAGTTCGCTTTTATAAATTTTGAAAAGTTTTCTTTATTTTTCAAACGTAAATATAAATAAATCTTCCAGACGGTACAGGATTGACCCCCGGGGGAATTTTCTAGAAATAAGGGTGAATTGGAATGAATAATAAACATTTTGGGATTGTCAACACGCAAATACCAGCTGGGATAATCTAACCAGAAAAAAAAACTTTCAGAATAAATTAGGATTTCGTGACGGAGTCCATTAAATCATTCTCAGATAATCTTATATAGTAATAAGGATTTCTACTATTATCGTGATGTAAGAATTTCTATTATGGCTTTTTGACAATTTTATTGTATTCACTTGTTATTATATTCACTACTTCCTATTTAAATACTGTTTACTTTTTTTAATGAATTAAAACCTATTTTCGCCATCGCTTTGTGTTGTGGTTTGACATAGGTTTAGCTTATCGAAAAAATCAAGAAAGGTAAGGTGAACAGTAAAAAATAGTGTTATAATTTTATATGTATAAATGATTCGACTTTTCGAAGTACTCAACATTTAACACTTGATTTGATCATCCAAGTTTTCCTCGGTCTGTCTCTATTTTTAGTTCATTTTACCATTTCTTGGCCATTATGCTTTCATTACACAATGTAGTTCTAGTGCCAACCCACATGTAAGGAAGAGAAGCTTGGAGCTGGCAAAAGAAGGATGAAAGCAGGATAAATGCCGTAGAAATGAGATCACTAAGAAAAATGTGCAGGAAAACGTATGATAGAATACCGAACTATGAAATAAGAAAGAAATGTAAGGCAGATGACTGCCTCACGGACAAAATTAAAAAAGGATTCCTGAGATGGTTTGGACATATGGAACAAATGGATAAGAGTAAAAAGTTGTACACAAACAGCGTGAGTGGAAAAAGAAGCCGAGGACGATCGAGGAAAACATGGCATGACCAAATTAATCAATTACTAAAAGGCGGCCACATTCGAAGTCGGAATAATCGACTTGCGTGCATGGTACGATGTATTAATGTAGAGGAATCCCGAGAGGTATGCCAGGATAGAGCATTGTGGCGATCCATCCTCTCTGCCTATCCCTCCGGGGACATGGCGGGATGGATAGTTAGTTTTTTTAGTTAGTTATGACTTCATTCATTATTTCCATGTGCCCAAACCATCTTATTTCGTTTTCTTCGGTTTTCCTTCACGTTCCATTCACACCATTTACGTATCTTTTCTTTACAAATATTTAACCGTGGTGAAGGTCCAATATCGACTGTGACTCGAAATAATATTTCTTACACCAAATAATAATAATAATAATAATAATATGCTGACTTTTAAAGCGCCGTTTTTGTGATGTAATCACCTCAAGGGCGCATTAAGACGTGTTTTAAATCTTAAAAATCTAAATGTGACCGCTTAAAAAACGATCGGTTTGAAAGTACCAACATCTATGTCTACCTAGACTCGCCATAACGAAGATTATAAAAAATGAATACTGACAATAATTATCACACACTACATCTTCCTAATACGGCTCTTTATCGAGACTCCTTTTTATGTATTTTTTTGTTGTAAAATAAAGGCCGTGCCACACTGTTTGAAACAAGCTCTCCACAAGGGTGGCCTTAGTGGAGAGCTGAGGAGCCCACGGTTGGTGTAGCGTCCACATACTGTTGTAAACAAGCTCTCCACATGTGGAATGCGTGTTTAAACGGTGGATCCACACGCATACTATGCGCGTCCGTCCACAAAGTTTGTTGAAGGTCAAACGAATTTTGGTTTCAAACAAGTGTCTACACAGTTTTAAACCGCCGGTGGAGACCGATGTAGAGAGCTTGTTTAAAACAGTGTGGCACGGCTTTAATTAAGCAGTTGGTGGTACGCAAAACAAAAATGATTGAAGAGTGCAAAGGTTTAAGGCTATTTTTAGAATTTCGTAAATTATTTTAGATAATATTTATTATTTCGTACAACTCATTCCTGTAATAAGATACGATATTTAAAAAAAGCGTTTTTTTACGATAGATAAAATATTTTATATTTGTATTCAGATGTACCATAGACGTTGTTTTTATTAGACTATAAATTATTGATATACGACATTTAGCGTCGTGTTTTACACGTTTTTAATACATTTAAAAATATTCCTTATTTCTATATTGGTATTTGTAGTAATAATTATTGTTTTTCTTTTATATTTTTATTGCGACACTAAATTCGTGTTAAATAATAGTATAATTTGACAAGAGTAATATATCATTTTGTTTTTCGTGTATCGATAATAAAAAGCCAGTAAAATTCTTGAATTATTTAACAATATTATTATTAAAGTTTAAAGGTGTAAAAATGCATTTTTTATTTCTGAATAATTAGGTACATTAATATTATAGTTATGTCTCGTATATTTTATAACATTATATATTTATTTGAAATGCAAGTCGAACTAGTCTAAATACGGACTGGTCTGCATATCCCAGCAAGTCTGGCGAAACCGTTCATTGTCGAAACACAGACAAAGTGGAAGTTGTTCTTTAAAAACATCGTTTTATTTAATTATTATTTCAAGTTATTTCAAGGCTGGAGAGTGCGGCATAATTACGAGCTGTACCATATTTACAAAGCTCCCAGTGTCTCCACCCAGGTCAGACTGAATAGACTGAGATGGGCCGGTCACGTGCAGAGGATGCCGTCATCGCGAACCCAAAAAAGATTGGCGAAATTGTTACGAGTGTCGGATTGGAGGGTCGAAGCGAAAGACAGGAGGAGTTGGAGGCGAAGAATACTGGAGGCTAAGGCACGATATGGGCTGTAGGGCCATCGAAGAAGAAGAAGAAACTAATATAATCATAAAACACAATTATTTGAATTTACTTACTGTAGCTATGAAACGCTACCAGAGTAATTTAATAAGTATTTATGTGATTATTTAATATTTCACGGTTAAACGTTTTTATCCTAGTCCAAGTTTCAAAATATTGTAGTTATCTTATTTCTACTAAATTCCGTTGCACTCTTAGTATATTCGATACCGTTAATTAACTAGTTCTAGCTACACAATTAAGGCGTAGCACGAGCTTCTTATTGATCTAAAATACTATATCAATATAATAAACGAAGTCGAAAGAAATTAATGTTGCCAGTTTAGAAGAAAACACGACTTGTATGCACATAAGTACTTATGCAATCTATTTATTCCATTGAGGCACGTTTTTCAATGCTATGCAGTTTAAAACATACAGGGCGGCTTGTTACATTTACAGCTCAAAAAATATATATTTCGAACTGAGGCAGACTAAATTTGTAGCTCATATTTGAATATATCTTCACATAACGCGATTATACTAGAATAAATATTTTTTACTTTAGTTCCTTACTTTTGAATTGTACGTTATATTATGATAAACTGGGACTATCTTCCCGAGTCGTAAATGCAGCCAATCGCAGTTCGAGACAAATTTTTTTATTGCTGCAAATATAGCCTGCCGCGCAATGGGGCTTTAAACGGAAAATGAATATTTTTAATATTTTCAACTGTTAAAATATTAAACTTCGCCCCATCATGACGTATGAAATAGAGGTCAGAGCCGATACCAATAGAACTAAGAACCTTCTTAGAGTAGCAGAAATGCGAACCCTACGCTCCATAGCAGGCAAAACCCTCAGAGATCGGATCAGAAATGAAACGATAATGTCTGTCTGTGGTGTTGAAGACATAGTGAGATGGGGAAGAAGCAGAATGCGCTTTTGGAGAGACTACGTGGACCGAATGGAGAATACAAGAATTGCAAAAATGGTTAAAGATGAAAACCCAAGCAGTAAGAGATTACCAGGAAGGCCGCCGAAGAGATGGAGAGATGGCTGGACATCATCATCCCAGGACAGCCCACCGTCACAAACAGGTCATATGACCTAAACTAAGAGGAAGAAGAAGAAGAAAATATTAAACGCCGTTTATGGTATCACAATTTTTTAAATTATTTTTCGCGACAGCTGTTTCGTTGCCGATGATGTCAATTGATGTTGAGATCATCAGATGAAAAATCATCGTAAAAAATTGCGATACCATAAACAGCGTTTTATATTATATTTTAACAGTTAATAATGTTGAAGTATGACATTTGATATATTATTGTAACACCTGATGATGTCATCATAGGTTAATGAAACAGCTGTCGCGTAAAATAAAATACAATTGTGATACAAAAAACAATGTTATTTAATTCAACAGTTTAAAATGTTAAGGTGTCATAGTGTTTCGGCCAAAACAATGGACTATATTGATATTTTCATTTACAGATTTATCACACATTCGTGTAAGCTGTACGACATCTCATTTCAACTGCATTTATTCAACTTTCATTCTTCATTTACCAGTTCCTTGTGTTATGTACCTATTGAAACGCAGCAACAAAATTGTAATCAAGCATATCTTTATCTGGTGTGGACTTCCTGTTCCCCCTAATCTATCGATTAACAATATTATGTAAACATGCTGCGAATATGGACTTTGAAAGCTCAACGGAATTTATGCACTTTGAATGCAGCAAAGTCCAGGATATTATCTTAAAGTTCCTTGATAACTCCTGTTTATAAATAGGGCATTTTCTGTATTTGTCACACACATTAATTTTGGAAACGAAGCTTGTAACACACATATTGTATATTTATATAATAAATCAACGAGATCCAGTCGATCGTGCATTTTCATTTTGAAAGACCGTAACACTTGTTTCACTTTCAAACTTTATGGTCGTATTTTGAAAAAACTTGCCTCAATTATGTTGCGTGTTTGAACGCATTTTTAATGCCATCCTTCGGTGTAGATTTATCGGTGGAGTTAGAAGTTGATTAAGCATATTTAGCAGAGTGCGAGTACGATCCCGGGCACGAGAGACAGCAGCGCCCGGAGAATCTCGCCTCCCGCTGTCGCCCTAGTGCCCGCGCCCGCGGCCCGGCGTATGTGTGGCGTGTTTGAAAATCAAAGATTGATCGTCTCGCCGGGCGAGCCGCGCTTGTGATTGAAATTATTGCTGTTTTACCCCCGTTTATTATTACTTACATCGCATAATACGCGGCCACATACCGTCACGCCATCTTAGAGGCGGAAAGTGGCGTTATTCATTTTTACTCCCGAGAGAAAACGTTTCGCTTCTTCTTACACGCTCTTCTATTCATTGCGCTTCTAGTTTAATCGTGTTATATTTTGAGAAAAGCTTCCTTGTAACAAAAAATTCTTCCATAGTAAAGCTTACCGGATGTAAATTTTAGTTTTAAAAACAAATATGATACAGTGTCGAATGAAAGTATAATAAAAGAATGCGGAACGAACGATGGTGTTATGAAATGAAAAAAGGTAGTGTTTTGAAAAAAGATTGGTAAAAAAATTATATGTTAACGATGTAAATGGAACTAGAAAAAGAGGAAGACCGAGGAAAATGTGACACGATCAAATTAATCAAACATCGAATGTCGGCCACGTGAGAAGTCAGAGAAATCAACGCGCGTGCATGACACGATTTATGAATGTTGAGGAATCGAGAGAAATATGTCAGGAGTGTGGCAGTCCATTCTTTCTGCCTACCCCTTTGAACGGCGTGATGGTTAGTTAGTTAGTTTTTAGTTAGTTAATATAATATAAATTAAAATATATTCATCACTGAGATAAAATATGATATTTTGATTGTATATTGTTTCAACTGTCACTAAGAGTATTATAATTAACCACTGGTGACACCGGTGGGAAGAGCAATTAATCTGCTGAACGCGGTCTCCTCGGAGATCGACGTCTTTCATATTAGTGAAAGTACGTTCAGAATGCAAATACTCTTAATTCTGGAGAGTATCTTGTCTTCCTAATGTTGAACCATCTCTCATGCGTTTCTGGTAGTATACTATACACAATATATTATTTTACCTGTTCTCAATAGATGCCTTAAAAATTAATTTTGTAATGTCTGTTGATGAAATAAACTGATTTGATTTGATTTGATTTGATTTTAATTAAATATAAAAATATGCGCCTTGCTCTATTTACGCTTCTTTTCCTTTTGGTCCTTTGGTCTGTTCCTGTAATCAGGCTGTCCTCTCTTGGGAAGTTGACTCCCAGTTGTCCCTTCATCTCTTTAGCGGTCTTCCAGGGGGATGGTAGCCAACAGGAATCTAATGCACCACAACGTGTTGGATTCTAGAGGGATCCATCCTCTGCAATTGCGCATTCTGGTGTCTTCTGCCTTGTCTGCCCCATCTGACAATATCTTCCACTTAGCAGATTATTGTTATTTATTATATCTATTTCTGAAATGTAAATTTGTTATAAAATTGTTTTTTTTTTAATATAAATTTGTTGTTATGAAGTGCTTATAATCTTTAACCTCTTATAGGGCGGCTGCCTGTATTTGGAGTAAAAATATTATTTGGATCTACGGCAGGCTACATTTGCAGCTCGTATACGAATGTATCATATACATATTTTAACTTTATTTCTTTATTTCTACTACATTGTACGCCATATTATGATAAACTGGGACTATCTGTCTGAGCTGAGTCGAGACCAATTAATTTACTGCAAATAAAGCCAGCCGCATAATGGGGGGTTGAAAAATTCTATCAAATACGTATGTGCCAGAAAAAAAATATTTTACAAAATGGTCACATGTCCAATGGAGTAAGAACTCACGTGACCTCCCACTTAGAAATATGTGTGACTAGTCTCATCTAACGAAACGTCTCCAGCATTTTTTTTTACCAAATTCTCTGAGTCTGGTCTCCGAAGGCGCCACACGGGTATCCGAGAAGATAAATTTAATCATCGCGCCAAGACCATTGCTTATGCAATTGACTAATTGAAAAACAAACAACATTCGATTCACGACGCTGGGAATACTAAACGCTTGTATATTTTACAGAGCTGTTAGTTTTTATTCAGTCATCCCGCTGGGTTAACTCAAAACAATTTATGAAATAAATGCGCTCCTTCACGGGGTATCTTTGGCTAAAAGACAGTTACTAACGAGTGTGTACGTACCATTTACTTTCAAATAACCCGATAGTTTTAATGGGATAGATGTTTAATGGGTATAGCAAAGCACTATAAACTACAAATTTGAATATGACAGAAGGATATTAAATAGGCTAACATAAAATTTTAATTTTAAATTATTAATGTATAAAAGATAGCGACATTTCTTCTATGTTCGCCTTCACTTTGTTTTGTGGATTCATATTTGAATAAATATTATTACACTTAGTATTACAACACCTTATTTCACTTAACACAGACATGTTTCGGTTATGACGGTTATATTATTTATTATATAATATTACATCGTTGAATCCTCTGCGATTCTCTAAAATTCGTTTAATCTTGTGGCTAATGTAGTTTCGCCTATTCTTTTGATAAAAATCAAAGCTCTTTATTGCAAAATTTCCAGAGTTTTTTATTCATAATTTGAAGAACTTGCCAGGCGTTTTCTATGAGATTCACATCTGAGAATTCACCTGGCCATGACAAAATATTGACATTTTGTTCACTCGCATGGTTTTTTTAAACCTTTTATGAATGTGAAGTGATGTTTTTTTAATTATAAATTAATTTATTTGATAATAAATTAATTTATTATCAAACAATGACAGCAGACTATTCTCAATAAAACCATAAAAAAATTCTGAATTTAAAACGCCATCACTATAAATTATCTCCGAGCTAGATCCGATCTTCTGCGATTGATGAGGTAAAATCTTCTGCCATGTCATATTGCACTCCACACAATTACCCTCACACCCATTTAATTTAATAGTTCGGCGGAGTTACCTGTCATCTAGCTTTTCTCCAAAATGCTTTCATTCCTATAATTATCCGCTATCATTAAATTGCCAAATTCGACTATCGTCATAAAATGAGTATAACAAAATATAATGAAATGTAAAACACCGAGGAAGGATGTCTGCGGGGCGAAACATGTTTGTGAAAATTGAAAAAAATATTTGGAAAAATACAAAATTATTCAAACTTATTTAATATATTTATCTTATATACTTATATTTTAGAAACATTTATTTTCTCTGCGCTTATTTTTGCAATAGTTTTAATGTATTAAGAGGTTAAATTTTGCATTACCTATGCAAAGTCATGTTTCTGTATCATTTTACGGTGTTGCAATAAACTGTAAGTGCACTAGACGAGTCACCTTGTGTATTGTTTATACTGTGAGGTAATAACACGAAGTTTCATGTTTATTCACCCTGTATTTCAGTACCCATTCTACATAAAATGTAATGTTATTATTATGTTAATACACAAGTAAACATTTCAACAGAACAACTGATTTACGTCATAATATATTATATATTTAATTATTAAGAAATTATCATCGTTACTCAAAAAAGTTAATATCTGTTTTAAATTGGAAACACTGTTATATAATAATAAGTAACAAAATTTATTGATCAATTTCTATGTCAACCTATGTTATGATGGCATCATCGGGTGTTACAAACAATTTTTCAGAGAACTTTTCAGGGTCAATTTCATATAAATTAATAAATAAGTTGTGATAGTATTATAACCTTCCTTCTTCCCTCCACTGCTGGATATAGACCTCTTCCATTTTCCTTTACTGTTCCTTCTTGTCCCTTCTGCATCCATGTCGTTCCAGCTATTCGGCCAATATCGTCAGTCCATCTCTTAGGTATTTTAATAGTGTTTCAAAATAAAAACAGATAGTAATGTCGAAGTATCACAGTGTAACGGTCAAAGCAATGAATTATTTTTTTAAATGTGTATTAAAGTAAATTATGGAGCTCTTTTCATATCAATCCTTGTTGTTACAAATCTTGAAATGTCTTTTTATTTTTTTTTTGATTATACAAAATAAATTGCTCGTGTTGTTTTTCGTTTAATGTTATTATTTTTTCTCTTTAACACACAGTTTATAATCCGTCGAATATAAGGATCCCATATATTTATTACTTTAAATCGTAAATAATAATAATGGATGTCATCAATTTGTTTGTTAATGCTTTGGGTGTTGTTCTGATATAAAGCTTTCGCGTGATATATTTTCATTGTTTAATAATTATACGAATTGCCAGGAGATGAATGGCGAGGTCAACCGATTTAAAACAGCGAATGCTCCCGACGGTAAATCTTCTCCTGCCGACCGACACTTTCATCCCAGGAAACAAGGAAACCTTTTTGAACGCAAATGACGGGGGTAAATAGGACCGTTTGTGAAAATTTATGCATTGTTCCTAAGTCAAAGGTAAGGGAGGGCGGCTGTACTGCGGCTAGGAATAAAACTGAATCTTCTGACTGTATTGCCTTTAAGTAACTGGCCAAACGGATGAGGGTAACACTCCCGAGTAAGCGAAAAGAGATATTAACCCTTCATATCATGGTGTAGTAAATTTACTACAAAAATATTTTAATATAATATATTATGAATTTCATACATTTTATTATTGTACGCTACACCCTACATTCCCATATATTGTACCATTAAAAAGCAAATTTTATTTTGACATTTGGTTGACGGTTTTTGACACATTTTGAGTGTATAATTTGAAAAAACGTTATTTTTATAAAAATCTACTAATATTTAACTTTAATACATATTCTTGTACGCTACACTCTATATTCCCATATACCTACCATTAACTAGCAAATTTTACTTTGAGATTTGGTTGACGGTTTTCGAAACTTTTGAGTATGTAATTAAAATAATAGCCACATCTTCAGGTGGCTATTTATATCATGATTAATAATTTATTATATGTAATGAAATATAAAATTTATTATGAAATATCAAATTATTGTTTTTTGGACAATGATGTAAAACTCCATATTAAATAATTAATACGAATGGAAACATGATTAATCATTTATTATATGTAATGGAATATAAAATTTATTATGAAATATCAAATTATTGTTTTTTGGACAATGATGTAAAACTCCATATTAAATAATTAATACGAATGGAAACGTCTGTTTTCTAGAAGTTTTATTATATTTTATATGAATGGCATTTGATAATGCCTTAGACAGGCGAAACATGTCATTCACATTAAATATAATACTCGTATAATAAAACTTCTAGAGAACTGACGTTTTTCATTCGTATTAAATATTATCAAATTTAGTTTTCTAGTAAATTTGATACTAACTCATTTTTATCAATATACTAGGGGTATATCAATAAAATTTTAATATATTTTATTTTAAAATGATATACAAAAAAATATGATTTTTAAATATTTTTACCATATCATATTTTGTAATAGATGAAATGAAGGGTTAACATTGAGCGGTCGAACCCACATTTTTTATACGTAACACACCACTCAATAAGATTCATTATTGTTTGATGTGTCTATCAATCTGAATTTTGTGTATTTTTTATGACCAACATTCATACAGATATTTGCTGTTTCAACGAATTCTCGCAACGCAATAAATTTAGTAATTTTCGTGTTGTGAATAAAACCTTTTTAGCACTCATTTTATGTACGATCCATCAAACTTTTAGAAATGTTTACGAATTGTAGTCCCCATTTACGTTTTTTTTTTAAATACTGAATGCCTTGGAAATTATGTAAAACTCCACATTGAAAAAAGTTTGGATTTTCTAAAAGTTGAATTATTACAAATACTAAAAGGCGGTCACTTTCGAAAGCCGAAACATTGACGAGCTTGCATGTTACGATGTATGATGTAGAGAGATTTAGAGAGGTAATGTCAAGACTGAGAAGTATGGCGCTACATACTCCCTTCTAACCCTTCCGGGGAAACAACGTGATATTTAGTTATTTAATTTTGAATTATTTCATTATAAAGATTAATAATGAACCATTAACCTTCCTTAACCAACCTACCTTCGGGATATTTTCCGAGAAACCTGCAAAAAAAGCAGGCTTTTTATTAATGAAATTTAATTATATATTAATTTTATTTTTTTAAATTACGAAACGTCAAATACTCGGCCGCACACTTCGCCTGCCCCTTGTAAAACTATCATATTTATGAGGACTAGTACTCAAGTATGCCTTAAACATTTTCCTGTTTGTAATGTCTATTGAGTTAATAAACTGATTTGATTTGATTTGATTTGAAATTGTTGTTGGCACACGCGCGTATCCCTAACAGTTTGTATATTTTTGGTACATTACTATTTCTCAAGCGCGTACGTGATACGGGATAGCGCAGAATGGTAAGTCAAAGTGAACGTATCACGTACGAGTACGTTAAAATACTTAGGGTGGTTAATTTAAAAAAAAGTTTTTTCCACTGTTTTTTTTTTCTCGACATGTTTCGAAGATTTTACACCTTCTTCATGAAACATTTTTATATCGTTCTCCCGATGATGTAGGTGTAAAATTTTAGAAATATATTGAGAAAAATAAATTTGAAAGTGAAAAAAAAAAGTTTTTTTAATTCGTAAAAAAGTCCCTTCTTCAAATGCATTTTTTTACGTTGGCAGAACGTTAATGTACACTACAATATGGCGTGCACATCTAACTCCTACACTCGAATTTACGATTGGAGTTTATTATTGAACCTGTAATAAGATACAATACATAAACTGTGCAGCAATAAATTTGCATATTAGACGCGTAAACCTAATATGTTGTTTGCCTTTAAGTTTGTTTTGCTATTTAATACGCAAGTCACAGGCTACCAGTTATGGCTTATTTAAGCCCATAAATCTTGATTTTCATACATGGTGTAAATTGTATAAATTGACACTTCTAACGCCGAAGGTACCAGGAGGAAAGATATTCCAGAGTTAGAACCGGACAGGTAACCGAGACATCTTACTGCGTTAGTTTCCTGACAAGACCCCCAGCCTGATTTATCTCCCTGCCTTGGATGCTCTCCTTGTATTTACGTAATGGATGGTCCAGGAAAGAGCCACAGCACATGCGAAATGTGAATCGAGCGCTGCATAAAACACAAACGTACGTCTGCTTATGAAATATTGTTCGGATTTTATTCTTCCGCACACCCGTATAAGAATATTTTGATTTTAAATAAAGATGTACAGTTAGCTACGCCCACTTAAAACTTCTCCCATTTGCGAGCACTAAAAAAATGTGATACAAAAATAGACAAAAGAAAACTGTAGGAGTTCACCGTTCCTAGGTCCTTAGATTAAGAGTCCAGATTGACACTGCGCCATAATGCGGCGCGGCTGAGTCGGCTCAGCGAAAATGCATTATAGTTCTGCTTATGCAAAATAAAAATTCACGTTCACACAAGTATGTGTATAGTTTTGTTCAATTCTACTATGTCGCGTTGCTGTGCCGCTGAAAAAGCTCGCAGGGCCGTAGAGGTTTTATTGCGAGTGGGCCCGAGCGGGCGGCGTGGGGCGGTAAATCACAAACTGACACGCGAGACAAACGGCGTGTCGGGAGCGGAGGAGTGAGACGGCGAGAGTTAGGCACGATTTACACTCACACTCGGCCGGTGGACAACTGAATTTAGAGCCTCATTTCAGTTGTTCTTTGCCCACACCTACTTTAATTAGCGGTACAAGCTAATGAAACACACTTGTACTGCTGACCGGTTTCGATGCATTTAGTATCTCCATCAAGGCGTTCGCTAAAGTAATGGATTCTGTCATAAAAATTAATAATAATTCTGTCTTTACAAAATATATGTTAAATCAAAATCTACAATAGTTATTTCAAATAATAATACATTTCCCGTATTTGTTTCACTTATAATATTGTACTTTTATTATTCGGTTGTTGATCATAATAAATACTTAAAATAAATGATCTTATTGCTATACGTAAAAAATAATATTTGATAATGCCTCAAAAAGGCGAAACATGTCATTCCCATAAATTATAATAAATCTTCTAGAAATTAGAAGTTTTGATCGTATTCGTATATGTTAAAAGCTTAATTATCTATTAATTTTAACTATACTTACAAATATTATAATTATAATCAATTGATTTTACTGAAATCTCTTGATGGAAGTTCATTTTAAATAATAATTAAATAAAATTATGTTTTTTTTAACTACTTCAACTTTTGTCTTTATTTCGACAGCGACCGGTTTCGCTAGACTGGTTTGTAATACCAATATTTAAGTTCAGTAAATTTCATTCGGTAAATATTTGAAGATTATTTTTTGTATAGAATCATATTTACCAGTCTGTCGATGCGAAACCGGTCGCTGTCGAAATTAAGACAAAAGTGGAAATAGTTTAAAAAAAACATCGTTTTATTTAATTGTTATTTAATATTATTATATATTAGAGAATTTATTTTTGCTTAAGTTCTTCGGAGCTGTGTGTGTTGCCTGTGGTGAAAACACAAAAAACAGCTCAATTGAGTAAAAACTAAAACTAACTAACCATCACGCCGTCTCCCCGAAGGGGTAGGCAGAAAGAATGGACTGCCACACCTTTCTTTCCTGACATATTTCTCTCGCTTCCTCAACATTCATACATCGTGTCATGCACGCGTCGATTTCTCTGACTCCTCACATGGCCGACATTCAATATTTGATTTATTTGATCGTGCCACGTTTTCCTCGGTCTTCCTCTATTTCTGGTTCCATTTACATCATTAACATATAATTTTTACCATTCTTTCTTCATTCATTCTTTCCATATGTCCAAACCATCTTAATGATCCTTTCATTATTTTGTTCATGACACCATCATTCGCACCGCATTCACTTCTTATATTTTCATTCGACACTCTATCATACACAGAGTATTCACACATTCGTCTAAGAGATCTCATTTCTACTGCATTTATTCTACTTTCATCCTTCTTTTGCCAGTTCCATGCTTCGCTTCCATACATAAGGGTCGGTAGAAGAACACCATTGTGCACTGCCATTCTAGCTTTTTGGATAGGTTTTTGTTTGCGATGACAACTTTAAGTGCACCATTCACTTTGTTGCCTGCCCCAACCCTTCTTTCAATATCCCTCTCCACTCGCCCATCTCTTGTAAACATACTACCTAAATACACGAACTCAACTACTTGCTCCAAATTTTCACCATTCACGCTAATGTTGCAGACTGTCGTGGTTTCTTCCTTTTCAAAAATCATTACCTTGGACTTATTAACATTCATCATCAGATCATTTCGCATGCATACCTCATACATACAATTCACCAGGACTTGTAGTTCATGCTCGTTGTCAGCAAGTAGGACAGCGTCATCCGCATACAAGAGACAGCTTACTGACACTCCGCTCATTTTGGCACCTACATCCAACCCTTTCAGCTCTCTCATACAATTGTCCATATACAGATTAAATAACCACGGGGACATTACGCAACCTTGTTTGACACCTTTATTGATATCAAACCAGGCTGTAAGATCTCCATTTACTCTGACACTAGCAGTGCTTTCCGTGTATAGCGACTTAATTGCCGTGATCAGTTTTGTACTTATTCCATATTCAGACAATATTTCCCACAACTTTTCTCTATTAACGTAATCATATGCTTTTTGCAAGTCGACAAATGCACAGAAAAGTTTGCGGTTTTTGGCCAGAAACTTCTCTGTCAATGTACGAAGTCCAAAAATTTGATCCATACATCCTCTGCCATTCATAAAGGCACCTTGCACATCCCAAACTTTGTCACTCGTCAATTTTCTTACTCTTTCTATTAAAATTCTGCCATAGACTTTACCAACGACACTCAAAAGACTAATAGCTCTGTGGTTTCCACATTCCATACGCGATCCTTTTCCTTTGTACAGGGGCATAATTACTGCTCTCCTCCAGTCTAGCGGTGTATATCCCTCCTCCAAGCACTGGTTAAATAACTTACATAACCATGCAGAAACCACTTCGCCACCGCTTTTAATAAAATCTATGGCAATACAATCAAATCCAACAGCTTTTCCACTTTTCATTGCATTCACAGATCTTTTCATCTCATTCGTACTTATTTTCTCAATATTATCATTCATAGGTCCCGCACTCGCACTAGTTGTTATACTTTCGATCACGCTTGTATCACCACCATACATCTCCTTAAAATATTCCATCCATCTTTCTTGTATGATCTTACTCTCCGTTAACATTCTTCCCTCGTTGTCTAAAATTGCTTTCACACATCCACTATCAGGAGGATTTCGGGCTTTTTTAACTTCTTTCCAAAACATTTTTAAATTTGCTTGGAAGTTGTTTGTCATTTTGAGCCCTTCTTCCTCCTTCAGCTTTTCTTTCCGCGCTTTCACTACCGACTTCACTCTCTTCTTGCATACCTTATACAAATCTTTTGCTCTTTCATACTTAACTCTGTCATTCTTATTTATCGACAACATATTCAACCAAGCATCTTTCTTCTCTTTAACAGCAATCTTTACGTCATCATTCCACCATGCATCCCCTTTCCTTCTTCCTTGTACACACACACCACACGATTCTTTCGCTGATTCACACAAACTCTCCTTCAAGTATTTCCAGGTCTCGTCAATACTCAACTCACTTACATCCCGCTCACTCAATCGATCTTTCACTTTTCTTACGAAATTATTTCTTACGTCATTGTTTTGCAGTTTTTCAACTTTGACTCTAGTCGGTGCGGCTACTGTTTTGCTTCTTCTGGTTCGCCATCCCCGGAATAAGATCACTTTTGCCACTACTAAAAAATGATCCGTTTCCAGTTCGGCTCCCCTGAAGACCCTTGAATCAACAGTATCCGCCCGTAATCTAGAGTCTACAATGACGTAATCTATAATGGACCTTTCAAATCCTCTTTCCCAAGTATAGAGATGGATTCTCTTATGATCGAAGATGGTATTTGATACAAAGAGACCCCATTCTATACACAATTCAAGCAGTCTCCTTCCATTATCATTTATTCGTCTATCACCAAACGTACCCAGACATTCCTCGTACCCACTCCTACGGATTCCCACCCAACCGTTCATATCACCTGCTATTATCAATCTTTCGTTTTCACTCTTACACACCAATGTCTCTCTCACTTTGTCCCAAAACTCATCTTTACTCGCCTCATTTTCGTTGTTACCAGGGGCGTATCCAATTAAAAGGAAAACTCTTGTTAACCCGATCTTGAAGCGAATCCACATGAGTCTTGGGCTAACACATTTATAACCTTTCATACATTCTACCATCCTTGGAGCTAGCACCACCGCCACGCCTTGGCATGCTCTGTGGTCATTCGGCACACCCGACCACAGAACAAGCTTATCCGCATGCTCCAAGGAACCACACTCTTTCATCATACATTCAGTCACACATAAAACATCTAAACACTTATTACCCATTTCTGCACACATCTCATTCAACTTTCCTTCCATACCTCCCCTTATATTCCATGTACCGATGCGGCACTCCACCCTTCTCTGTTCGCCCCTGCGGGAGATGCGGTGTGATGGGTTGCGGACCTCATCGCCACCAGTAGGCATCACCCGCACACACTTAAATGCTAAATCATTTACAAACTATATCTAAAATAAATTCAATTATATAAAATAAATAAATAAAATAAAATAAATCATAAAATAATAATAACAAAATATAACACATAAAAAAAAAGTTATAACACATAAGCTATTTTCTAAGATAATATCCTTTCATTAAAAGTTTGTTTCTCCCGTTACCACCGTTATATTAATAAAATTTTAGTTAGTTAGGCACTTTAAATAGTTTAATTTCCAGCAAGCACTTCAATATGAATCAAAAGAATTTTTCAAATAGACATCGGAACAAATGTACATAAACGTTCGAAAAATAAAATTATGAAAACCAATTTGGCACCTGTCAAAACACTTCACATAAACAATGTAATTATATTTTTCACCACCAAAACAGCACAAAGGTATAAATTTTCACAATCAAATATTATTTTGGGTTGGCAAGATGCGTATTGGCCAGGATTATTCTCACATGGATCATTTATATATAAATTTTGTCCACTAGTTGACGATGTTTTCAAAAAAGGTCAATATTATAATTTGCTCATCCAACAGGACACACCCAACACGTATACGAGGTAACGAACCACAAAGTACTGTTTTAAACATATAAACATTTTTAAAAAATCACTTATACGCCTAAAAACTCCAGTTTTATTGGAGAAGCCCGCGACCAAACCACACTCAACCAACTGTCAATATTTAGAAGACAAATAAGACTCAATTGAGTACTTACTCATAAATCACGTCCAGTGACTTTATGACGTCTCCGCGTTGATTCGTTCCTCCCTTCCTATTTGAAGCAATTTCGCTATTGAGATTCGAAATGTCAATTCCCACCGCGATGGGTTTATTCCCGGTCCATTGTGAAACGGCCTCGCATCTCTCGCCTCGCGTGTCTCTATATTCGATCTTTATTGTCCCCGTGTAATGGGGTTCCGGTCTTGGACTTGGCCCTTGATGCATTGTTTAATTCCTGGCTAGTATATTTTACTACCCAACCCATATGTATTACGACAAAGCATACCTCGCAGCAAAATTTTAGCGTTCTGATTGGCTCTTCAAAATCAGGTTAAAATATCATTTGTATGGCTTATTTTTAAGTCTCATTATGAGAATATCATGAGCTTTTCAAATTATTTTGCTCATAACAATGCTTAAATATAATGGAAATATATCGATAAATCAAATTATTAGTTTTTTTTATTAATCGCTCTTTACATCATGACAGCATGAGCCAAATCGAGGGAAAGGGTATTATAGCTACCATAGTGATTCTCGTGACATATGATAGGTAGCTTATCTATCGCCATTTTATTGTCACGTGAATTCTACACCAGACCAAAGACAGTGTGACAATCACACTGCCCTCGTCGGGAATCGAACCCGGAACCTTCGGGGTGGCAGTCAATGTACTTGCCACTCGGCCACGAAGGTCGTCATGTGTTACAATCATGATAGTAACTAAATAACTATCTAACCATTATGCCGTTTCTGCGGTGTGGTATGCAGAGAGGATGGACCGCAACACATTTTCGATATTTTTGCTGTATCTAAGATGTAGAACTCCAAACTAAATATAAATAAATAAACGTTTTTCTTCTGAAAGATTTATGATATTATATTATAATATAAATGATAATATTGAATGTCCGCCATGTAAGGAGTCAGAGAAATCGACGCGCGTGCATGACACGATGTATGAATGTTGAGGAAGCGAGAGAAATATCTCAGGAAAGAAAAGTGTGGCAGTCCATTCGTTCTGCCTACCTCTTCGGGGAGACGGCGTGATGGTTAGTTAGGTAATTAGTTAGTTATAAATAGCGAGTTATCGTTTTCAGAAAATGTGAATTTTATTTATTATTGTTATTATTTTATGGAATATTATTTGTTTAATAGAAATAAAATCCAATTTTTTATATCGAAATACGAGTATAGGAAATCATAGAATGATTCCTTGTTTAATTATAAGTTCTTAGCGCTTCGGAGGTTTAATCTAACAAGGGCCGTCACAGGAATATTACATTTCCTAGTTCCTGGCACATTTCTGGTTATCAGGTATTTCTGTGTCCCTGTTCTCTGTTGCCAAAACCACAAAGCGACCTTTCCGGAAATAGCTTCTCCAAAGTCCAAATTCTCCGGCCGTTTTACGAATCAAGTAGTTGGTTAGTGTGGCCCTATTCTTTTGAATTAACTTACTCGTGTGCGAAAATTATAATGTCATTAAAATATAAGTTTTGGTCGCTTGAATCACAATACAATTCATTTTCCAATTTATGGAATAGTATTGTATTGTTTAGTTACATATAGTTTGTGAATCAACCGGGTCCGGTTTCGGGTAAATACCATTTCCACCGTCATACGAGTATGATATAATATCGATTATTAGAACGGCCTTCGCTTGTAGTTATTCATAAACAATGTTTGTATTGTATTTATTATGATACGTTATTGTTTATGAAATATTTTATTTTAAATAATGAATACTTACGTTGTGTATTTGAATAAATATAGTTATACCTACTTTGTATTACAACACTTTTTATTTTCACTGAACTCAGACATGTTTCGGTCACAAGTAACCTTTATCAATGTATACAATTTTAACAATCAAATTAAACAGAGCGGTCACTTATATATTAAATGGATATCGAGTTATGCATAAAAGTGGAAGGGGTATAATCAGGATTGAGGACAGGGGAGATGTAACGGGTACATATCGAGCATGGGAATTGAATTTAATAAATATTCAAGTATGAATCCACAACACAAATTGAAGGCGAATATAGAAGACTTACAAAGTGAATTATGATACCATCAAAAGTAATTAAGTATAATTTTACATTAAAATAATTTAATAACACTATTTTAGCTTGTAATTAGTGTTCGACAGGACGATTTGAAGATTTGGTATAATATTAAATATATTACATATTGTTACATTCCAAAATATACCTTTTTTCATAAAAAAAAATTTAATGAAAGAATCACGTTCGTCGTGAAAAATAGGCTACAGATTAACTTATCAATTTTATCATACATAAAATCATGTATTAGGGTAGCCTTTTATAGTTACTTATAATTTTTTTTTATTCTATCAGAAATTGTTTTTGATAAATTTAGAACTTTAATAAAATGTTTTAAAAATAATTTGAATGTCAAATGTTTATAACATAAAGGTAAAATAACGTTTGTTTTAGTATTTTATATTCATCTTCAGTTCGATTCCCAGGAGTTCCTTTGACACTAGCCCCCGGGGCGCATAACTGTTTAGGAGGTATTGGTATTATTTACCCTAGTTTTGCATAAAACTTTGCAAATGGAACCTGGAATTCTTATTCGGCTTCTCCCTCGTGTCCCTTGCAGCCGACAGACATTCCCAACATCCCCTTTTCTGCTCCCAAAGCGTTCCATGCAAAACGAATACACAGTGCAGGATTCACCCGCTTTTTATTCTTAACTCCTGGTAGCTTGAAGACAAATCATTTAAAAATTGTATCGTAATAATTCAGGATAAGGTGATTGATAAAGGATATATTTTTTACAATAAAAGGTTTATGAGGATTTGATATGGACGATTTACATAGATAAACAATATTTACATTTCAAATGGGCGAACATTAAATCAATGCATAATCAATTCGTATAATTTTAGAAACGAAATCGTTGTTAGCCTATGCAAATTTATGTCAATTTAATTAACATACTGAAAAGTAAAATCAGTCGAACGGATATTGTGAAATCATTTGTTATTACATCTACACAATTGACACAAGATGTTCAAAATATTGTACAGATATAAAATATGGATGGCAATCTTTTTGTGATTTTGTGTATTTTTTAGAGAATTTTGCCCTGAGGCGATAAAAGCTCTTGATCTGCTACTGGACTCGTGCGTCTGAAAACTACACTCGAGAAAGTTCTACATACATTCCAGTGCACTTGAGTGCATTTTCTGTTGTACTGTGAAATTTAGAAGTCGAAACAAACTTTGGTTTAACTTTTGGAGAGGGAATGTAAATTGTTCGATTCATCCGTTTTCCAAAGAGAAGTTACTATTGGATAAATTAAAGTATAAACGATTATAGTGTTCTGAATTTGTATGAATCAAAAAACATTTTTCATAACAAAAAACACAGTCATTTGATTTTTTAAACTTACTAACTAACTAACTTTTTAAATATTTAAGTGCATTAATTATTATGTTATATAGTACAATGTCCACCATGTAGTGTTAATGAACAATAGACAAATGTCCTGGTTGCGAAACGTGAGGGAGTGGACCGGCATCCGAAGTGTGGAGGAGTTGTTCCGAGCGGCGCAGGACAGGGACAGGTTCGCCAAGGTGATCGCCAACGTTGGGGGGACCCGACAGGGCACTTGAAGAAGAAGATATACGAGTAGTACATGCTGTATGAATTAGATGTACGAGATTTTAGATAATACGTTGTTTTGGCCGAAACACTATGATACTTCAACATTACTAAATGTTTAAATTAGAAACACTATAATTATTAAATTAGAAACACTATTATTTTATGATATTGTCACGATAGCTGTTTCGCCAATCTATGTTGACAACATCAGGTGTTACAAGCAAGGTAAATAGGTTGGCGATACAGTTGTCGCGACAAACTCTTAAAAATAATTTGTGATACGTATTACCAATCAATGTTTCAAATTTAATAGATAATATGAGTATTCTAAAATACATAATTTCATAGATTTACTTATTTTTCTTGGAAAGCCTGTCGTCTAATATAAACACATTTTCAATCTTTATTGGATCATTCCATGGCTTCTTCTGTTTCTTGGAAAATTTGTAAAAGGTTTATCTTTCAATCTCCTCCCACGACACGATATCCAGATGAATCTTGATTCTTTCGAATCTCCCGCAGCCTCCCGCGCCTCCTGAATTCCGCCATGTTTTTGTACAAAACGGACGTTTACTGGTGTAATTACGTAATGGCATTTGGCTCAACCCGGGGTCGACTCCTGTCGCCGGCTTAAATTAGGCCGTAGAATGCGGAGTCGGATCTAAAAACACAGTCGTTAAGGCGATTTCATTAAATACGTGCCTTTGTATCCGCAGCTTTGAATCCGGGCCGTATTTATGCGGTCGAGATCTGATAAATATTTTCGGGTTCGCTTTACACGACTCGCAGAGCGTGAAAGATTTTTACAACTCTAAGATTCGGGAATGCGTATCATTAGTACCTGATCGATTAAAATTATACTTTGATTCCTCTTTATTATCAAAGTATTTTAAACAACCATGGTGTTGACCACACTGATGACTGGATGCAGATGGTACAAGATTTGTTAGTATTTAGTATGAGGATAGTAACGTAATATTGAAAAGAATACTAAAGCCTACACTGTTCGGTCTTTTCCTAGTGCGCCCATGGATTAATTGTTTTTCTCTTATTTCATTTCATTCAAATATTGAATGTCGGCCATGTGAGGAGTCAGAGAAATCGACGCGCGTGCATGACACGATGTATGAATGTTGAGGAAACGAGAGAAATACGTCAGGAAAAAAAAGTGTGGCAGTCCATTATTTACGCCTACCCCTTCGGGGAGACGGCGTGATGGTTAGTTAGTTAGTTAGTTCATTTTATTTAAAAAAAAATTCATAACACTTGTATTCGTACTGCATTCACTTTTTATATTTTCATTCGACACTCTACCATACATACATTCGTCTAGAGATATAATTTCTACTGTATTTATTATATTTTCATCTTTCTTTTGCCAATTTCATGCTTCATTTGCATATATAGGAGAAATCGAAGTGCGTACATGACACGCAGTGGTGGTACTCCCATAGAAGCCCAGAGGCCCGGCTTGCGTAAGAAATTTTTAATCAAACCCCCAAATCTAAGTAATCATGCCCCCGCATAAACCAACGACCCACCAAATCACCTTCCAACAATGTTCCCATCAGACGTATGAGGAATAGCCACAAGAGTTGAACCTCTGTAAGCCAGAATAAGTTTTGATGAAGACACGATGTATATATTGAGAAAGTGATAGAAGTATGTCAGGAAAGAACAGTGTGGCGGTTCATTCTTTCTGCCTACCCCTTCGCGGAGACAGCGTGTTATTTTTAGTTAGTTATTTATTTACAAAAGGGGCCCACTTAAAAAAATTTTCATAAATAATAATATTCATTAATTAATTATCGCCCCTTCACAATATAGGTAAATATTTCACAACATGACACAGAGTAAATGCATATCTATAAGATGGACGAATTTTATTATATATTTGTATTTCATTTGAAGATGGATTGAATGCAATCATAATTAGAAAGTATTCAGCTTTCGACTTACGTGACTTGAAATTGGTTCTGTTGAGTTGTATTCATTATGCGTTATTGATATTCCATTCCTTCCGATTCCTTTCAACTTGAGAACATCATTAATCAATGTCGGGCGTTTTGCATACGGCTTTATATCGGCGTGCTATTAACAATGCGTACACGGTACATTCCTCGCTAATTCCCCTCCGTCTCCCTTGTCTGTTTAAGGTTCGTAAATTCGTTAAGACACAACCGACGTACATCCGCTGTTTAGGTGTGCCCCGGGCTATATCTCATAACCTATCTCGGGATAGCATCTGATACGAGAGCGCTTATCGATCTGTAGATATCTCCTTCCCGTGCTGCACTCCTAGGAGTGGATGCGCCTGGTACCACGATGAATGCAGTTCGCACGTCCAATGCAAGATGCATTGCGGTGCAGGGCTGTCAAGGAAAGCGGTCTAACGCAAGATAAACACATAATGTGTTTGTTTGGAACTTCAGCTTCGTGTGAACACTTCGTTAGCGTTATTTTACTGTATTGTTCGTTCTAACGATCGAGATATACACACATCTATCTAAAAATATAACGTATTTGTTATAACTATATCGACCACACACAGTATAAGCACTATCCAAGGTCCGATACAATCCACTCAGCACCCGTTCCAATCGTTAGAGAACCATTAAGTTAGCATTATATACGACCATCAAATGACCAATTTGTTGTATAGCGTAGCTTGAACACAATTACATACTTATCATTTTATATGACCTTTATCAATCTATCCCTGGCCCTATTAGTCCAAATATACAACATTGTTAATCATCCCTAGGTTTTTTTTACGTTTTTAATTGGAACTAACTAACTAACTAACCACTTTGCTGTTTTTCCGGAGGGATTGGGACATACCTCTCGAGCTTCCTCTATATTCATACATCGTAACATGCACGCCTACTGATTTTTACGACTACGAATATGTCCGCCTTTTAGTAATTGATTAATTTGGTCATGCCATGTTTTCCTCGGCCGTCATAGGCTCCTTTCTCCATCCACACTGCCTGTATACAACGTTTCAACCATTATTTAATCAAACATTCGTTCAATATTTCCAAACCATCTAAGCGATCATTATTTTAATTTTAATTATGATGCAATTATCTGCCTTATTTTTCTTCCTTATATTGTCGTTCGGTGTTCTATAATACATCGTTTCCTCATCGTTTTACTGCACATTCTTCTCAGAGATCTCATTTTTACGACATTTATCAATCAATACAATAAATCAAGTCAATTTATTTTCTAAAAAGATATTAAAAAAAGGTTTTAGGCATATATTGAAGGTTAAAAATAACTAACTAACTAACTCAGGGGTAGGCCGAAAGAATGGACTGCAACACTTAAACCGATGCGGCACTCCATCCTTCTCTTTTCGCCCCCGCGGGAGACGCGGTGTGATCGGTTGCGAACCTCATCGCCACCAATAGGCATCTCCCGCTCACACTTCGATCGTCCAACGTCCACAAGATAAATCTAAAACGAATAATATAAAAAATAATAATAATAAAAGTAACATAACAAAATATATATTATATGTTAATCCCAGGAATGCATGAGTTGGTTCGACTTTAGGAAGATGGTTCGACTTTAGGAAGATCTAAAATCAAGAATATTTGTCTTGTGAACGCACTTTTACTAATATGAAGTTGAATCTAATCATCTGCTTCACTGACATTTTCATTGTCAGTGAGGCAGTATTCATAAAAAAATTATTACAAATTCTGGAAAGAATTTGTAATATTTTTGCTGCTCTGAAAGAAACTGCCTCACTGTCGTCAACATACGAGTATTTGGGTTCCTTCTGATATGTATGATTTTTTAGTTTCATGTTGTTTTATCTTATCTTTGTAACACCATTTTGTGTCCAAATGAGTCGCCTGCATGTTTTTCGTTTGTTATGTCTCATTTGTGTATTATGTAAAAAAATAAAATAAAATATAAAATATGAAAGACGCCGATTAATCCTACTTTAATCATTATTTTGCCAGTCCCAAGCTTCACTTACATACGTTTTTAATTGGAGGTATCGAATTTTCATCGTTATCGTAAAATAACTCGAGTACATCCACCGAGTATGAAAATAAGCCCTTGATGTATTTACGAGTGTGCCTCGTGTTATATTATTCCGCCGCTAAATTTCGCACGGTACTTTCTTTTGAAGTGTTCAGAAATTATAGCCTCGCTCTTTTTTGTTGCGTGTTTCATTAGTTTGATATTTCGGAGATCAGTATCGGCCCCGATCGGATTGCTGCAACACACATAATGCCCGCAAAGTACACACAACACATGTACGGCATTACCCACTTCTTATTTCTTACTTCCATCTACACACATTATAATATAACATCGAATCGTTATGCTTAATCAACGTTAATAATCCTAACGGTTGACCGTACCTTTCACGAACCGCGTGTAATATTTTCCTCGCTAGTTCCAATCCAAGGGATAGGTTTGCAGCAAAATGTACCATTTTTATTTATTCATGTGATGCCACTTGGGCCTTTAATGTGTTATTAAAGGGAGAGATTAAAACAGAAGGGTTCCCACCACATACCCGTAGCTGTTATAGGGCGCAGCGTCATCCTTCCGTCAGCTTCGATCGTACACTTCCTAGACCTGTCCCCATCCATCTACATACATTTAATTTACGCAAACGCAATGGGATGCCATGCTTCATTTACTGTACATTATATTTCTTTCTGTGTCTCGCACTTCCACATGCAAATTAGTAGATAGTTTCCCGTTGCTTGCCCAAATACTGTATACAACTTTTTTGGTATTGATTCTCATATTCATATTTGATTTTAAGATTCGATGGATTTCGCCTTATACAGCCACTAAAAAAAAGACAAATGCAGTGATTTAATAATATAAAATATCATCAAAAATAACCACAGTTACATAATTATTATAGTGGCTCTTTTCTATTCAGCATACCATTAACCCTTCTCACAGACGTTGCTCATTCTTGTTAACTTTTACGTATTTCGTCAGATGTATTACGATAAATATAGTCTCTCGAAATTGTTATTGAAAACGTTACGTATTATGTAGCTTTTGAGATTTACGGTTGACTCTTCGTAGATAGCAGAAAAACTTATGTGTATTGCCAAAAGTAGTCGAGTCAAAGAGCTTCGGTGCCTCTCTGGTGGAGTAGAACTCTGTGGAACATCAAATTATACAGGCCGCTATCTGCTTCCCTGTAATTTAAAAAGTCCTCGCAAACTTTTGAAATAGGACTTGGCTCACCTATTTATTTCCCCAACAACCGCGTTTATTGTGTTTTATTATTTTGTTTTACATAGCTACTTTCTTCTTCCGAAAGCAGTTTGCAAACTTTACCCCACTCCAATAAAAGTAATTTTATATCTTGGAACCGCTTGACATCGTTTATATTATTGTAACCGCAACGTTTTTAAATTTTAAATTTAAGTCGGGCTGAAGCTAAGTTTTGTTCTATTGTAAAAGCATCGTGTAATTTTGAAGTTAACTCAATGTTTTATTTATTTTAATTTCAATTTATTAAAAAATCATTAAACATCCAAGTCGGTTATAACTACAGAACGATAGTTAAAAAAACATGTACAAAAACAATTAATATTCCAAGAATAATACAAATTAAAGCACTCGTACAAGTTAGAAAACAATAAAATAAAAAAGAGCAATTTAATGTAATAGAGATACATAGATGCTTTCCGAGGGTAGCCTTTCTGTCGTGAAAAATGTCTACGCATGAAGCGATGCGATCAGGAAGGATTATTGCCCCGCACATTGGCATTACACAAAGTAATCAATTTGAATAAGTTTCGTTGCATGGAATGGCACCAGCTTATATATCTGAACTCTGCATCAACGAGAACCTGAATGCTAGACAGTCTACATTGTGATCAGCCAAGACTTCTGCGATGGGTAGATTGACTAAGCACAAACTTTGGCGACCGAGCCTTCGCGGTAGCCGGCCCTTCAGCCTGGAACAATCTTCCAGCAGACTTAAGTGCATTGATAATCAGTCAGAGTTTAGATCGGGACTCAAAACGCACCTTTTCAAATTATCATTTCCTGATAGGAAGGGCTAATCGACTACGTCAGGTGCAGCCCTCATGCTAAATATGTTTATTATTATTGTTAGCATTTTTTTTATCTAGTTGATAAAACGGAGCATCTTCTACAGCGCCCTTGAGATGAGTAATATATAAAAATGGCGCTCTATGAATTATCCAACTTATTATTCTATACAGTGGCAGGTGAAATAATCCATGTTGCCATTGCCACAGATAACAACAAACCTAATTGATATCTGGAGTTTATGATCGCTGAAAGTTTCTAAACTTTTGTCATTTTTAGATATTCTCATTATAGCAGCGGGTGAGTACACCAGGGCCACTTGGCAGTGCTATCGACAGTAAATCATCGGTGCTAAAGAGACATGCACCTTAATGCGCTTCAACGTGCGGCGAAACCGCCCGCTGAGTTTTATTGAAGCAATTTTCCGCTCGGTCTGTTCCCATCTATTTGTATCCCTCGGAACATCAGCCGCGATCTACCTGTTAATAGTTTTAATTATCTCACGCAGTAGGAAATGGCCGATTCACCACGCAATCTGAAACTCTGTTAAAGAACTGAATAATATCCGTCGCGAATCCGCTATGAAGTAAGTCATTATTGATAGTGGTGCAAGTATTTTTTAATCATAAAAATTCATTGTATCACTGGACTCTGTTATGAACCTTGAGGGACACCTTAATATATTTTTTAAACGATTTTTTTTTCAAATTAATTTCTTGCCTAGTAGTAAATAATATTCAATGCCTTAAAAATGCTTAAATTCTGTTATTTATTTTAATACGATACTTTTATGTCAAACGTTTTCTTATATAAAAATCGTGGTATAACATTAAAATATGACAATAACATATATAATCAATGCGAATGAAAACGTCAGTTTTCTAGAAGTTTTATTATATTTTATGGGAATGACATGCTTCGCCCTTCGAAGGCATTATCAAATGTTTGATATGAATCAAATACATGAATGAATAAAATACATTTGATAATGCCTTAGAAGGGCGAAACATGTCGAAACAGGTCAAAACTTCTAGAAAACTGATGTTTTCATTCGTATTATTTATTTGTTATGGAGTTTTATATCATTGTTCAAGAAACAATAAATTACAACAGAAATATTCACGATAATAATAATTTATGGTACGTTCCCTAAAACTTAAATAGAAGGAAGTATCATATTTTATTTCGTGTCCCTAATTTCTACACGGAAATACTTCAATCCTTTCATATTTTGAAGATGATTAATTTTTCAACGAGGTGGCTTCGTCAATAAATGTATCTATTTACATATTCTATAGCGAATTCACGACCTGAATTATAATTGGAAGAGTGAAAACACTCGTTTATTTTCTAGCACTATCGCCAGTTTCTTTAAATTGTTCTGTAAGATACAATACATTAACGTCTTAGACCTACATCGTGTTAAGTATGTAAGTTGGTACAACACTGTGGCCGCGGTCGATAGTCCATGCATTATCCACTCGAAAGATACTGGAAATTGCATACATCGCATGAACGCTCTACCTTTTCTGTTTTCCTGATAGTGCCCGCGCACCAGCGCTCGTTAATACTATAGATAATTATACCATTAAAACGTGATCGCGTATTAAATTCAATGAAACAATATCATTTTTAGCGAGCGCCTTATATTTATGCGCTCCCAGTACTTTTATCTGATTTCTGTGCTTTATTCGTTTTTATCTCTTTGCGTGAAAAACATACTCTTAATAATAAGACATATCTGATGTATTTTATTATTCAATATTGGGTCGAGTATGAATCATGTCGGTTAAAAAAAAACTTAATTCTCGATAGTAATACGGTATTCTATGAAGTTGTCTAGCAGGCGAGAGCTGGTACGGAGGTTTTTACTTCACCTGTCAATCATTCGCATTCTTCAGTATACAAAAGGTTTAGCTGCCGAAATTGTGTATTTAAGCAATTAAATCAAGCGTAACCTACAAACGTACAACGAAAATTAAACACACAAGAGTGTAATACCGTTCGCTGCGTTACTTGCCTTATCAATTAGCCCACTAGTGTTACTGGTATAATCATTATCCGCGTTTGGTATTCGTTTGTTTAGAATTACTCAATTTTCAAACCGTGCCCATCGGAGAGATTTTGTTTGCTAGGAGATGCGCGAAACCGCATTACGTAACTCCAAATATGGGGCGGACGTATAAAGCAGTGTACATTATACTTCCGATATTTCTGAATAAATCAATATGCCGCTAGCAGACTTTACTAGTCTGTTGTGTGTAAATAGCTCGCTAATAAATCGGTCGAAAGAGGATCGGATTGTGTTTGTAGAGCGTAATAAAACAAAGTGAAAATGTTGGTGTTAAAGACTAATCGATACTTAGCTTCCCAGGGTAGTATATGTTATGTACAACGGAGGGTTATACATTAACTCTGCGCCAGGGGGCCCACCCCGTAACAGATGTTGGCCCGGCTCGCATTTTCTTACGAAAAGTCTTTACGTGGGATCCTTGTTTATTTATGTTCCCCTGATACTCCGCGATGCTATCTCTGGTGGAGTTTTTTTTTTCTTCAGAGAAAGCCAATATTACTGTTTTGTTTTCTCTTTTGTTTTCAATCATGGAACTACGAGAATGCTTTTGTTAGGCCTGGATTATTTACGTACATCGAAGTAAAATAATTATCATTCGCCGTATACCTCACTTCTAGTCTTGCTTCATATATTATCAGTTTTTTATCTCCCTCAGCTAGATTGATTTTGTATTCTTACAAAAAATATCTTGAAAAATAGTCTGAATTTATAAAGAATGAATAACAGCTCTACTGCAATATTACCAACATTTTGTCTGTCTGTACGATTTCTTTACAACGAAACATTATTTATTTAAACGCTTTCTTGATCTAGGTAATGCATTGTTTTTATTTTATTATTATAATCTCAAGTGACGACCCGTTCGATTCCCGGCGATGGCAGTGTGATTGTCACACTATCTTTGGTCTGGTGTAGAATTCACGTGACAGTGAAATGGCGATAGATTAGCTGCCAATCACCAATGGCGGTACTCTCATAGAAGCCCAGAAGCCCGGCTTGCGTAAGAAATTTTGAATCAAAACCCCCAAATCTAAGTAATCATGCCCCCGCGTAAACCAACAACCCACCAAATCACCATCCAACAATGTTCCCATCAGGCGTAAGAGGAATAGCCACAAGAGTTGAATCTCTGTAAGCTAGAAGAGGTTTTGATTCAAAATTTCTTACGCAAGCCGTGCTTCTATGGGCTTCTATGGGAGTACCACCACTGCATATCACATGTCAAGAGAATCAATATAACAGCTAACAAAAAAAACAAATTGTATACATTAATTGGATTGAAATGACCTGTTGCATACAAAAACTTAAGTGACTAACTGTACATTGTATTTTTAAAATATTTATTTAGAAATGAATGATTTTCAAGTATGCTACATTAATGTTTCCGGAATGCATGACTTTAAAGTAATACATTACATGTAATAAATATTATTGGATGGATGGATGGAAGTTTAGAAAATGCTTGCATATAATAATTCAAGTCGCTTAGGAGGATGTTGATTCTTTTCTACCTAATTATGTTAAAGTATTCGTGTATATCCTGAATGAGTTATCCGTCTTATGGCGCTGATGCCTCGCATTAATAACACCGCTGTGTTATTTCTAGTTCATTAAGCAGGTTAGAAATCTGAATACAATAGATATTTTCAAACGATCACTAAATAGCTTTGTTTTCCATACATACTCGTAGTACACATTGAGACATTGTAGCAGTATATGGCGTTGTTTTTATCGTTTAACCCTTCTTTACCTTTTTTTATATAAAAAATGGTACATTTTTTTGCTAATTTGAAAATGGGAAATATATTTTTTTTAATATTTTTTTTTATACATGTGTCGATAAAAATTTGTTTGTGGCAAATTTACAAGAAAGCTAAATTGATAATATTTCACAACATATTTTTTATTTAAATAGTCCATTGTAAACATTATAAACTGTTAAATTAAAAAAACTTGATTTTATGTATCCAAAGCGTATTTTTATTTTTCGCGACAGCTGTTTTGTCAACCTTTTGGTTCAGACTAAGCATTTTGTTAAAAATATAAAAATTGTTTAAAATGAGCATTTTGTTCAAAATAAACATTTTTGTAAAAATAAACATTCAGTTGAAAATAAACATTTTTGCTAAAAATAAACATTTCGTCAAAATAAACATTTAGTTAACATAAACATTTTGTTAAAAACAAACATTTTGTTAAAGATAAACATTTTTGTTAAAAATAAAAGTCGATCAACATTTGCATCAGGATAGGACAGTTTCAACAGGTGCGTTTTGAGTCTCCATCTTCATTTGTTGAAATCTACCTATTTGCAGTAGAAATTTTTTATTTGTAAAAAATTTGACACATCGTGGAATGAAGGGTTAAATATAATGCTCCATTATGTAAAATACGGGCTTACGTATTAACATGTCACTCGGAATTGAACAGTTTGTCTCCGGGACGACAGTCGTGAGAACACCGACAATAACCCGATGGCAAATAGACCGCGACACGAGGCTGACTCGTACCGATTCATAACTGCCCCGTGTCGCGTTTTACAATACGAGCCGAGCGAAACACGCCACGCGGATCGACATCATGACAATGCATCAATGCAGAAAGGGCGTATTTGAATAATGAGTGCGGCCGTCGATTGACAGGATGATGGATACTTTTAAAATGAGACGTCGCTCCTCTGGCCACCTGATCGCCGATACACGCGTAACAGTGACCGGGGACGTTGTAAAGAGCGACATATTTGCGTGTCGGACTTGCATTTTGTCGGACTGTTTCACTCTTTTGTTTTTACATCACTCACGCGAACGGGGAACGCTGACAAGGCGATGACAGAGCGCGATAAAAGTGACCCTTTTTCTCGTTTGCTTTTTCTTCCTCTTCGCTCGCTTATCGGAGATTTTCCCTGGCGTTCTTCATTCAATTTTTTTTTATAAATATTTCGAGGCCGCTGTCATTTTATAATTTATTAATTTATCTTGACGCTTGATTTGTAAGAGTCCATACAACAAAATAAAAACTTTCAGAAGTGAATGCAGCCCGAATGAAAGTGTAATGAACACATAGAAATAATTATTCAAGATGATAAATAAAGCATTTATATGTTAATATAATAATTAAATAAAACGATGTTTCTTAACTACTTCCACTTCTGGCTTTATTTCGACAGCGACCGGTTTCGCCAGGCTCACTGGCATCGACAGACTGGTCTGATGGCGAAATAAAGACGAAAGTGGAAGTAGTTAAAAAAACGTCGTTTTATTCAATTATTATTTAAAATGAACCTCCATCAAGAGATTTCAGTAAAATCATTTGATATATTTATATGTTTTTTTGGGATCTAAGGAAAATATTTTAACGGATTTTCCCAAGATCCAAAAAACCATATGTCTTTCTTAACCGACGTTTTAGGAGATCGAGAACCCCGAAGACGGAGACTGCAACGATCTCCGAAGCGTCGGTCGAGAAAGCCAAGTTACACGGATTTTCCCATGATCCCAACAAACAAACATATTGTTGAGAACAGTGAAAATCTACGCAAATATTTAAAGTATATGTTAACGACGTAAAAGGAACAAGAAATAGAGGAAGAACGAAGCAAACGTGGCACAATCAAATTTATAATGTCAGCCACGTGAGGAGGAGAAATCGACGTACGTGCATGACACGATGAGTGAGTGTTGAGGAAGCGAAAGAGTATGTCAGGAAAGATCATCGTGGCGGCTCATATTTTCAGCCTACCCCTTCGAAGTGATGGTTATTTATTTATTTATTTATTTATACATAATACACAAATGAGACATAACAAACAAAAAACATTTAGGCGACTCATTTGTATACAAAATGGTGTTACAAAGATAAGACAAAGATAAAACAACATGAAACCAAAAAATCATACATATCAGAAGGAACCCAAATATGTCGACGTCAGTGAGGCAGTACTCTTTCCAGAATTTGTAATATATTTTTAATGAATACTGCTTCACTGACACTGAAAATGTCCAAATCCGAAACGATTAGATTCAACGTCCGAATTGCTCTTCCTACTGGCATCACCAAAGGCAGGTTGGTTCTGCGTGACGGAGCAAGTTTGCTAGTTAAAACTCTTTAGTAATCGATTGTACCGTTTCGTAGTCAGTAAATTGAAGTACATCATAAGTAATTTTCTTGGGTTGTATGCAATATATTTCCGTGTTAGCAGCGAGCGAAATTCACTGTTGATCTCGCAAAGTAGTTCACACAGAAGTTCTAATTTGTTAGTGCGCGGAAGTCGAATACAGTTAAATGTACTAGAAAATCGTTTATGTTACTGCCATTATAGTAAACAGTAATCAATTAGAGAAATAATCTAACGTAACTGCCGCTATTTATATCATTTGAGGCAACGCGTCTCGCGTTACTATCGACTGAAGCCGGACTTATAATTGAACGGAGTATAAATCCCAGTAGGATGAACCGCGGGTCAGGACTCCCAGTGCATGGATCAAGCCAGCTATTTGTAGGCCTGCAGATAGCATTGCCTTACTAGTGTCCCGAGCGGGTCTGGCTTGATGGCACTGCCTTAGTTTATGTCCTAACTTAGCCTGTTCCTTGGTTTCAGCGCGGACACCTTTAGCTTCGGTCGTGACCCGACACGGTCGGAGGATTTGTAACGAAATATGTGCAATCGTGGAACAAACCATTTATATATTATACGCTACGTACTCCAAGTGGCAAATCCCGCACGACTGTCTGATGAGAGACGAACTGGTGGAACGCAGCGTATGGCGACTTTCAAAGTATTTATTTTAAACTATTATTATATTCTTATTCTTTTGATAGATCTGACGACAGAAATCACGTCTCATTGGATCCATCCAGCTGTCCCTCCATCTCTTAGGTGGTCTTCAAGGGGAACAGTGTCCGGAGGGAATTTCATAAGTGGTTCTATATTATAAACTAACTAACCATCACGCCGTTTCCCCGAAAGGGTAGACAGAAAGAATGAACTGCAACACTTTAATCGATGCTGCACTCCATTCTTCTCTTTTCGCCAACGCGAGAGACGCGGTGTGATGGGTTGCGAACCTCATCGCCACCAATAGGCATCTCCCGCGCACACTTCAATCATTCAACGTCTACATAATAAATCTAAAACAAATTATACAAAATACAATGATATAAAATAAAATAACACATAAAAATAATTTAACATATAATGTTCTTTTAGATGGTGCACTTGTCGTCAGCTGGACGATCCGGACATTTGTGTTTATTTAATTTTTTATTCCACTGTTTTCATTTTAATTAGGCACTTAAAAAAATCCAACACCAGCAAAAAAAAATAAATATATATATATATTATTATTATCACAAAATAAAAACTTGAAAAACTAAACCCTTTGCACTCTTTTGGCTCCGCTTTTGCGACATAATAAATTCCTGAGGCGCAGCAGGAGCGACACATTGTTACTTTTGTAGATTAAAAGCAGGTTTAGGTATCATCACACTATTTTTCTTTGTTTAATGTTTAAATTACTTAGCACCATTGTAACAACCAGCCTTCAAAAATATATATTATAACTAACTAACTAACTAACCATCACGCCGTCTCCCCGAAGCGGTAGACAGAAAGAATGGATTGCCACACTTTTCTTTCCTGACATATTTCTCTCGCTTCCTCAACATTCATACATCGTGTCATGCACTCGCGTCGATTTCTCTGACTCCTCACATGGCCGACATTCAATATTTGATTTATTTGATCGTGCCACGTTTTCTTCGGTCTTTCTCTATTTCTGGCTCCATTTAAATCATTAACACATATTTTTTTTACAATTCTTTCTTCATTCATTCTTTCCATATGTCCAAACCATCTTAATAATCCTTTCATTATTTTGTTCATGACACTATCATTCGAACCGCATTCACTTCTTATATTTTCATTCGACACTATCATACACAGAGTATCACACATTCGTCTAAGAGATCTCATTTCTACTGCATTTATTCTACTTTCATCCTTCTTTTGCCAGTTCCATGCTTCGCTCCCACACATAAGGGCCGGTAGAAGAACAGCATTGTGCACTGCCATTCTAGCTTTTTTGGATAGGTTTAATATTATAATAGTTTATATTCAATTTTTTTGTCATGTGTTCAAGTTTTGTCTATTAAATTTGCTTAACTCCTCGGAGTTACTGGTAGACCATATCAAAAAAATATACACGTGGTTTTTAAAGGATAAATTTTTGGAGTAGGTACGGTTTATGCGCGTATAAAGTTATGCTGCGCCCTTATTAAGACGTGAATTTAAGTCACGTTCTCAAGAGTGCCAGGGCGCCAGCGCCACCGTCCACGCCGGCTTTAGTAGCATCTGGTATCCGGAATGTTTCAATGTAGGGAAGCATTTCCCAGCAGCTAGTTGTCCGTTGATTTATTTGTTTTAAAGTTGGCGAGGAAAGGTCGTTATTCTAATAGGAAATGTACCAGGAAAACATGACAGAGCCCGCACAACCTGTTCACAGAGGGAATGTTGAATTGTTGAGTATTAGTTGTTAAGTATAAGATTTCTTTATTTCTTTCATCATTCCAAGTTTTCTCTCCCATCCCACACTCTGTCACAATTTTATAATAGGCCATAAAATCATGTGCCATATTTTGCTTTGTTTTGTTAGATTGGGACATAGAAGTGGACTGAAATTAAACTGGATTAAATGTGGCCTAGACACCCTTTTGCTTTTTTTTCTGGAATGGTGCATTCTCCAGCTTATGTAAGGTCTGCGTGGATGGGGGGCAGGTCTAGGGATTGTTTGAGCGAAGCTGACGAAGGGGCGCCGCTGCGTCCTATAACAGCTTCGGGTAAGCGGCGGGTAACCTTCTATGTCTTTATTTAACTATTAGTTTGTTCATGTGTGTTCATGTAAAGAAAAGTGTGGCAGTCCATTCTTTCTGCCTACCCCTTCGGGGAGACGGCGTGATGGTTAGTTAGTTAGTTTAGTTTGTTCATTTGCATTTGTATTAACAATCACTGTATGTTACCCTACAATCAATGTTGAGTATTAGTCAGATAGCCAATGAAAAAAATATTTTAATTTTATTTCTAATTTTATTTCACAGGTTATTCTAAAACATTATATTACAATGGATATAATTAATACGAATGAAAACGAATATTTTATTTTATTTTATGTGCATGACATGCTTCGCCTGTCTAAGGCATTATCAAATGTCTTAGACGGGCGAAACAATAATAAAACTTCTATAAAACAGACGTTTTTATTCCTATTAATTATTTAATATTGAGTTTTACACCATTGTTCAAGAAACAATAAATACAATTGGATATTTCATGATTTCGCGTTTATTTTATCTTCAATATCTCAAGAATGTACCTTGCATTAAAAATGCCAGCCAACTATTCTGGGTAATCATAATTTAAAGTTGTTCACTCATAAGTAATGTTAAATGTTTTTCCGGGTCTCAGAGGTTCGTCATAAACAAAATTAGTATTAAGCAAGTAAGCTCTTCAAAAGCAGATTCATGTTAATTTATTAAGTGGGCACTTCGCCGGGTATTAGGAGCACATGTTGCGCTAGGAGGTTTGTTTTATTCCGTGACCGAAAAACTTTACCCTGTTTATTGCTCCAACTCTAAGATGAATTTATAGGTCCCTTCGCCATTACATAAATATACAAAAGTTATTTAACTCGACATTAATTGCTCGGGTTAAACGGAGTGGGTCGGATGCTGAGATTTTATGTACAAATGATGGACAAATATAGTTTTATGAGCATTAAGGTCACATTAGACCCTGGTGTTTATATCGGCGGTTTATTCAACGGATTTATTGAACTCAATATTATTATTAACCGTCGCGTTGCCATGTGGTAAATTGAGTTTCCACTGCCAATTTAAAGTTGATTTTCTTAAAACCTATGGACCCTAATATTATAAAAAAAATTGTAATCCTCCATTGAAGTGTTCTCAATATTTCGTAATAAAAAAAAAGCAAAAAATTACTTCCTTCATCCCAAAAAAAAATATTTTCTAAGACTGCCCTCACCTTCATTCGTGTTAAGGTAGAATTTGTTTTGCTAATATTTACAACTTTATCAAAAGTGACAAATACTTACTCGCTGTTTTGAACGTATTATAAATTATATCTTTGACCTTTTCAATATGTACGTAATAATACCACTGTGGACGGAAACGCAGGACGCAACTTAATAATATCAGAACTGTGAAAATATTAACACTTTACCAAAAGGGACAAATACGTACTCGTTGTCTTGAACGTACTATACATTTTGCCTAGGTGCCTTTATCCTCGCCCCGCCGGCCGCGGCGCGCAGACAAGTTTATACCCGATGTCCAGTCGCCCGTATGCTGTGACGCATTACATATCAGAAATCGCATGGTTCCAGAAAAAAATTAATAATGATATGTTTTTCAAATAATCCATGTATGTTATAGATATCGATCTATTCCTAATGAAATTCCCTACAAGATGACATAAATTAAATTTTGATTCATCTAGTCATATGCTTGATATTTAGATAAAGTTAGCGGTAAACTGAACTTACCACATGGGAGCGAGCGTTTTGTTTTGAACACGGTACGTTAAGGGTTAATACATACTTTTGTATACAAGGCGTTTCGGATGAATATATTTATTGATCATTTACCAAGTACATGGTTTTAATACCTCCTTACTGGGGTTACCCGTTCTATAGAGAATTTTTAAGCTATTTACTTATTATCACAATTGAAATGTAATATATTAACACTATTCAAATAAATGTTTACTGACGAATTTTTAAGAATTAAAACACTGTTTTTTCCACTTTAGAATTTATTTTTCTCGACATGTTTCGAAAGCTTACAAGGATCATTAAGATGGTTTGGACACATGGAAAGAATGAGTGAAGAAAGAATGGTAAAAAAAGTATATGTTACCCTTCTAGAGAGACAGCGTGATGACGTTTTCTGTCGAAAATTTGCATTTTAAATAAGATAAAAATTAAATAAACACAAATGTCCGGATCTTCCAGCTGACGACAAGTGCACCATCTAAAATTATGTGTTTATGTGTTAAATTATTTTTCTTTGTTATTTTATTTTATATCATTGTATTTCAGATAATTTGTTTTAGATTTATTATGTAGACGTTGAACGATCCAAGTGTGCGCGGGAGATGCCTTTTGGTGGCGATGAGGTTCGCAACCCATCACACAGTGTCTCTCGCGATGGCGAAAAGAGAAGGATTGTGCCGCATCGATTAAAGTGTGGCAGTCCATTCTTTCTGCCTACCCTTTCGGGGAGACGGCGTGATGGTTAGTTAGTTAGTTAGTTTGTTTCGAAAGCTTACACCTTCATCATCGGGAGAATTAAATAAACTAACCAAAATTATTACAAACTGAGTGCAAGAACCTAGAATTATATATAATATGTGTTAGTTAACTTAGCTTGTACTAGGGAGATAACAATAGACATATCAATGAAACTATAATAGAAATAAAGGAAGACAGAGGAAAACGCGGGACGATCGAATAAATCAAATTTTGAATGTCGGCCACGTGAGGAGTCTGAAAAATCAACGCACGTGTATAACACGATGTATGAATGTTGAGGAAGCTAGACAAGTATATCAGGAAAGAATATAATGGAAGATGGTTAATTAATTCGTTTTGATAGTATTCCTTTCGTACACTCTAGATAAATGTTATTTTTTTAACTGTGTGTTTATTAAATGTGTACAATCGAAAATACATCACACATAAAGTTTTGTTTTCACGTTCGAATAAGTTAGTATCGTCTTTATCGGGATTTATTTAAGTATAACTTGTTTTAAAAGAGTTATTCGCAGTACCGTAATATAGCTGAAATGTTTACAAAATAAATACTACATCGTATTGATTAGAAGAAGAAAAAAACCGGCGTATGTTTCGTGTATTTTGATAGGAGTTGTGTAATATCTCTATTTTAAAAATGTAAATCCACTCGTATTGTGAATAAAAAGATACCTGTGTCAGTCTTATTTATTCAACAACACACTCCTTATAATAAATTCCTAAATTTGTTTAAGAAAAACGTGTCGTAAATTTTCAAACAAGAGAGTGTGCATTATGTTTTATGTGTCGTGTCCCGAGTCTTTTGTTAGCGAACACTTTTTTTTTCTTCTTGCAAGTATTAAATTTATAATATCACCCGGATTTATACCTGTTTAGGTTTATGTGTAGGTTCATTACGAAAAAAATGTGTTTATTTTTAAACTGTAAACACAGATTCTTTATCCTGATTCGATCTCCTTATAGGCGATAACTTCTCCTTTCGTGATTACGACCCATCACCCAAATGGTTAGTTTTTTTTTCATCCACCCTTGGATCCCGCAGGGATCGAAAAAAAAGGATATGATTTATGTATTTATTCTAAACAGACGAGGAACCCAAGTGGTGTGAGATGGTGCTAGATTTCAAGGATAACAAAAAGGATAGCGATAGTTTATGTTTTCCAGCATGCTCCAGTATTATTTGTCACATAATTTGTCTTTTAATGTCCTTTTTTTGTTTCCACAACCTTTTTCAACTTGATGCATACGCTCCATGGTATGGTATGCGATGATAGAAAGATTCAAGTAAAAGTTATTCAAAATTTTTAATTATTTTAAACAATGATACGAACTCAAAACTTTTGTTTAATTATTATTTGTCTGGTTATTATTATTATGGTTTGACATATTTTAAAAACTAAACACTGTTTTTCTTTGTATTATCCACGTTATTTTGAGTAATTTGGGCCAACCGGTTTCACTCTAGCGAGCTTCTTCATGGATATACACAGTTTGTCTATAACCCTGAAGAAGCTCGCTGCATAGTGAAACCGGTTGGCCTAACTTACTCGAAATTAAGTGGTTAATACAAATAAAAAGTGTTTAATTTTTTTTATTATTTTGTTGTTTTTCGTTCTTCAAAACAAAATAAATCAAATCATTACAATTGTGTATCGTGCTCTAAGCGTAGTTTTAAAATTCAAGCGATGTTTTAAGAAAATTAGTTTGCAGAGAATGTATTAAGCACTAGTAGAGCACACAATGTGAAGTTAATACAACAGGCGACAGTGTGATACCAGAATAAAACGCAATTTGGCTTATTGGGTGCAATGCGCACGTCGGGTAACGGATGAAAGCTCTTACCGGCCAACGCGCCAGAGTAAACCTGGCCGAAATCAGCTCTACCCATTGGCGGATGTAGAAACACGTCGTGACCGCTGTACGAGGTCGAAATGTTTCGGTTAAGTTTGATATTGCCGTGTCGCAAACGAAACCGCTCTGGGCAAAGCCATTATAAGGCGCAAACAAAAATGAACCTTGCGCGCAAGATATTGCACCTTAATACATTTTGGACCTCGCGTAAATGGTTTTTGTACCTTTATAGACCATTGTTTGTTTTGGTTTCATATCTCTTTTGCGTTCAAATTACTTAGGTGTGAACTTTTATTACAAAATGTTTTTCAACTTTAGACAGACTCATAAATTTACCGAAACATTAAATATAATATTCGAAATATTTTCATTACGTAAGCTGTTCGTATTTATGTTTTATTACGTTCATTGTTTCGCTTCGGAATTTGCGATGTTTGATGAGGCATGTTTTAACAGCGTTTTGTTCTTAAGTGAAAGTTATGATGAATGAGCAGACACATTTTACTACACCATATATAATATATAATGAAACCTCATTCTATTGCTGCATAAGATTGCCGAATACATTATACATTTTTATTAATTCTAACAATATATGAAAGCAGATAAATGGGTAATTTATACTTACTTTGTCAGTCAATATAGAAACGTCATCAGGCAATACTTAATTTATAAAATTTTTAGATTTTTTTTTACAATTATTTATTACACTTTACTAAAGGGTCAATTCAAATCCTCAAGAAACCAAGCGTTTTATCCTTATTCTTCTTCTTCCTCAGCCTATTCCCGTCCACTCCTGGACAATGCACTGCATGCACACTGCATCCAGATTATTCCGACGTGTCTTTTCAGATCATCCTTCCACCGTAGTTGCGGTCGCCCTGCACTTCTCTTTGCCGTCCACGGTTTCCAAGTCAGCGGTGTTCTTGTCCATTTTTCATCTGAGCTTCTGGCTAAGTGAAATAAATAGAAGCCAGTCAGCGTCCCGATTTTATCGGACCATCATCTAGGTGGCCATGACTTGTGGTCGCTTCCCCTCTACTAACCTTTCAAGGTTGTCCTAATAACTCAGGGGTTTGTTTGAATAGCTGGTTAATATGATGAAGGAATTGGGTCACTTCCAGGCTTAATCTTAGGTCTGCTGGATGTGGAACCAAGAGTTACTTCCCCTAGCCCTAGACCACTAGATTTCAAGAATGTGTAATACTGATTTAGGTGCTTTGGCACCGGTGCTCCTGAAAACAGCACATAGGCGGCCAAAACTTTCACGACAATGACAAGAGAATAGGATTAATAAGACCCGTTTTTGAGATCATCTCTATAAAATTTGAGTCATTGACACCAAGAACAAGAAAATAATACTGACACCGATAATTGCCATAAAGTTATGAAATATATATAAAAATTAGTCTGAACACTTGTTTTGTGTGATTTAGTTTTTTTTTATACGTGTATGTATATTGCCATTTTAGTATTGTTCTTAGACCATAACCCTTATATAGTCATTTTTAGGGTCTTTCCTACAAAACTAGCTTGCCGTTGACACAATGAAGAAGAACTCACACCACACATTGAGGCATCTACCTTTCCCCCACTCCTGGTCACCCCGGTATGCACCGGCCATGCATATTAACAATCCTTCTAAACAGTAAATGGTGATAATTTCACGAGAGCAATCGTACAGTTACGAGTCTTCGGTTAGAGTCCGATTTTATTGCGTGCCTTGCAATTCCCGACACTGCAAGATGTATCGATTCTGTGCGGAGGCCGCTCGGGACGCAATTGAACATATAAAATAATCGCGAAACGTAACACATACCGGGTTCGAACCGGTTCTGATTTTATATCTCGCTCGGCCCGCGAGCTCCGCTTCACCCCGCTCCAAATATGATCCAGAAAGGTTCGACGAGCCGCGCAAAAAGTTACCGAATTAAATAAACACGCCGTGCGTGATGCCCGTCCCACACATTCGACAGAATCTTATCAAACCTTAAAGGCCGTGCCACACTGTTTGAAACAAGCTCTCCACAGGGGTGACCTTGGTGGAGAACAGTGGAGCCCACGGTTGGTGTAGCGTCCAAATAATGTTGTAAACAAGCTCTCCACATGTGGAATGCGTGTTTAAACGGTGGATCCACACGCATACTATGCGCGTCCGTCCACAAAGTTTGTTGAAGGTCAAACGAATTTTGGTTTCAAACAAGTGTCTACACAGTTTTAAACCGCCGGTGGGCGCGCCGGTGGAGACCGATGTGGAGAGCTTGTTTAAAACAGTATGGCACGGCTTTAAGCCTCTTGGGCATGCTTGGGACCAATAGTTTGCAGATAAGAGGAAATGGGTGCACACTTACCCATTTCTTCAGACTTATCAGGGGATTCTTTGAGAACTCCGCGTTATCTTGGAGGCTATCCATCTTAATGTTCCAGATGGCTATCTTCGACAGCGTCAGCACATACTGTTTTATCTCCTAGCATGCAGATTCAACCTGCCTCTGGTGATGCCGGTGGGGAGAGCAATCAAACTGCTGAACATGATCGCTTCGGAAATCAACATCTTTCATATTCGTGAAAGTACGTTCAGAAGAAAAAATACTCTTGACTTTGTAGAGTATTATGTATTCCTAATGTCGAACCATCTCTCATGCGTTCCTGGTATAAAAATATTTTTATGCTTTACTTGTTCTCGATAGATGCCTTAAACTTGGACTTGGACTTGGATCTTCTGGCTTACAGAGGTTCAGCTCATGTGGCTATTCCTCTTACGTCTGATGGGAACATTGTTGGAAGGTGATTTGGTGGGTTATTAGTTTATTCGGGGGCATGATTTGTGTGGCCCGGAGTGTTCCTCTGAAGGAGAATCAATTTTGGGCGCTTGTGGCGGCTGGAAGTGTTTGGGTCGTAATTAGAGAGGTCTTTTATTGTGGGGTTGGGATGTGAAGGGAGTCCTTTGTAAAAACGTTCGGCAAGTTTCAGAATGAATTCATCTATCATCAGGATTCCCGATTCTAGGTGCAGTTGTGTAATCCTGGTCCATGAAGGCGCACCAAGCGATAAACGGATAGCCTTATTTTGCAGGATTTGGAGTTTTTGTATGTGACTCGAAGCTGCATAGCCCCAGATTGGGGCTGCATAAGTGAAGATCGGCCTTATAACCGTTTTGTATATCAGGAGTTTATTGTCGATGCTTAGTTTACTGTTTCTAGCTAACATTGGGTAGAGGGCTGAGATTGCTTTTGACGCGGCTTTGACTTTATTTGTAATGTGTGGCCTCCATGTGTAATGTGTGGCCTCCATGATGCCTTAAACTATTATATAATTGTTGTTTGTAATATCTTTTGAGAAAATATACTGATTTGATTTGATTTGATCTTCAAACGTTAGCCATCGAAGCTTTCTTATACAAAAAAAATAATGATAAAAAACCTAACACCAAAGATTTAAATCGGTGGTATTAGAACATATTATATTTTTTCTAGTCGTATTCCTCATGACTGGGGGTCGTGTCCGCCCGTGCTTCTGCTGAGTTATAAAAAACTTTTTTTTTTGTATGTATCTTGACCTAGTTTTGTTTAATTGATTATTTTTAGTATGTTCTTTGCAATCGCATAATTTTTTAAATTAATGAGTATTTAAATTTGAGCAAAATTGGGACAGCAGAATGGAAGGACATTATTCCAAATGTTTAATATATAAGCAATCTGTCTTGCAAGTTCGCGTTTTTGAACAAATATGTAGGGCTATCACAATGAGACACAGTATTCTTCCGTCGATGATTAATTCATAAATATTGTAATTAGTACTTTATTTTTCAAAAGATATTTACAAAAATTCAGTTGACAAATTGTTTCTCAATGCTGTTTCCTACATATCAAAAACTTTTTTTCCATATTGGTCAATCCTTTCAAGGATTATAGACATTTAATTATTTCCGGTTAAAATTGTTAGACTAAACTTTAATTAATCATTAACCAAGTACATACATGATTTAAATATCTCACAACTGGGGTAACAGGTTTTAGGGAGAAAACAAATACCTAATTAGGTAACAAATAGGGAATAAAGGGAACTCATAAATAAACGTTATTTAACTTAATGTATTAAGCCAATAATGTATTAAGCCACGTCAATTACATTAATTAACATAACAATAACAACGCATTTGATTTTCGGTACATTTTTAGGATGCCTAAGACAGGTAACACTATTTAAAAAAAAAATTATATTGTAGATACTATTTACTTTTTATTTTTTAAATGTATTCTACAATACATTCAAGCCGAACTTGTTTTATTGTATCTAAAGTAACTTGTTTTTTTTTTTGATTTTCTATTGTCAATTCTTGTGGGTCGTTTATATTTTGGTTCATTATATTGTACTTCTTTTTTATTTTCAAACTTAATCAAGGTTTTTGGAAGCATTTCGTGAAATTTGTGTATTGAGTACTTTCAATGTGAAAATAACTTTTTTGAAACATCCGATCTTAACGCTTTTAGAAGTGAAGACAAGGAATCTTGTATGTATGAACATCTTAACCCTTAACGTACCGTGTTCAAAACAAAACGCTTGCTCCCATGTGGTAAGTTCAGTTTACCGCTAACTTTATCTAAATATCAAGCATATGACTAGATGAATCAAAATTTAATTTATGTCATCTTGTAGGGAATTTCATTAGGAATAGATCGATATCTATAACATACATGGATTATTTGAAAAACATATCATTATTAATTTTTTTCTGGAACCATGCGATTTCTGATATGTAATGCGTCATAGCATACAGGCGACTGGACATAAACTTGTCTGCGGGTATAAACTTGTCTGCGCGCAGCGGCGGGCGGGGCGAAGATAAAGGCACCTAGGCAAAATGTATAGTACGTTCAAGACAACGAGTACGTATTAATATTTGTCCCTTTTGGTAAAGTGTTAATATTTTAACAGTTCTGATATTATTAAGTTACGTGGTGCGTTTTCATCCAGTCGGTATTATTACGTACCTATTGAAAAGGTCAAAGATATAATTTATAATATGTTCAAAACAGCGAGTAAGTATTTGTCACTTTTGATAAAGTTGTAAATATTAGCAAAACAAATTCTACCTTAACACGAATGAAGGTGAGGGCAGTCTTAGAAAATTTTTTTTTTGGGATGAAGGAAGTAATTTTTTGCTTTTTTTTTATTACGAAATATTGAGAACACTTCAATGGAGGATTACAATTTTTTTTATAATATTAGGGTCCATAGGTTTTAAGAAAATCAACTTTAAATTGGCAGTGGAAACTCAATTGACCACATGGCAACGCGACGGTTAATGAGAATACTAGTTCTGTTGAATCTCGCTTTGATGCACAAAGTCGCCTTAATTGAGCGAGGTATAAAACAACATTTATTCACCTTAGTTGAATGGTCGGTACATTATTCACGTCTTGAACCCTTCTACTGTATCTTAATCCCACCAAAGCAATTCCTCCTATTTAATACAAGCAGCAATCTACTTTTATTTATTGCGCCTTCTTAGCTAGCACCTAGGTTCAACACGAGCTTTAAAATAAATATAGTAAGGGACACGGAATTGTAACGACATTATTTTTTTTTTTTTTTTTTTTTTTTTTTTTTACGTATACAACAGGTTGCTTGAACCCAATTACAGTATACATTTTTTTTTTAAGCTGATATATTGATTCTCGTGACATGTGACAGGTAGCCAATCTATCGCCATTTTATTGTCACGTGAATACTACGCCAGACCAAAGACAATGTGACAATCACACTGCCATCGCCGGGAATCGAACCCAGAACCTTCGGAATGGGAATCAGAGCTCTTACCACTCTGCCACGAAGGTCTGTACTCTTCTTATTTCTGTAGATCTTGCGAACTGTTTAGTCAGGATATCAATGTTGATACTGTGATGAAGTTGCCCTACTTTTTTTCTATCTCTTTGATGGTCGTCCTGGTGGTCGACGACTCTCTAGAGTCTCGTGCACCGCGATCATTGAATCAAATCAAATCAAATCAAATCAAATCAAATCAGTTTATTTTCTCAAAAGACATTACAAACATTTTTTATAGTTTAAGGCATCTATTGAGAACAGGTAAAACATAAGGAATATATAATACCAGGAACGCATGAGAGATGGAAATCATGACTGGGTCCATCCTTTCAACGCGGTCTCTCCAGAATCATCTTTTCAGCCTGCTATGTCTCACAATTTCATCAATATTTCAGGTTCTGCATATGAAAACGGTGTTTTCTTAATCATTTTAATGCGAATGTAAGAAAAATTGTTTATTATATAAAAAAAACATATTATTTTGACTTTATTATTATCATAATACAAATTGCTTAATAATTTTCTAGTTAAAACGACTGATAACATAATTAACAGTCATATTATTTTAGAATTTTTACATCAATTATTGCACTGACAGACATATTAAGCAGTTAAATGTTTAAAAAAGCAAAATTTACAAAATAACTCTTACAAAACTCCGGTAGGAGCGAAACCGCTTGGTTCAATAAAACTGAATTCATTGGTGTAAAAACAAAGTGTTTTAATTTGTTTTACTATTGTTGTTAAATGTATGACAAAACTTTTGCTTAAAAAGCTTTCATGGGTAAATTTTATTGTTTAAGAATCAATTGTATCTCAATAGAGACGAAGATGCAAATCGGAAACAGAATATGGTTGATCGAGGTGTTTACAGGACTTATCACCTGTCATTGTTTGGGTTAAGCGCACGTTTTATGTAATACAACATTCCCCATTCCACATTTTTCCTTATGACCACAATATCTGACAATTTTTTGGAAGTTGTGTATATGTTAAAGTCCTACACCAGATTTCACATGTCAGTTTCAATGTGCCATCTATGAAGATTTTGTTATATATGTTAATCTCTAAAATTAATCTATATATCGTCGGTTCAAAGGTAAAACTCATTAAGTGACATTTCAAATTTTTCTCCTTTTTTGCAACTTCCGCATCAGACTTGTGAATTCTACGTCAGAAAACAATCACCAAGTGTATTTATTAAAGAATAACAGTTATTCTTTAATAAAAACACTTGGTGATTACTTTCTGACGTAGAATTCACAAGTCTGATCAGAAATTGCAAAAAAAAAAAAATAATAATTCAAATGTCACTAAATGAGTTTTACCTTTGAGCCGACGATATAATCTACATACTAACGCTATCTATGGAGATTTATGTTTATTAAGCATTAAGCAGAACATATTTTTAACACAATGTGAAAGGCTACCCCGCCAAAGGCTAGCGCATTGTTAGAAGCCGCCTGGAGATGTCACTCCTATCTATATGCCAAACTTTAGACCAGATATGATTACAATATTTTTTTAATGTATACATATACTTATACAAGTATACATTAAAAAAATATTGTTGTTTAATTTATGACTAAACTTTTGCTTAAAAAACATTCATGGGTAAATCTTATTGTTTAATTGAAAATAAATTAATTTTGTTCGTTTCTTTGTTTCAGGTAATGACTTCAACGCTGCTTAACGGAGCTATCAGCAAGAAATATGGCCAGGTGGGGTTCAACTTTATTTTTATTAGTCTCCCATACGCGGCCGGCGTAGCTGAAAGACGTACCAGGCAATCATAATACCGGAGTGGTCATTAAGTTATTGCCGGCTTCCAAGTCGCATCACCTCCAGGCGTTCCGGCTAACGACTCTTCAATTTTTCCCTACAAATCACGAATAGTAAACGAGTTCCCCACTATATCATTATTTGTGATATATGTTACCATTAAATTGACAGTATATTACTTTTTCCCATTCGCCGCCGTGGTTTTTTGGGTACGTTTTTGATTTATTCCTCACAATATTTATGATTTTATACACGTCTGGCTTAGTTAATTGAATAACTCTTAAAATGATTGAATACTCTTATACGTGTTTTACGCTTGCGTACGTGTTTAACACTTCACTGCACGATTTTTCCTTTCTAAATGGAAGATAATACGTTCTAAACTTCGTATTTAATTACAGTTGTTTTTACAACAACATTTTGAATGTATACAAATTCTTGTAGACAAATACTGGATTTCACCCATTGCGGATAAATTATTTTTATTTTACAAGGATTAATTGTATCTCAATAGAGACGAAGATGCAAATTGTTTTCTGGGAACAGAAGGTGGTGGCCGAGGCGCTTACAGGACTTATGACCTGTCATTGGTTGGGTTGAGCGATCGCTTCACGTTTAACAACATTCCCCATTCCGCCGTTATGACCACCACGTCTGACAAACTTTTTGGAACTTGTATATATGGTAGGTTTCTACACCTATTTTCACATTTTTATGTTCACTCTACACTAGCGTCATCTATATTAAGATTAGAAAGCATTAAGCAGAAAACCTTTATTAATGTACTGTGAAAGTCTATGCAAATCATACAGTACTAGATTTCGCCTGGAGATGTCTCTCCAATTTTTTGCCTGCATGTACCAGTTATATTATACAGTTGTTTTTGTTTAAACCTCTGATCAATTTTGCTTTCGTACGAATTCAATACGTTTTTTATACTACAAAGTAAACACTTTTGAGTTTATTTTTCTCGACACGTTTCGAAGGTTTTATACATTCATCATTGAGATGTTTCTATCGACTAAAACATTAAGATTGTATCTTTCTTCCGATGATGAAGGCATAAAACCTTCAAAACGTGTCGAGAAAAATGAACAAATAAGGTTTTTTAATTTATAAACAAACGTCAGTTAAATATTCCACAGTGTTAACGACTTGAGTTTATCACAAATTAAATTATACCTTCATAATTGAGATTTTTATGTAGACTAATAAACAAAGATAATAACTTTCTCCCGATGATGAAGGTATATAACCTTCGAAATGTGTCGAGATAAATTAAATAAAAAACGGTGTTTTCATTTATAAAACAACGTCAGTTTTAAATTCCTCTCTGTTAACGACTCAATTATAACTACACATTATTTAATGTATGTTTGTATAAACCAATCATCAATTTGCTTCTGCTAGATGCGGCAACTTGCACAAGTTACTAAACTTGCAACTTGTCTAACTAGAGACACATCGCTCAAGATTTTTTTTCCTGAAACAAATTGAGTTATCATTGGGCACTGCAGGGTTAATACACCGCTGTATAAGATTCTATGAATATTTTTATGGTCCAACTTGTACTAAGAATTTCTGCTGATCATATTTTCAAAATAAATTGTTTTTGCCTCATTAAAACGCTAAAATATTTTGCCGTTATATATCCGACCACTTATGTTCACATAATAGAAGAAAAAATTTGATACATTATTCTAGTACACAGTGTTACAATCTTTTTACTCTAGTCAACTATTCCAAAAAAGAATTTATGTACCACTACGTAATTAATTACAATAGAATCAAACAAAAACAACTTTCAAATTAACTTAACTAACTAACTAACTAACTAACCATCACGCCGTCTCCCCGGAGGGGTAGGCAGAAAAAATGGACTGCCACGCTTTTCTTTCCTGACATATTTCTCTTGATTCCTCAACATTCATACATCGTGTCATGCACGCGCGTCGATTTCTCTGACTCCTCACATGGCCGACATTCAATATTTGATTTATTTGCTCGTGCCACGTTTTCCTCGGTCTTCCTCTATTTCTGGTTCCATTTACATCATTAACATATAAATTTTTTACCATTCTTTCTTCATTCATTCTTTCCATATGTCCAAACCATCTTAATGATCTTTTCATTATTTTGTTCATAACACCATCATTCGCACCGCATTCACTTCTTATATTTTCATTCGACACTATCATACACAGAGTATCCACACATTCGTCTAAGAGATCTCATTTCTACTGCATTTATTCTACATTCATCCTTCTTTTACCAGTTCCATGCTTCTTATTATTATTGTTATTCATGAATTAATTGTATCTCAATAGAGACGAAGATGCAAATTGGAAACAGAATATGGTTGATCGAGGTGTTTACAGGACTTATGACCTGTCATTGGTTGTGTTAAGCGTACGTTTTATGTACTACAACATTCCCCAATCCACTTTTTTTTTCCTTATGACCACCATGTCTGACAATTTTTTTGGAAGTTGTGTATATGTGCACCATCTAAAAAGAACATTTTGCTTTAAATTATTATTATTTTATTTTATATCATTGTATTTTATATTATTTGTTTTAGATTTATTTTGTGGGTGTTGGACGATCGAAGTGTGCGCGGGAGATGCTTATTGGTGGCGATGAGATTCGCAACCCATCACACCGCGTCTCCCGCGGGGCGAAAAGAGAAGGATGGAGTGCCGCATCAGTAAAAATGTGACAGTCCATTCTTTCTGCCTACCCGTTCGGGGAGACGGCGTGATGGTTAGTTAGTTAGTTAGTGTATATGTAAATCTGCAACACCATCCTTTGCATGGTAGTTTTTCAATCTACACACTAACGCCATCTATGAAGATTGTATTTTAAGCATTAAGCAGAAGATCTTTGTATTGTTATTGTTATAATTCACCTCCATTCACAATTGTACGGTGTTGAAGGCATTCAAATGAAGCTGTAACTTCGCGAATGAAATGAGTGTACATACGTATATGCGTTACCCTTCTCGTGATGATTAATGCGCGGTATTCGAAATGAAACCCAATGCATGGGATGATAGCGAAACGCAATTTAATTTTTTGTTTCAATTTCGGACCCGCCGGATCCCAAATGATTCGCCTTCGCGGTAAGCACTTAGTTCCCTGAAGGATTTTTGATATCTCGAAACCATAAATCTTTCTGTCTCGGGGAACTCTTCTCCATTTGTTTCCATTTGACACGGACGTCATGCGTTATGTTCGCCGCGGTGTTCGGGTCCACGTCTTTATCATTATTTGGACTAATTACACTTTGATGTAATGTGAATGTACGCGAATGCGATCACGAACTGGAGCCGCCATTCGCCGTTGGATTCCTGCATGTCATTCATTTTCTTTACATCTTTTGATGAATGCTTTTAATGCTGTCAATTATTTGTATTTATTTTATTTCTTCACCAAGAATGATACGGCCATTGAATACGTTAATCGGAACGCTACGAATTATCAGTATTTTTGTGGAGCCTATCCAAAAAAGATAAGATGGCAGTGCATAATGGTGTTCTTTTGCCGACCCTTATGTATGGGAGTTAAGCATGGAACTGGCAAAAAATGATGAAAGTAGAATAAATGCAGTAGAAATGAGATCTCTAAGACGAATGTGTATTAAATCTGTTAATGAAAGAATGTCAAATGTAAATATAAGGAGTGAATGCGTTGCGAATGAAAGTGTTATGAACAAAATAATGAAATGGTCGTTAAGATGGTTTGAACACATGGAAGGAATGAGTGAAGATAGAATGGTGAAAATTTATATGTAAACGACGTGAACGGTGCTAGAAATAGAGGAAGACCGAGGAAAACGTGGCACGATCAAATCAATCAATTATTAAATGTCGGTCACATAAGGAGTCGGAGAAATCGACGTACGTGCATGACAAGATGTATGAATGTAGAAGAATCGAGAGAAGTTTGTCAGGACAGAACAGTGTGGCGATCCATTCTTTCTGCTTACCCCTCCGGGGAGACGGCGTGATGGTTAGTTAGTTAATTTTTGTGGAGATATACAGTAGAACCCCTTTTAACCGGCTTCGGATCAACCGGTCCTCGGATTAACCGGCATTTGAAACTCTGTCATACATCGTTTTACCACACATATGTCTAAGGGATCTCATCTCTACCGCATTTATTCTGCTCCCATCATTCTTCTGCCAGTTCCATGTTTCGCTTCCATACATAAGGGTTTGAACTTGAACTCCATTGTGTGCAGCCATTTTTGCTTTCATTGATAAATTTTTGTTTCCAATAATAGTCAAATGATTTTACTAAAATCTCTTGATGGATGTTCATTTTAAATAATAATTAAAATAATGATTTTTTTCTCCTTTTTTATATACTTTGTATATACAACACTTATGTTAAAAAAATAAAATTACATAGACATGTTTCGGACAACCGATCCTTCTTCAGTGATACATATAACGATACACTTTAAAATATATTATAAAATTGTTTACATGATCTGACAGATGTTATAAAGATTTTGTTGTTTTATATATACAAAGTACATAAAAATGAAAAAGAGAAAAAAAGCATCATAATAACACAAAGTATGGCGTACATACATAGAAGAAATGAAATGATGTTTTATTAACTACTTCCACTTTTGGCTTTATTTAGACAGCGACCGGTTTCGCCGGGTTCACTATTTAATATTTTTAAGGCATATCATTATGTTTGCAATACAGTCTACTAATTGGATTAAAATGCAAAAAATACTTTGTTTTGTTTTTTTCCAAATGAAGCTGCAGCACCATTGATTAAGTGGCTCCATTAAGGCGCACCGCACGAAAGAATGTTGACACTACCAGGAGCCCATATTGAGATGTCGGCCGGGCATATCGTCCTGGTATCTCCTCCCGGCTTGACTAATTACTTACATTAGCCCTGAACGCACTCCAGAGCTGAATTAAATAATAACGAAGCTTAATACGACGGGGTACTTTGAGGTCAGCCCGTCTTGGGACAGTCTCGACGGATGTTTTGTGGGCAAACTCGAGTGATCTTTAATTCCTGTCGCGTTGGATTTCTAGGAGTATTACTTTTGCGAAGCTTTCTTTGCAGTTGTATCTATACGCGTCAACTAGTCGTGTTGATAATTCCAATGCGTGAACCCTTAAGGAATCGTTCACTATATTTTTCACTTAATAACTACGTAGTGGAAAACTAAATTGTCACTTAACCTAATAATGAATCGCGCGCACTGTTTTTTTTTTTCTTCTTCTTAAACAGAACTGTTTTGTATAAGGATTCTAATAATAAAAATATAATTTATATATAATTTATAAATGCAGTAGAAATAAGATCTCTTAGACGAATGTGTGGATACTCTGTGAATGATAGAGTGTCGAATGAAAATATAAGAAGTGAATGCGGTGCGAATGATGGTGTTATGAACAAAATAATAAAAGGATCATATAGATGGTTTGGACATATGGAAAGAGTGAATGAAGAAAGAATGGTAAAAAATTATATGTTAACGATGTAAATGAAACCAGAAATAGAGAAAGACCGAGGAAAACGTGGCACTATCAAAGAAATCAAATTTTAAATGTCGACCGTGTGAGGAGTCAGAGAAATCGACGCGCGTGTATGACACGATGTATGAATGTTGCGGAAGCGAGAGAATTATGTCAGGAAAAAAAAGTGAGGCAGTCCATTCTTTCTACCTACCCCTTCGGGAAGACGGCGTGATGGTTAGTTAGTTAGTTAAAATATAATTTAAATATTTTTTGTTTTACCTATGGATAATTAAAATAATACGATCGGAGACAAAAATTTATTTAAGCGTTGGTTAAATAAATTTGCTGATTTTGATATATATTTTTTTAAGTATTTAAGAAATTGGGAATCATTTATTTACGTGTATCTAATAATGCATATAAAATTAGTTAGCTAAATTGACATGTTACAAAAAGAATTCGATTATTTCTGTGTTTAAAAAATGTGTTTCAACAAGTAGTCATGCTCTTTTTACTCGGTATTTTATATTACCTGATACTAAGTTTAAAAAACCGAAGCAGCCCGAAGTCTAGAGTGGCTTTTGCCTCTATTATCAGTTGCGCTAATGAAGATCGAAATAAATAACAGAACAGAAGAGAGACGATAATCCGAATGGGTATTTATTGATATGCACACTTAGGGGCATCTGTCTCCCCACACATATGCGCGCCTGGTATCTCTGTCCCGGCGATTAACAAAACGCGGCGTCCTTTACTAAGGACTCGGCAGTAGTTTACTGGTTTTCAAAACGAAGTAATTACTGCCGTATTTTCTAAAACGTGTCACTTAAACTGTTATCAATTTTAAGAGTTTTATTTATACAGGGTATTCAGAAAATGATTATTTTGAAAGTAGACACAATATTCATCTCTTATTTAAATATTTCATTTCGTTTCACTGTGGAATTTCCACATAAAGAATTTTTGTGAAATTTTGTAAATACGCTGTTTTTTTTATCATTCAGATTATCACATACAAACCATCACGCCATTTACCCGTAGGGGTAGGAAGATTTCCCCATAATGGACTGCCACACTACTCTATCCTGGCACACCTCTCTAGCTTCTTCCACATTCATACAGCGAGTAAAATACACGCACATCGATTCTTCCGACTTCTAACATGACCAATCTTTAAAATTAGATTAATTTGGTCATGCCATGTTTTCCTCGGTCTGCCTCGACTCCGCATTCCATTTACATCAATTACGAATATTTTCTTAACCATTCTTTCTCCATACATGCGCTCCATATGTCCGAACCAACGCAGCGTTCCTTTCATCACGTTGTTCATAATACCTTATTCCGCTGTACATTCCTTTCTTATATCAGCATTTGAAATTCTGTCGTATATCGTTCTACCATACATACGTCTTAGGGACCTCATCTCTACCGCATTTATTCTGCTGTCATCCTTCTTCTGTCAGTTCCATGCTTCGCTTCCAAACATTAGGGTTGGGACCAGAATTCCATTGTGAACGGCCGTTTTCGCTTTCATTGATAAATTCTTGTTTCAATAACTTCTGATTTTCTTCCTCATATGAGGAAGATAATGGAGATAAAGGGCGGAATGGGGAATGTTGTATTACATAAAACGATCGCTTAACCTTACCAATGATAGGTCCTGTAAACGCCTCAACCACCATATTCTGTTTCCAAAAACAATTTACATCTTCGTCTCTATTGAGATACAATTAATCCTTAAAATGATTAACCCTCAATGGGTCAAATCCAGTATTTGTCTACAAGTATTTGTATACATTCAAAAACAAAATGTTTTATTAAAATTGTTGTAACGCCTCGTTCAATATGTTCTTTTGATTTTGGAACTACGTGTATGACGATGAATATTTGGATTTTTTTTTACACTGCACTTCGGAATCTATTACCAATACATTATGTAAATTCTTTTATTTGGCAACCGCTTCGTCGAGATGACCACTTTGCATGCAAATGTTATCTCTTATCGCAAACCCACCTTGTAAGCTTTTGACTCCTTCAACCAGCACGCGTTTGCCAAATCATTACCTTCCCGACGCATGGCTTCTTCAGAGGAGTCTGTGCTATCTACGTAATATGATTTTAATGTCTTGCTAAACGCAGAACGTACATAATGTGGCGGTAGGAAATGTGCCTTAATGTGAGACTTGGGTATGCTCACATAACCAGTTTTAGAAGAAAAAAAAATCTCTTACAGTTTTAAAGAACTGTAATTTATCCAGACTAACATTTATCATACACATTCTTTTTTTAAATTAACAGGTTCGATAATAGTTAATACGTATAAAAATATGTGCTTACGTAATTGAAATAGAAAATAAAAACAAAAACAAAAACTGAATTAAAATTCGTTAATATTGTTAGACTAAATTTCATGGTAGAAGTTCATTGTAAATATTTTTTTTGTAAGAAATCTTTTTAAAATGTACATTTTCTTAAAATCCTCTGTTTGTGTCTTCGACCGGTTTCGTACCCAAAAGATTGCAGCTAGCTGCCGAAACCGGTCCGAGACACAAACATCAGTGGATTTCAACTAAATATACATTTTAAAAATATTTAAAAAAATACTTTCATTATTTAATAAAATTCGTATTTTTGTGAATGAACTTTATGTACCTACATATGTTTAAATTATCATTTCTAGGTTCAATACAATATATTATGTTATTGCTTGTGCCTATCGTATTCGTACACTTGCATATTTATTGTTTTGGAATAATGATACAGAGCTTCATATTAAAAATTAATATAAATAAAATGTATGTTTTCCATAAGTTTTACTATATTTTATTGGATGAAATATTTCGCCTATATAATAAATCTTCTATAAAATAGACATTTTCATTATTTTATAGTAAATATAATTTTTTGGATAGTCTTACGTCATGACTCATAGCTCAAGAAATAATAAATAACTTAATATGGAGTTATGTTTAACATAATCAATGATTGATTGATTACGAATTTTTATGAATTAAAACACTCCTCCTTATTTTTATGAATTAAAACACCCTCTGCCAACCCCTCCGGGGAAATGGCGTGGTGGTTACGTTAAATTTACAAATGGGTTATTTCAATCCCATATTGTTTATTATTTAATTATGATTTTTTGTTCCAAGATACATGTTTGTACTTAGGAATTATACTATGTATATGGAACATTGTGCTATATACAAGTATATTTTGTAGTGAACTTACCTTGACTAAGTTCTCAGATTCGTCTTAGTCTTCCACTCTTGATAGCTCCATTATGGAGTTCATTCTCACAAAGTTGTACATTTCACGTCATGCCGGCGGCGACATCTTTAATCCGAACTAACGTACATGCTCCATGCCCACATCACATTCCATCGTGTGTGGTTGAGTTTGTAAATCTTCATTTTGTATACAGACTAAAGTACGACAAGTGTTTCGCAATAAAAAATAATTCAACAACATACTATTCACTAATTGAAGCAGCGAAATATTTGCGCATAAACCGGATGAATACATTTTTAATACAATTTTAATAACAATCACAAGGTTTCGACATATTCCTCGAATATATGAGTTCAAAACTTTTAGTATATAAGCATGTATGAAAGTGTATGAAAATTGTTTTAAATACTCTATTACTATTAAATTATCACTGATCATAGTAGGTACCTCTACATGCGCATAAAGAGGTACTGTGTTTGGGGTATGGTGCTCTTGAATGAGGTGTCGGTCGATGTAGACATTTTCCAAATAACCTACAGTTGTATAATTATAATAATAATACTAATAACAATAATAATAATAACAATAATAATAATAATAATAGTAATAATAATAATAATAATAATAATAATCAGGATTGAATTGTGTGATGGTCCATCCTCTGTACCTACCCTTAGGAGAAATGGTGTGTTATAGATGTGTTGTAGATTCTAGAATTTGTTGAAGACATTGTAAACTATATGAAAATGTTTTTAAATACTCTATTCAAACTAAAATAATACTAAACATTTTCTTCTTTCTCATCTTTCATCTCTCCACTTACACATATAGGTACATACACAGGTCTTAAGAAATAAAACTAAATATCATCATCAGCATTATAAGTCAATAGTTGTCGAGTGTTGGACTTAGGCCTCTCTTCAAGACTCACGTAACTCTCTCCCTCGTCACTGTATGCCATTTGACCCCCTTCCACGTTTTTTTTTATATCATCAAACCATCTTGCTTGTGGTCTGCCAGACTAAATTCTATATAGCATTGTTTTCAATGTTTTCACGTAGTAAAGATAAAACTGAAATTTTATGTAATTTATTAATGAACTCATAAAATGATTAAAAATATGCTTATCAGACAGGTATTTTTGTAAAAACTAACTAACCATCACGCCGTCTTCCAAAAGAGGTAGGCAGAAAGAATGGACTGTCACAGTTTTCTTTCCTGACACATTTCTCTCGCTTCCTCATTCATATATCGTGTCATGCACGCGCGTCGATTTCTCTAACTCCTCATTTCTGGTTCCATTTACATCGTTAACATATAATTTTTTTACCATTCTTTCTTCATTCATTTTTTCCATAATATGTCCAAATCATCTTAATGATCCTTCCATGTTCATAACACCATTCACTCGCACCGCATTCACTTCTTATATTTTCATTCGACACTCTATCATACACAGAGTAGCCACACATTCGTCTAAGAGATCTCATTTCTACTGCATTTATTCTACTTTCATCCTTCTTTTGCCAGTTCCATGCTTCGCTTTCGTACATAAGGGTCGGTAGAAGAATACCATTGTGCACTGTCATTCTAGCTTTTTTGGATAGGTTATTTTTGTATCATTTTACTTATTAGAACTTTTGATATTGTGAAGATATTATAAAAACTATAATTTTTTCCACTAGTTGCTCTTTGCTTCCTTAAATCTCATTCGTCTGTTTTTCCAGATCGATCACCACGCTATCTTGACTTTCTATCAGCTTCGACTCGAATGTTCGAAAGAAAAGTAAAAAAAAAATCTAATAAATCTTGCAACAAAATCGCAGTACGAATTTTGATATTATTTCAAAACAAGTATTGCGGGATTATAGTTTGAATAAGACAACTTTTACTCACAAATCACACAGATTGGTCTCGTTGGGTACACGGGCGATGTGGTATTACAACGCTTGAATTAGGAGTGTCGTATTTCATTCCAAAATGCCCGCGTTCGATAGTAATTGATATTTATCGCTCCGTAACGGGCGAGCGGACTTCAACTTTGATTTTATTTACATCTCCAAATCGTTTAACACAATTATTTTACGCGTTTGACATGCGGGCAATGCCGTTTTCAAGTAAGCGCCACGGTTAACCGATTTCATTCAAACGTTTGACCCCGTTCATGTGTCAGAAAATCGTAACTTAAAAATGAAAATGTCACTCCAGTTTAATGGACAATAAGTAGAGAGTTAAAGGCGGGCCACACTGTTTTAAACAAGCTCTTCACAACGGTCTTCACCGGCGGTTTAAAACTGTGTAGACACTTGTTTGAAACCAAAATTAGTTTGACCTTCAACAAATTTTGTGGACGGACGCGCGTTTAAACACGCATTCCACGTGTTGAGAGCTTGTTTTAAACCAAGTGTGGACGCTACACCAACCGCGTGCTCCACAGCTCTCCACCGAGGTCACCCCTGTGGAGAGTTTGTTTCAAACAGTGTGGCCCGCCTTTTATGTACACTCATTTAATATAATTCGACCATCGTTTTGACGACATTCTTGGCAGAATGGCTAGAGCTCTGACTGCCATACTGAACGCCCTGGGTTCGATTCCCGGCGATGGCACTGTCTTGGGTCTGGTGAAGAATTCTTCTTACAATAAAATAGCGATAGATTAGCTACATATTAATATTATTTATCAGTTCTTACTGTTAAAAAAATATGTATATATTAGTACTTATAACAAATAGCACAGGTTAATTTTTAAATTTGAATTATTGTATAGAATTTTAAATGCGTTTTTATATTCGTATTTCTTTGTTTAGTTTTTATTATATTTTTACACTTGAAGATGAAGGTATCTTCCGAAAAATGTCGTGTTTTTTAATATTTTTTTAATAATTAGTGGATCAAACAAAGTTATTTTCAATTTCCTAAGTATAGCTACCTATCGTTTGTCAGGAGAATCGGTATATTAGCAAAAAAATAATCTAATTGTAAAAATAATATATTATAAAATGTAACTTTTGAAATCCATTTAAAATGAGAGCACTAATTATCTCAATGGAGGGTCATTCCACTTGCGACCAAAAAGTTAAGATTGAAGGAGTTAAAAGATGCCACGGAATTTTGAAATGAAAAAAACGCGGTTCAAACCAGTTGCAAGTTCCAATGGAGACGAGTGAAGAAGCGTCAGAATTGAAGGGAAAAAACATCAAATAATTGTTATAACCGGTCGCCAAGAGCTTATTTAACTGGTTCTAAATGTAAACGTTTTTGGCATATTATCGTCCCGGGATATTATTCAGGAACCACACGCAACAACAAAAAATAACAAAATTATGACAATTGTAGGAGGCTGTTTACGTAACAAAAAACTGGTATTATGATCAAATAATTACATAACAAGCGTATTAGTCAAAAGCAATTTGACTAACAAGACTTCAAAAGAGATTTCGGTAGATATATATACACATGTACACTAGTATAATTATACGGACCTAGTGAAGCAGATATGCCAGTATATAATGGAGTACTAATACCAAATTTTGATTTTACAACTTTATTAGTGAATGGTGCACTTAAAGTTGTCATCGCAAACAAAAACCTATCCAAAAAAGTTAGAATAGCAGTGCACAATGGTGTTCTTCTACCGACCCTTATGTATGGAAGCGAAGCATGAAACTGGCAAAAGAAGGATGAAAGTAGAATAAATGCAGTAGAAATGAGATCTCTTAGACGAATGTGTGGATACTCTGTGTATGATAGAGTGTCGAATGAAAATATAAGAAGTGAATGCGGTGCGAATGATGGTGTCATGAACAAAATAATGAAAGGATCATTAAGATGATTTGGACTTATGGTAAGAATGAATGAAGAAAGAATGGTAAAAAAAATATATGTTAATGATGTAAATGGAACCAGAAATAGAGGAAGACCGAGTAAAACGTGGCACGATCAAATAAATCAAATATTGAATGTCGGCGATTTGAGGAGTCAGAGAAATCGACGCGCGTGCATGACACGATGTAGGAATGTTGAGGAAGTGAGAGAAATATGTCAGGAAAGAAAAGTGTGGCAGACCATTCTTTCTGCCTACCCCTTCGAGGAGACGACGTGATGGTTAGTTAGTTAGTTATCCTAGTGAATCGTCATTATTACAAATGTTTGTCTCGATAAGAACTAGTTTATGATAAGTATCTGGTATAATTAAAAGGTTCCATTTTTTTTTTAGTATTTTTTTGAAATTATATAAACGATGCATTCGAAATAAATGATATGTGGCTGCAGACATCGTAATTTCGAGGCACAAATTCGAAACATACCTCCGAATAAATTGGTTGGGGAGAGTATGCCACTTCGGCCAATAGGTTTGGGATCATTTTTACAACTCGTCCGAGATGCGTTTGCTCTGCACGTCCGAACAATCATTTAAGAACATGTTTTCCGCATTCACTCAAATCATATTGAAGAGAGAAAAATTAAGCATTTGGTACATTGAAGCTCAAAATACTACTTTATGTACCAATACAGAATAGCATATCAAAATATGTATTTAAAGTTTTTTTTAAAATACGAATATTTCTTAATATCCTAAACCTTAAACGTATCCATGAAAAAGGTTCTGAAGTAACCATACATCTTCTTATAAACAAAAAAACCAATACTTTTAAAAACTTAATGGTAATTGGCCAATCAAAAGAAATTTCACAAATATTTTTTTATTTTATTTTATAACATTGACGATTGGACGAGTGTAAGAATGATATTATTCAACTTGCGGATTGTAGATGGCAACATATAAGCCCAAGATGGAAAATATTCAATAAGTTTAGAAGAAGAGGCCATATCCAACAGTGGAGTAAAATTGGCTAAAAAGAAGAAGAAGAATGACAAGTTTCGCTTTTCTAAGCCATTATTAAATACTTTGACGAAACATATTGTTCCCGTAAATTATAACAAAACTTCTAGTAAGCATACATTTTTTTCGTATTTATTATTTAATATGAACTTACATAATTGTCTAAGAATCAATATATTAATCATATTTCAATCATCGTACGTACACTTCTAAAAAAACATGTATATCTAATATTCTATAAATATATGTATCCTCATGTATGGAAGTGAATCTTAGAGCTGGCAAAAGAAAGATGAAAGCAGGATAAACGCCGTAGAAATGAGATCACTAAGAAGAATGTGCGGGAAAACGTTGTATGATAGAATACCGAACGATGAAATATTAATGTAAGGCAGATGACTACATCATAGATAAAATTAAAAAGGATCCCTGAGATGGTTTGGACATATGGAACGAATGGATGAGAGTAGAATGATTAAAAAGTTGTACACAAGCAGCGTGAGTGGAAAAATAAGCCGAGGACGATCGAGGAAAATATGTAATGACCAAATTAATCAATTTCTAAAAGGCGGATTCGAAGTCGGAATAATCGACGTGCGCGCATGGTACGATGTATGAATGTAGAGGAAGCCCGAGAGGTATGCCAGTACAGAGCATTGTGGCGATCCATCCTCTCTGCCTACCCCTCCGGGGAAATGGAACAGGCTGCCCTACAATATCCGCAATCAAGACGTCGAAGTAGTGTTCAGAAGCTCTCTTAAAACTTTTATTTTTAAGATAAGCTTTCCGGACGTTGAGCGCCCTTAAAGTGAATCTCTCACAAAAATGGCGCTATATAAATCATCATCATCATCATCATTAGTTTTTTTGTATATCTAATACATTTGCATAAGTAGAAAACATAGAATTTTATTCATTTTATTTCATTTTGACATATTTGTTTTTTTTAATTGTTTTTCTCATATTTTTTAATGTCAATGAAAACTCCTGCACCCATGGCGAGTTCTTCTTTTTGATGAATGCATTATGTATGTGTTGGGAATAGAGAGTTTAGCTTACGGTTGAGTGGACATTTTTATATCAAACCAGACGGATCGTGATTAAGCCCCCGTCTCCTGGCTCGGCGAGGATTTGCATCACAAAGGACTTAATCCTGAGATCAAAAGCCATATCGGGACAGAGTTAACAATTTGTCACATGCGCGGGGCGTCATCTTTACACACACCGCCTCTTAATGTAGAAAACCTTCATTAAGCCCACAAAATGAATATATTGTGTAAACTTATACAGGGATTCATTAGGTCAACAGGCGGGAATTATGACAATCATTTGTCAACGCTTTGTTTATTATATCATACCTTCTGCGCATCTTTTGAATTTGGAACCCTTTTCAAATGTCGAGAATTTCGAATTAATCAGTTTTTTTTAGAAGCTTATGATTATGAAGTTTTGTTTGGTTCATGTGCCTTAATATCGTTATATTTTGCTGCTGGAAATATGCCCCCTTCCATTTTTCTTCACTCGTCCGAGCTATTCGAACAATGTCATCTGCCAACCTTTTAGATGGCCCCCGATACTCCTGTTCCTTGTCCAATGCCTCCATTGGAGTTCTTCATACGTAATTTAATGTTATAAACTGTTAAATTAAAAAACTTTGTTTTAAGGATTAATTGTATCTCAATAGAGCCGAAGATGTACATTTTTTTGGGAAACAGAATATGGTAGTCGAGGCGTTTACATGACTTATGACCTGTCATTGGTTGGGTTAATCGATTACTTTATGTTAACAACATTCCCCATTCCACCCTTTTTACGACCACCTCGTCTGACAATTTTTTTGGAACTTGTATATATGCTAATATTTTTAAATAACTTCACATTTTTAGGTCAATCTACACCAGCGCCATCTATTAAGATTATTTGTAATTAACTTTGGTTTATGTATCACATACATTTTACTACTGCATTTATTCTACTTGCATCCTTATTTTGCCAGTTCCATGCTTCGCTTCCATACATAAGGGTCGGTAGAAGAACACCATTAATATAATCAAAGTAAACATTCTCAATTATCACCCCCGCCCCCCTCCTCTTCCCCAAATCTACAGGGTATTCCTCACGACCCTTGAAGTTTTTCCCCCGCAATTTAAAAGCTATTTATCCGATCGTTAAAGCCGAGAATGGAATTTCATTCTGCGGATCCCTGCGCTGAAAAATCCCGCGATAAAAACATAATCATTCGGTAATCATAGTTTTTTAACGCTTAGAAAATATGTCAGTATGTCCGCGGACACCGAAAGGGGGTTTGATTAACCAGGTAGTCAGTTCGCTTCTTTGTCAGTATCCCGCTGCGAATAGTTGAGATTACTCTGCTCACCGCGTAGCGGCAAGAAGTAATGAGCTATAATGATCCCTTGTTCCAGAGATCACGAACTTCTGCTTGAAATTATGTATTTAAATTGAGTACTTGCTTCTAGGAGTTGCGGTTTTTACGGGATCGGCTATTTTCGCTACCGTCTAATAGAGATAATAAAATACTTGCTTTACGGAGAAATATCCACAAGTATCCAAGAAGAAGTTTTTGTTTGTAAGTTATTGATTGATTTATTTTATGAACAAGCTCAAGTTAATAGAATTCATGTTAAAAATAATTAAATTTTCATATGAAACACTCGCTTTGTGGTAAGACATTTTAAATTTATCGATATTAAAGAAACACTTTGTATTTAACCACGGAATTATATTTTTATTTGAGGCCAACTAGTTTCGTTTGTACCCAAGCTTTATCAGGTCAAATATAAACAGATGTTATATTGTCCTGTGCTAACTGTGTCCTAACTATGGAGGAGCTGTTCCGGACAGCGCAGGATAGGAAAGAGTTTACCAGAGTGATCGCCAACGTTGGGGGGACCTGAGAGGGCACTTTAAGAAGAAGATATTGTCCTGATAAGGCCTCAGTACAAGGTTAACTGGAATTCATATATAATATCCATTCTGTAGTTAAATACGAAGTGTTTATTTAATTTTTATAAATTAAAAAATAACTCATGTGGCTAAAATAACTCATAACTCACTCGGATTGTAACTAGCGAAAAGAAAACATATACACAGTGCGTCTTTGCTTGTGTTACTTATAACATATAATTTCACCATAATCGATATCATTACAACAACAACAACAAACCATCACGCCGCTTCCCCACAGGGGTAGGCGGAGAGAATGGACCGACACACAACTCTATCCTGACATACCTCTCTACCTTCCCCCACATTCATACAGCGAATCATACACGCACGTCGATTCTTCCGGCTTCTGACAGGACCAACCTTTAAAATTCGATATCATAAATTCAATATCAAGCAATACATGTATTTTTTATTCTATATAAACCTATTATTTATATTTTTCCAAATGGAAAATAAATCGTCTTCTTAAAGTGCCCTATCAGGTCCCCCCGACGTTGGCGATCACTCTGGTAAACTCTTCCCTATCCTGCGCTGTCCGAAATAGCTCCTCCACAGTTCTGATTCCCGCAAAATAAATATTAGGATTAAGTATAATAATAATACACTTGTAATATTTGTATCTAAACCACTTTATTTGTTATTAACACATACCGGTTTTGCTCCCGCCGAAAATTCGTCAGATTAACAGAATGTACATTATATATATTATCCTGGTTGGCAAATGTGCAATTAATACCAATGAAAACGTCAGTTTTCTGGAAGTTTTATTTTATTTCATGGGAATGACATGTTTCGCCCTTTCAAGGCATTATCAAATGTATGTAAATATACTTCCCATAAAATATAATAAAACTTCTAGAAAACTGACGTTTTCATTCGTATTCATTATTTAATATGGAGTTTTATATCATTGTTCAAGAAACAATAAATAAATATGCAATTGTTTATAAGGAGCTTTTGCCGGCTTAACGCAATGAAGAAAATAACAACGTAAAATAATAAAAGACCACGTTCAGCCGCTGAGCAAGTCGTAGAGGATATCAATCAACTTTTTCATCTCGTTTCTCGTGCGGCTCACTGAAATTTTCTGAATGTCGGATCGCTTATGGCAATGGCGGCGTGATAAAACGAAAATAATTGGTCTACAAAAATAAATGCCACTCTTCTTTTGTTAAATAATTCATATTTTATTGCGTATTCAGCACTAAACGTTTACTTAATTCTTGCAACAAAGTGAATATTATCTTATTTAATTTTATTGTTGAATGTTTTAATAACCTATGAAGATATTTTAAACGCTTTGACGTATTTTATTCCATAAAAACCAATCTTGCATGTTTCAAAGTTTTATATATTTAATTTGAAGTGTTTTAATGATTTTATTTTATATATAATACTTAGAATCATTAGTCACCTTGAAATATGTAAAATCATTTGTAAACAATTTGTAAAAATATGTTTTTCTTAATAACACTTTATGTCATCCTACCTCAAATAACTTATTTTTGATTTATATATTATAATATTATTAAGTATCCCCTATCTATGTAACCATTGTCATACTACCATACTCTGCTACATTTACTCATGTAGATAAACTGCAAAGAGTTGAAGTTTCGTCACATTTGATAATGTCTTAGAAGGGCAAAACATGTCATTCCCATAAAATATAATATTATTTTTAAAAAACTGACGTTTTCTTTCGTATTTATTATTTAATGGCGATGATTGTACACATGAGTCCTCTTCTTCTTCTTCGAAAATTCAATATTTCACGTTTCGAAGTTTTATATTATATATTTATTTTGAAGTGTTTTAATGATAATGATTAAACATAATTGTCGCATTCTTCTTCTTCATCATGTCAGCAACATACTAGCTTTGTAAGAATTAACCTTAAAATGTCATTATCGCTTATTTTATCTTGCCATTGTTGTGGAAGGTAAAGCCAACTTTGTATCGTTTCCAGGCGATAAATTTCACTTTCACATCGATAAATGTTACATCAATTTGAAACATTTATTATGGAGTTTTAAAACATTTTTTGAGTAACAGTCAATAATTTTCTATCAATGATATAACCATTGTTTGTTTTTTTAATAAACTAAGGACGTTAACATTGTGAAATTCAATAAAAACCAATTGTAAGTTCTCCAGATGTTGAATGTGTATAACTTTCGAAACGTGTCGAGAAAAACAAACTCGAAAGTGGCAAAAAAATGTGAAAATCAAATCTTGAAAAATTCATCATTGTTTAATTTCTTTATTATCATATAATTTTCATATATTTATTATCTAAAATTTTATTTATGATGTGCGCCGTTTTGTAAACTTAATTACCAGAAGGGTGCACTAGGAAAAATTTAATAGAACAGCTGTATCTAGTTGTTTCTTAAATCAAACTTCAATATCCTAAATACACAATATGTCGATTCAAGTTTGTTTAACCACCCTACGTATTTGAACGTATGTGATACGTTCACTGTGACTGTACCATTCTACGCTATCCTGTATCACGTATGCGCTTGAGAAAAAGTAATGTACCTAAAATGTACAAACTGATAGAGATACGCGCGTGTGCCAACAACACTCGTATACAAGTTTTCATAAATATGATAGTTTTGCAAGGGACAGGCGAAGTGTGCGGCCGAGTATTTGACGTTTCGTAATTAAAAAAATAAAATTAATATATAATTAAATTTCGTTAGTAAAAAACCTGCTTTTTTGCACGTTTCTCGGAAAATAACCCAAAAGTAGGGCGGTTAAATCTAAATGTTACGTGTTGTAAATATGTTCATGTACTAATTATGCTATTTTTTTATACTTAGGAAATTGAAAATAACATTGTTTAATCCACTAATTAGTGGATTAAACAAAGTTGTATTCAATTTCTTAAGTATATTACTATAGAATTCCACACTGTTAATGCCTTAGCATTCAATATATATTTTTTAAATTGCATTTTATAATTTAATTCCTCGTTGTTAGCGATAGTTCGCAATGTCTGGCGTATCTGCGATAAAGCATGATAGAGAAGTATTTGTTTCCGCCTTAAGAAAGTATTAATTTCAACGACATATGAAATCGCCGTTGCTATCGTGTTTAGAATCAGGCGCTCAATGTGTCTCAGTCAATTCTTTTATTGAAATGAATAAATCTGGATTGAATAACCCTGGGGTATCGGTTTTCACCGCATGAATCATTGTACGGCATACCGCGAGTGGGAGTAGGGTCCAATGGTATGGAGGACACTGTTGTTGGGAGCGATTTTACTCCAATAAGGTCGTGAGAGAAAATCACTTCTTCAAAATTATTTTTATTTATTTTTTTAACACTGTGGATTATGATTTTTTAACTGAAAATTTATATAGTTCACCCGTTGAAAGGTGCAAAACTTTCGAAACATGTTGAGAAAAATAAACTCAAAAGTTGAAAAAACATTGATGTATTTAAAAAAAAAATCGGTAAATTTTTTTGTAGATAATCTGAAAATATTTGTATTTCTTTGAATGTCTTTGGCTCCATCAATTTGTACGGGTAATTTTATTAAATCGGGTGGTGGTCTAGGGGATAGAACGCTTGACTTCTGGTCCAGGGGACTTAGGTTCAAACCTGGACACGACCAGATTCCTTCTTCATAATAATGAGCTATTTTCTGCTCACATTGAAGATTGTAAAAATAAATTCTAATATCATTGATTTAAATCCTTGGAATTAGTCTTTAAAAAAAAAAAAGAGGTGGGCAAAGGGGATGGACCGTCAGATACTTCTATTGTGACATACCTCTCTATCTACATACATCTTATAATATTCATAATTTATGTTTTTTTTTTTAATTATGAATTATTTTTCAACTTTTATGTACCTATATTTTTAAAAGTTTTTACACCTTTGTCATTGAGTGACGATAACATTTTAGGTATATTTATGTATTTACTTACAATGCTTTTTAAAAGGCTTTTTGATACTTTATAGGCCTTAAATTACGAGCACTCTGTATCATTCGAGAACGATTCTATACGCAGATACTGCGGTCGAGCCCTTATCCTAAAACCGTCAATGCCCGCACCCCATAAATGCAAAACGTTAGTACACACGCGTGCGCGAAGCTACACAGTCTGCAAAAAACGCCCAACGATCCAAAACAAAAAGGCCACACAACTATCGGGGTTAAGTGAACCAAATAAGGCTGCCGGCCTAGTACAAAAAAAGCGAAATACCAGAGGAAAAGGAGAGCGAAGAGATATACGTCAGCTCCATATCACACGAACGCCTTCGCCCGGGTCGCGGGTCGTGACTCCGAGTGACAACTGACTCCTTCTGTTTGCGAGATAAGCGTGCCATAAAAACATGCCCCTCCTGCTCACTTCTGGGTCCCTGGTACCCCGCCAATGTTCTTTAGGAAAGCCGCTATAATTTATTTACGAAGTTCCGCATTCAACATTAATTTAAATGCTGTATTTTTTTTTACATTTCATAACTATGTAGGAGGGACCAGCACAATCTTCATTAATGACATGCCGCTTGAATATACCACGTTCATTCGACGAATCGCGTTCTTATGTCGATTTTTTCGATTTTCAACATGGTCGACCTTAATTAGACTTCGCTTTACTTGGTCTTTCTTGATTCAATGCTCTTTCGTATCGTTGAATTATACACATTTTTTTTATATTCTGAATATTATCAATGGAAACACAAGGATGAAAGCAGGATAAACGCCTAGAAATGAGATCACTAAGAAGAATTTGCGGGAAAACGTTGTATGATAGAATACCGAACGATGAAATAAGAAAGAAATGTAAGGCAGATGACTGCATCATGAGTAAATATAAAAAAGGATCCCTGAGATGGTTTGGACATAAGGAACGAATGGATGAGAGTAGAATGGTTAAAAAGTTGTACACAAGCAGCGTGAGTGGGAAAAGAAGCCGAGGACGACCGAGGAAAACATGGCATGACCAAATTAATCAATTACTAAAAGGCGTAGATATATTTACTTTTGCCGTATTTTACCAATGATTCAAAATAGCTTTTGTTTTCGTTATACAATTTTCGTTATTCGATATTTGAATTTGAATCGTTTGGACGATCATGTTTGCTTTCAAAATCAGTGATCATGCATTCTTTGAAACGCGGGTACGTTTTTTTTGTTGCGGTGCTTTTGAATCAATTTAAACCAATATTGAGTTGCTTCTTTTTACAGAATTATTCGTTTTGTTGGTCGGTATCCCTTGGTAATACTAACCTTTATTCTGCTTTCCGATCTGTTTATTTGTGATTGGAATTGGAAACTAATACTCTGTACTACTGCCGCTTGATCGGTTCAGTCAATGTGCAGAAGGTAGTTCTCGCTGTAACGATGAAAAAATGGAAGCCCGTATGTATGAATGGTTTAATAAAATAAATAAAACGAAACTTATTCAATTCGAAAATGGAATATAGCTCAAACTTAAAATTTAAATGAATGTTTTTTTGAACTTCGTTAATTAATTTTTTTAAAACAAGCATGTCTTTTTTTATCAGAAAAATAATGTTTAAAACTACTACAAAATTGTTCCTCACATTGAAATGGAACTCATTATATAGTGATGGTGTAAAGTGAAGACTTACCAATTGTGGGGAAGATGGGAACATATCAAAAATAGGGCTTGAGATTAAATTTATTTTGTTGTTTAATGTTAATTATCTCTTCCTGGAGAGTATAATTTCAATACCTTTGTTAAATAAATTGTATTTTTATCTAAGGTGGTCAGCAAATTCTTAAAAGCTAATATTGGTGAGACTCTTGCGCGATATTTGAATCTTAAAATAAAGTTAAGCGATGTTTTTATTATGCAAAAGGATGACCAACCATACATTTAATGTATGATTACATAATTTAATTAGTTTATTTTCCATTAAAAGTAAAATATTTTCAAAAGTTTGCTATATTACAATATTTTTTTTATATTCGTCATTTCTTTGTGACGGAAAAAATAATACTTTTTGCCTTTTTCATTAGCATGCTTCGGACCGCAGACGTCCTTCGTTGGTGTAAAAAAATAAATAAATATAATTTTAAATGTATTCAAATTTAGTTATTATCTTTGATATTGTTTCGAGTAGCTACGTACGGAATATTATTGCATAATAACTATAGCTGGTATTATAGGATAACAGATATCTCATTTATCTTACCGGTTGTTTGCCGTATGAAAAAAGAAACATCCAATTGCTCCAATTAAAGTCATGATTGAAATATAGAAAGAAATAATTGTTTCGCGATTCCCGCCCAATCCCGGCGACCTTGCCTTCAGGCTCAACAGATCTCCGCCGGCCGCGGTGAATAGCACATCTCACATTTAATATGAAGTAATTTTCAGTATATCCAATAAATGCCCTAACCCGTCATCAAGTTTCATTAGATCCAGCGTAATTTCGATCTGCCGTTAAGTGCTGTATAATAACGTCAATGAAAATTATTTTTGTTGTCTTGTTTTTTTCTTTTTCTTCTCGCTTCCTCTAAATACAGGTTCAATTCTCGTAGATCAATACATGCCACTGCTCGTTTTAATGGCTAAAGTGATCTATCCGTGAATTTTAGCTTTTAACATACATTAAGGATCGAATCACTTTAATTTCGCTTTCCTGTTTTCATGGAATGTAGTACTTTTTTTTCAAGCAAGTGCTCAGTGATACTGGCACTTCTATGGCGCCAACAGACCGGAGATCTCTGGCTGAACAGAATATAAGTATTATTTTTTTAACTATCCACACCTATTTACATCTAAACAATCTTAACACTAAAGGCCGTGCCACACTGTTTGAAACAAGCTTTCCACAGGGGTGACTTTGGTGGAGAGCTGTGGAGCCCACGGTTGGTGTAGCGTCCACATACTGTTTTAAACAAGCTCTCCACAGGGGTCACCTTTGTGGAGCGATGTGGAGCCCACGGTTGGTGTGGTGTCCACACTATTTAAAACAAGGCTCCCACCTCAGTGTGTTGTCGACTAGGTCCCAAAGACAGGGCATGTCCCTGTACAGTTCAATAAATTCACTGATCATTTCTTTTTCTCGCGTAGACACCATTTTCGTCCATACATCCGCACTCCACCGATGCCGCTATGCCCGCTATGCAACTGATCTTGACTGGTGGAATGCGTGTTTAAAACTGTGGATCCACACGCATTCTATGCGCGTCCGTCCACAAATTTTGGTTTCAAACATGTGTCCACACAGTTTTAAACCGCCGGTGGAGACCGATGTGGAGAGCGTGTTTAAAACAGTGTGGCACGGCTTTAAATCGCAAATGCCATCATTCACATCGTCAAATACCAATATACGACATTGTTACTTCACATGGACGAACTCGATAAAATAAGAGAACTCGAGACAGTATACGAGTATAAACATCTATGTTCAAATTTTCGGCAAGTTTCTCCCTTGCTCTCTAAAGAGGAAGGTTAACATTGAAAAAAGTCAGGTCCATATCATTTAATGAGTAATGTTAGCGTCCTTGTCCGACGACAGATCACCGTTACCACACTCCTTGGGTACATCGGAATACTGCGACTCCAGTATTCTGATGTACCAAATAAAAGTAAAAAAAAAAAAAAATCCTCTCCGATAGCCCCTCCACGTACTCCGCTAAAACAACGGTCTTACGCAGGATGCTTTCTCCTACCACAACTCCGTCCAGGCACTGCTCCTCTTCTCTTCCCCTCGGGGACAGACTTTTTTTTAAATACACTATCTCAACTACTTGGCGTAATTACAATTCAGTGATTAATATACAATGTATTATTTTATTTTATTTATATAATAAATTTAAATGTTTAACCACAATTGTGCTGGAAGTTAAAAACAAATAGTTTTCGTATAATCAAAAAATGTGAAATTTTCATCTTGTAAAATTTGCACTTATGAGGAGCGCATAAAAAACAAAGGTAGTTTGCAGTGAATTTCACCCCTGTGCAAGATGCAAGGGCCTATGAAAGTCGAGAGTATCCCAGTTGATGGCGTAGGATTCCTTGTATTCTGCGTATCACTTCCACTAATTCAATAATTATCGTTAAGGCGTTGGGAATCTCGAGTTTTGAATAAAGCCGAGTCACGCTGGCTCCTTTGTGGGACCGGCCGACGTGTTCGGAAGCCGTCCAGATAAAAAAAAACTGTGGTCACTGACAATAGCCGTGGACAGAGATCCGTACGGCCGCCGTGTCGGAACGGTTTCTTCTCGTCTCGGATACTGATCGCATAATTATCGGCAGTGTACTATGATGGATCTACGGTCTCATTATTTCGTATGAGACACTGCTTTTCGTCCGTATCGTCTGTATCGAACATTTTACTCGGATCGATGGACCATCTCTCGATTATGTAATCATTTCGAACAACAAAAAATATAGGCTTTGATCTTGGCCGTAAAAATCACAGATTATTTCATTCCTATTGTATTTCTGTTAGAACTTTCTCAGATAACTTTTGAAGCATGTTAAAATTACATAATATTGTTGTTTAATCAGTTCGCGAGAGCTTTCAGCTCTTGTCAATTAAAACTGATTCAAAATCATAACAACCCTATCTCCCCGGTATAAAGTTTGTCTCTTTCAATTGTGCCATATCTAAAACGACTTAATTTTACTTCTCTGCCTCGGATCTGTATTTGTCGTTAAGTATTCGGTTTTCACAATCGCCCCGCACCAATCTTTAGGACTAAAAGTTATATTGCCGAGTCTACCACTCCACTTAGCTTTATATCGTATTTCACATGTTGAGAGGTTTCGAGTTCGTTTATATTCTCGACAAGCTTTGGAGATCAAACGCCAGCCCGGGATGGCGACGGAAAACTTTCAAGAGTCCGCAGTCAAAGAAAACTCGCCTAATTACAGGTCCTTCTGTAAAAAGCCCAAAGATAACGGCCCAAGATAAGCTCCATTTGGACCTTTTACGTACCGCAAACCTTTGACAATTTCGAACATCTTTGTATAATCATTTCCCCGAGATTAGCTAGGACGATTTACACGACAAATTCCCGCAGTGTTTCCTGAATAAATATTCCTCCGTTGATTTTTAGTATTTTAATTAGTTTAACGGAGTACCGCAAATAATGGTTCGTACGGATTCTGTGAGAGATGGGGAACTTTTATATTTAAAAGCGCAGATCGCCATTGTGCTTCATATAATGGCACATCTTGATTTAATAATTGCTCTCATTGTTTCATACGATTCATTGTTCTTGAGATACATACCAGATGAACAATGGCATATAAAGCACATAATGCAAAAATAGACATAAAATAAATTAAAGCAGAACTTAAAACAAAGTTTCATATATGAGTGACACTTGAGGTCATAAAAGATAATAGGCATATCCTATACAAAGTCCAATACAAATAAAGCCAGTGCAAACATGAGAAGCATCCTCTTGCTTTTTTATAATTGCAGCGAGGGGTTTGTATGTAATGGAATCAATTAGCTTGATCTTATATAAAAACATGCTTGGATTCAAAATGACTCGGCATTTTAGGAACGGAGGAACTTTTTTGTTACTTTTTTTCTTTTCAATATTTGAGTTACGGAACCATAAAAAAAACTGTACAAATATTTCTAGACCTACCACTCGTCAGCGACATGTCACTCTTGATGGACTGGCTTTATTTAATTTTATTGTACTGAAGAAGGAATTTTATTTAAATCTGTTTTTTTATACCGAGACAGATTCGTAATAAAATTTACAATTGGAAGATTTTTTTCTTCATACTTAGATACTTGTTTTGTATTACAAATTCTTTTTATTATTCACGGTATACTGTATTCAGAAGTGCTTTCTGTAAGTAGTATTTTAAGGCCATTTGATTGACGATATTGAAAATTATAAAAAAATAGTATAATAATCATAAAATTATATGCAACAAGAAATACTACAATAGTTTTTTTTTTAATCCTGTTTCGTTTTAAACAAAAAACAGTCTATTACACTTTCCAAATATCATTATATTTATTTGTTAACGGTTTCGCCACCATTGCTTGCATCGATAAACGAGTAATGTAATATTTTTTCCATTTAAATATACCTACTTTAAAATTAAATGCATTTTTACATAATACATGCGTTATCACATAAACTAGCAACAATCTTCGAATTAATATTCTTGTAATTATTATTAATATTACTTATTTTTTCATATTTATTTTGTCAATCAACCCCAATGAATGCCACCATTATTGTACTCTATATAAACATGACATTTACCCCTGTTTTGCTCCTATTAGTGTTCAGAAATTCGCTTTAGTTGCATCCAAAGAGGTCGTTTTCGAATGCCATTAAAAGTAATATGGTGCCTGCATATCTAACAATAGATGTAGCATATAGTTATTGAAATACATGATTATTTGACGAGAGGTCGTGATTGATTCCGACTCCGGAGACCCAGACTTGAAAGTACACAGAAAGGTGTTTTTTAATTATTTAACGAATTGCCGAATTAGGTAAGAGATGCCGGTTCTCTTGCGATCTTTCGTCGAAAATGCTAAATATGTTGTAAGTACCGATGTTTAGGGTTTTTTTTTTTTTTCATTTGTGTTTTAATTATTATTAATTGTTTATAAAATGTGGTTTTATAAGTTGTAAAATGTTTTTATAATTTTTTATAACTTTATTAAATAAATTAAATAAAAACCTCTTTAAAAAATCGCGAATAGCCTTAAATACAAGAGAATTTCGTAGCGCTCTTTAGAAATGCTTTTTTTTACCAAATTAAAAAAAGTGTGTGTTCCAACAATGTTTGTTAATGTTAAATCATTTTGATTTATTTTTGTTGTTTGTGGATTTAACTCGATAAATTTATTGCTAGTAATTAAACCCATGCTTCTTCTATTGAAAATATCCGGTACGTGAAATATGTCCCAATTCTCCGCGTGGTCCGCTTATCGCATCAGGATTTCAGAGAAATCGAGGAGGTATGGGATTTTGTTGTGCCTGGCCGCCCGGCATAAGACACGCATAGCGTGCTGCCCCCTGAAAAGCTTCGATAAACCCTAATGGATGCCACGCTACCGTTACCCCCCGGGACCCCTTTCAGTTTATGTTGTCCTGATAAATGATGCTTTCGTTTAAAGTTATTAGGGTAACAGATTTCTTTATACCCCTACGAACCTATCGGCCCGGACGTTGTTTTATTTTATATTAAAACTCTGAGGAAAATATCAAAGTTTTTTCTTACCCTCTTGGATATTACGATGTTTTATTTTTTCTATAACGCAACACCGAGCGTGTGTCCCATGAAATTTGAAAGTTTGTTTATTATATTATATGATCGAAAATATCCTTCTAAACCAACATTATGCTAGAAAATATAGAGCACAAGTTTAAGTTTGATCCTTAGCAACCTGTTTACATTTTCTTTGTTTTTCAAAATGTCGATAATGGAATGTAAATTGTTTTTAGACAAAATTTTTATGGTACGAATAGACACACCCCTGGCACCAGGTGTATCTGCCTAAGATGAAACCAATTTCCCAAGTATATTGAGACAAAACAAATTTCTGCTAGAGTGAGCATTTGCTCTTACGAATATCTGTTATGGGCCACGTGCTCTGCTGTTACATCATCGCACGTGGTTCGCTACGAATATGTTTCGACTCTCTCAAGTGTGTAAGCTCATTTCGCGTATAAAATATTCCGCAGTGTAAATTTGCTTTACTTGAGAAATAATTTGACACATAAACGTACTCACAATCGCGACTAATCCCGGCCGCTGATTGCGTTCGCCTAATGTAAATTGTGTGTTTTCCCACAGTTAAATTGTTTTTCAGTCGAGAAGGGCTTCTCCCCGAATCTGCGGTACGAACAAAGCACCCCCGAACTTCTGCTCTTAACTACTTTACTAAGTCCCTCGCTATAATGATAACAGTGAAAATTTCGCACTGGCAAATGGGTTTAAATTCCGTTTCAAGTTAGATATATTTTCTTAAATATTACGTCCCGTGAAGCGATCGGCGCGTCAGGTGGATGCTCGCTTCAGATTGAATCACGTCCAAGAGTGCTTTATATACAAGCCAGTTTTGAGTGAAAGCTTAATTCCGACGGGACCGCGCGCTTCTCTAAACAACGACTCTCGGTTGTTACTTTAATGAGTGTCGGAAGCTCGCGAAATGAGATTTAGATGATCTCCCAAGACCCTAGCCTCTTGCGCCCTTCTGCGCCGGTCCTGCGCGACTTTGTTCTCCTCTCCGTTTTGTCTCTGCCCGTGTTAATACAACACGTACCGTATTAGCATTTGTATACACCTCGGCGAATTCGACATTTGAATGTTTAATCTCACATGTGTATTAGCATAATGAGACATTTTAATTACGCTCCGCGATCTTATCGGTAGGTTTCAAAGAAAGCATTACGGGCTAATGTATTCCCCGTGCGATTCCGTGCGACTTGCAGATGATATTCTTTATGGAGACATTATTTGAAGCTAAATGCACGAGTCGGCGTTTATGATTGTTATGGCCTGCTTAATATTCCTTTGAGTCCGCCGGACTCGAACAAGTGACATCCATCCCGTTTGAATACGTCGCTTGGTTCATTGGTTCCCTCTGATGCGCGCGCCCCATGCGAAGCGAGGCCTCGCCGATACGCGGCCGTGGGCCGGCATACTGTTGGTCGGCATATGTTTCCGCGGGCCGTCTCTTTGCCTAAGAACAAAGGCCCCCATCATTACCAGCGACTGAAAGGAATCCTTCTCCAGCGTCAGTTAGAGACTTATCAAATCGTATTTTATAAAATCATCTCGTATTGTTTGGAAAACTTTATGACGCTTAGTTAGTAAGCGATTTTCTTTCCATTCGTGTCTATATCCTCAATACACTTATAACAATGTATGTAATGAGATTATTTTCTTCTCTTTTGTGCATCATTTAAATCCTCAATAGAAAACTTCAAGCGGGCGCACCATTCCTATCTCGGCGAGGAATGCATTCAGCTCCTATAAAAAGGATCAAATGAAAACGTTTTCAATGCAAAATTACTATTTAATGCTTTTCTTAATCACGCGCATTTTCTTAAATCGGACCGTTGAATAAAATATATTATTTTGAATATAGTCAGTTGTATTTTTTGCTGGGATTCCTATGCAGACGTTATAAGATGCTACACATACAATTCGTAATCGGTTAGCGTGCGCAATTATTCACAAAAGGTGTTTAAATTGTAGTTAAACTGCCTGCCTGAGAACTTTTGTCTTCCCTAATGAGCAGCTTAATTTATTATCCAAGTGCTGTGAGGCATTTATATCATTTTACTCGCCAACATAAACATTAAATAATCAAGTGTAATATACACGCGCTGCAAGGTGGTGGTATATTTTTAATGTCGGTTCGCATATCTGCACTAAAAAAACGGATGTATCATATAAAAAGATTATTACACTGTGCATATACGTGTATATAAATTTCTCCTTTCAAAGTTTCCAAGTATCTTATTATGCATGACTTTAAAGAATTTCAAATACAAATAACCATTATGTTTCTAGTTTGTTTCTCAAAACTTTAATAACGAGAATTCTTCTTTAGTTGGTAACTGAAAGAATAGCTAACTATTTCTCAGCTGTTAAAACTCTGCGCCCGATCCCTGCTCAACATTCGTGACCCCTTTTAGTAGGCGCCATTTTGAAAAAAAAGTCGAAACAGCACTCAGGAAGCAGTCAAATATTTTTGGACGACCTTTTGACCGCGTCTTTGATCTCATTTTACATTAGAGAGAGCGGCTGTTCCCTTCCGACACCCGGACAGCTTTATGGTGTCCGTCTTGATGGTAAATAGACACTGATTCTGTTTAAAATACCAGAAAATAAGATACACGCCACATGAACACAATGCGCGTATACGCAGCGAGTAGAACATCATTTGTCACACTCTCACCAAGTTACTTTGTTAGTTTATTATCAGCTATTTTTGTACATTAAACCACATGTCACAAGTTATAAAGTTTTCCAGATGCTGGCGTGTTTATTAGATTATTCTAAATATTTTGATTGTACGTAGTGATTGATCGACACCTGAAGTGATGCTTCAATGTAAATTATTAAATAAAATAAAAAACGTTTCATATCATAATATATATTTTAGACATTTGAATAAATATTATTAAACTTTGAATTTTCACAACTCTTTTTTTCATTTATTGTACGTTCGCTATAACTTTGTGTTGTAGATGTTTAATGTATCTTTTTTATACACTTTGTATACTACACTCACATTTATTTAAAAAAATAAAAATTAAATACCAATCATGTTTCGGACTAACCAGTCCTTCATCAGTGACATTATATAAATATTTAAAATATTATAAAATTGTTTACAAATATGTTCATCTTAATTGTTTTACAAGCAGGAAGGATGAGAACCACCCGAATCATATCTTTGAATACTGAAATAAAGATTTGTGAAAAAATAAAGCTTTTATTGAATTTTTTCTATGTTCTTTTTTCTTTTTTAAAAGATTAACACTAAGAATTTAAATCATCGTTATTAGAATTTATTATACAATATCCAATGTGAGCAGCAAATAGCTCATTATTATGAAGAAGGAATCTACTCGTATTCTTAACATTAAGTGAAGGCGAAATATAGAAGATGTTTTTAGATATGTTAACGTATTATTCTTGTTAATCAGTAAGTTTCTATTTATCTAATAAAGTAAAGGAAAATTATTTCTAAAGGATTCGCCGTGAGTGTGTTTCCACAGTGCAATAAATAGCAGGGACTTAGCCGCTAACACCGATGTTATGTCTTGCATATCAAGAGGTTCACTGCCCGCCGTTAACTCTAATTGCGATTAACGTGCGGATGAGCCATTTAACTGCGTTCTGTGTATGCGCAGCTTGTTATAAAACTCTTTATCTCACCGTTGTTACTCCTGGAGTACTCGGATCACTGCAATATACATTTCTCTTCTTAAGTGCTCTTTTTAATTTTACTCCCGGCGCAGCGTCTGCGATCCCCTCAGAGGTGAATGCATCGCAACGTATCTTCAAAGTTTTCGTTTTACAAGTTTCTTTTCACACTCAACTTTTCTAGAAAAGCTTTCTTATAAATATTATAGCATCGTTAGTATAGTTCTATATTGATTTTTTTTTGATAATCCAATGATTTTTCCTGAAATCTCGTGAAGAATTTGTTTTTCTGGAAAGCATGTTTACAAGAGATGGAAGAATGGAGAAAGATATCGGAAGACGGGTTGGAGCTGGAAACAAAATAAACGGTGCACTCAAAGTCATTACCGCAAATAGAAATATATCGACTGAAGCAAAATGGCAGTGCACAATGGAGTTCTAGTCCCGACACATAAGTATGGAAGTGAAGCTTGAAGTTGGCAGAAGAAGGATGTAAGTAGGATAAATGCTGTAGAAATTAGGTCACTAAGAAGAATGTGAATTGAATATATTTTATTTATTTTTTGGACGTGGGAGATCGAAGTGTGCGCGGGAGATGCCAATTGGTGGCGATGGGGTTCGCAACCCATCACACCGCGTCTCCCGCAGTGGCGAAAAGAGAAGGATGGAGTGTCGCATCTGTTAAAGTGTGGCCGTCCATTCTTTCTGCCTATCCCTTCGGAGAGACGGCGTGATGGTAAGTTAGTTAGTTATGTTGAATCTTTTGTTTATTTCGGAATGTTTTAAAATGTCTAGTCAATTTACTAAATATAGGTTTGAATACGTGTTGACTTATCATATTTTTTTCAGTGAGTCTTATATTAAATTACTCCCCAGCACTTTAATTTTATTAAATTGTATTTGTTAAACGTAAAAATAAATTGTTTAATAAATGTAAATCACGACGTACATTGCTTGTTTCACATTTAAGTGAATAATCGAAATAAAATAAAAAATAATCGCAAACTTCATCTACCTTCTGATTATCGACTTTCCGTCGCTTTATGTACTCTTAATGTATACTAAAGATTTGCTGTTTACGCTAGGCATTATCCTTTATAGACGGGTTCTAATAGTGCTAGCAATCTCAGACAATGGCCAAGACAGTGTTCAATCACTATCTTATCCTTAAGGACTCTCATTCGCAATAATTAAGCACGACGATAAGACGTATCCTTATTTGATTGCTCGCTTTGGAATAAGGAAAATCCTTATAAGAATGTCATCTATCTCGTAAATTTATCATACAATTGCAAGCCCCTTAGATAAAGAGTAAGAAATAATTAGAGTAAAGTTTTAAATAGAATCTGCTTACAGTGGCTGTGAAACAGCTGTGAATAAAATCTGTTTTTACTTATTATAAAAAAAGATATTTCTATGTATCTCGTTTTGTTTATTGTTTCACTAACATTGATGATAACGTCAGTTTTTTTAGATATGTTGTTTCATTGAAGTGATATGTTTCGCCTTAACTAACTAACTAACTTACCATCACGCCGTCTCCCCGGAGGGGTAGGCAGAAAGAATGGAACGCCACACTGTTCTGTCCTGACATACGTCTCTAGATTCCTCTACATTCATACATCTTGTCATGCACGCACGTCGATTTTTCCGACTCCTCACGTGACCGACATTCAATATTTGATTGATTTGATCGTGCCACGTTTTCCTCGGCCTTCCTCTATTTCTAGCTCCGTTCACGCCGTTTACATATACCTTCTTTACCATTCTGTCTTCACTCATTCTTTCCATGTGTCCAAACCATCTTAATGACCCTTTCCTTATTTTGTTCATAACACTTTCATTCGCACCACATTCACTTCTTATACTTGCATTTGTCACTCTATCATAAACAGATTTGCCACACATTCGTCTTAGAGATCTCATTTCTACTGCATTTATTCTACTATCATCCTTCTTTTGCCAGTTCCATGCTTCACTTTCATACATAAGGGTCGGCACAAGAACACCATTGTGCACTGCCATCTTAGCTTTTTTGGATAGGCTTTTGTTTGCGATGACAACTTTAAGTGCACCATTTATTCTGTTGCCTGCCCCAACCCTTCTTTCCAACATGTTTCGCCTTGCTTGTGTATTATCAAATGTGGGGAGAATCAAATGCGTATCATTTTATAAACCCGATTTAATTTAACAGAATAAAGGCATTAAGAAAATTGAAGCATTTATATTAATCATTATTAACAATAAGACAAGAGCAAGATGAAATCCCAATATTTGAAGTACGAGTATATCTTAGAAAATACAGTGTGAGGAATTAAAAAAAATATATTTACCTAATTAACTTATATTAACTAACGATCTTATTTGTTTTCTATTGTTTCTTGAACAATGCTGTAAAACTGCACATTAAATAATAAGTATGAATGAAAACGTGTCTTCTAGGAGTTTTATTATATTTTTGATGGAATGGCATGTTTCGCCCTTCTACGGCATTATCAAATGTCTTATTTGACATTATATTATACTATATTTAGTTGAAATACACCACCATGCATTATTTTTACAAGTTAGAAAGACGAGAAACGTGGCACGATCAAATCAATCAAATATTAAATATCGGTCACGTGAGGAGTCGGAGAAATCGACGTGCGTGCATGGTTCGATGTATGAATGTAGAGGAAGCCCAAGAGGTATCCTAGGACAGAGCATTGTGGCGATCCATCCTCTCTGCCGAGCCCTCCGGGGAAATGGCGTAATGGTTAGTTAGTTAGTTAGTTGCGTTTTTGGAAAAACAATTTTTCGCAATAATGTTGTGAACAGGCGTACATTCATTAACCTTTCGTATACTCACCTTTCCCGAGTTTTTTTTTTCTACGTCTCGTATATAAAGCAAGCCAGTTTATAGCTTCGTGGTATCTTATGCATTTTATTACATCCGCTTGACTTGCATTTTAGCAATTTAATTTTAACCTTTGAAAAGAATCACGTTTTTATATTTAGAATGTTAATTCCTATTTGTTTTTTTTTTGTTTTATGTACAATAATTTAATTGAGGAACGAACAAACAAAGTTTTATGTTTTATTTTTATAACAACTTAACCCAAAAAACGCGCAATAATTCGTTGTTTAAAAATTGCCTTTTTTAAGCTGTTTATTAGTTTGGGTATTTAAAAAAAAAACACTAAAATTATGACTTTAAAAACCGATCCTACAGGATTTATGTGATTTTGTGAAATATTCGCATTAATTTTTTATTTATTTAGAATTGTGTGCATTATTATATAATATACTTGATAATGAAAACATAAATTAAATAGAAAATATGTGCACTACCTAAAAAGAACATTATGTGTTAAATTATATTTTCTGTGTTATTTTATTTTATATCATTGTATTTTATATTATTTGTTTTAGATTTATTTTGTGAATGTTTTACGATCAAAGTGTGCGCGGGAGATGCCTATTGGTGGCGATGAGGTTCGCAACCCATCACACCGCGTCTCCCGCATGGCGAAAAGAGAAGGATGGAGTGCCGCATCGGTTAAAGTGTGGCCGTCCATTTTTTCTGCCTACCCTTTCGGGGACAGCGTGATGGTTAGTTAGTTAGTTAGTTAGTTTCTTGATAATGTAATTTATAATATGCTTTCAATCAAAGAAAATCGGTTCAAATAACGTACCTACAGAACGAGATAACCTGACCCGATCTGTAGTATTGAAAATGTGAGCCGTCTCCCGAAGTACTTCCTTACTTGTCCAAACCCTTTAATGGTCAACCGTTCTGGGAATCGTCCCCTTTATTGAATTCATGATTGGACACGAAGCAAAGATGCAGTCTTAATGTCCCTTTGTCTCATTACTTCAGACGTTTTAATAGTTAAACTTTACAAAGTGTAGTGTCTTTCCTTTTAATCCCACCTCTAATAGAAATAAAACGATTGCTAATATAATTTCCTTAAAAATAATACAAAAAAACTAAAAATAAATGAAATTATTCCTACAGCATTCGGTCAAAATAGTTTAATTGTTTTGATTTCACGATCCTCGACTATATACGTTTAACATCTTAAATAATGTATAGAAAAACTTTTTTTTCCAATCAAATCCATAATACATATTTTTTTTAGGATCTTGGGTACATCTGTGTAACTTGTCTCTCGACGTTTCGGAGATCGTTGCGTTGTCCATCTTCAGAGAAGTTATATATGAGTGAGGAATAATGTATTCTTTACTCCTATGCTATGCCGTATCGTCGGCAGTATACCCATAGTATCCTTTACCAATTTTTAGAAATCTATACTCCCTGAAAAGTATTATACGTGTATATTAAAATTTGTATGTATGTCTGTATTATTTACTAAAATAGCGTTAAAAATACATTGAATTTTAGATAAACTTAAGGCGTTAACACTGTGGTATTCCATAATGACGAATTTTTTCGAATTAAAACACTGTTTTTTCCACTTTTGAGTTTATTTTTCTCGACATGTTTCTCAGGCTTACACCTTCATAATCGGGGGAACGATATAAACTGATGATGATGAAGGTGTAAGCCTGAGAAACATGTCGAGAAAAACATATTGAATTAATTAATAATATTTGAGTCATTGTAAAATTTTAATAAAATCGTTTCTTAAGTACTTAATGAATGGGTTGAATATACGGTAATTGGTGTTTAATTAGAATTGCATGGATAATTTGGACATATCAAGAATATGGCTTGAATTTACATTCTAACTGTTAAATCTAATTTCAAAGTCACTTAGCTAATAATTAAACTCTCATTTTTTAAGCGGTGTCCGAGTCAAGTCCGAGAATTAAAACATGTCAAAAGTCGTAAGCAATCTGTCTAATGTACATTCAACGGTGTCTGACGCCTTGAGAAGGCTCCGAGAGACAGGCGCGGTCCGCTGACCGAATTCGTGATCGGGTCATAACACGCGGTCCATTAGCCGGTCTGGTGCCACTGGATTATTCTGTGTATTGAACAGGCCCCAATAGCCAACCTTGCGGCACTCCGTCGTGAGGCCTGCACACGACGTTTAAGCCCGCCGCCGAAAACCAATAATTAGGAACTTGCACATTTTTTGTTATGACAAGAGAAACATTTGAAAAATTTCAATTATTTAAAAATTGGAATGTTTTTAAATAATAAAATAAATGTGAAAGGTGGCAACAGCATAGCATTTCTGCATAGACAATCTTTCGCAAAAGACACTCCTGACTGCAATGTAGACAGCCTCACATTTAGACTCTCGGTATTGCAGGGTTCCTATATGTCAGCTGGTTCTATTCCATAAATTGGATTTATGGAATAGAACTAGCATAAATCATGGTTCCCCCATAAATCAATGATATGTATTGTACAATATATGTTCTGATGTTCGCAATGGAGTTCTGGTCCCATCCGTAATTTATGGAAGCGAAGCATGAAACTGGCAGAATAAGGATGAAAGCAGTATAAATGCGGTAGAGATGAGGTCCCTAAGACGTATGTGTGGTAGAACGATATACGACAGAATCTCAAATGCTGATATAAGAAAGGAACATAGAACGGAAGAAGGTATTATGAACAAAATTATGAAAGGATCGCTGCGATGGTTCGGACATATGGAACGCATGGATGGAGAAATAATGGTTAAGAAAGTATACGTTAATGATGTAAATGGAGTACGGAGTCGAGGCAGACCGAGGAAACCATGGCATGACCAAATTAATCAAAATTTAAAGGTTAGTCATGTTAGAAGTCGGAGGAATCGACGTGCGTGTATGCTTGTTGTATGAATGTGGAGGAATCTAGAGGGGTTTGCCAGGATAGAGTAGTGTGGCGGTCCATTCTCTCTGCCTATTTCGTGAAACAAATCTCCCTCGATCGACGTTTTGGATATCGTTGCAGTCTCCATTTGAAGCACGGCGCAGAGACGACGCCGCAGAAAGAAGGAGAAGAAGAAAGGAGAGACCGTCGGGAGACGATTGCGGCTTCGCTGCTAACGCCTTCCTCTGCTCTAGATGTCCCAGAGTGTGTGGGTCCAGGACCTTGAACATTGTCGAACATTGTCACACAAGGATCCATATCCGTGAAAGACAGTCTTCCTCCGATACGAGACACAGCCGATGATGATGAGTTATCCAAGAGAGATGGAGACTGCATCGATCTCTGAAACGTCGTTCGAGGGAGGCAAGATACACAGATATACCCAAGATCCCAAAAAAACATTTCTTTCAACCATGAAAATCTACGCAATTATATGTATTATATTATACGTACATAAATATAGATGATATTTTCAACATTTGCAGTTTAAAATATTCTAAAATTTAGAAGGTAAATCGTAGTTCTCACACTGATGGGTGTTTGTGTTTTGTTTTGTTTTTCTTCTCTAGATGTTTATGCGTCAAACGGTCATGGAATTAATTAAAGGCGTTTAGTATTTTGCCGTCGTTTCGGCCATTCCGTGCTTGTAATTTAGTTCTCGTCTTAGATGCGAGACTAGTCGGGCGTTCGCCGCTCCACCTCTAGACACTCGGGAGCAGCGCCGCGCTCGCCCATTAAAATGCTTCGATCAATAATCAAACCACGTTTGCCCGCTGATTAATAGCGATTAATTAAGTCCGTGATTGGCCAAGAATTCCGACCGCCAACCAATAGGATCACCCGCGACTCGGCCGCTGCCGAACCTGTCCGAACGACTAAATCTTGTCACGTTGGCTATTCTTCCACATTGATTTTTAAAGAGCTTTAAGCCTACTTTGTTCGATCACGTATTATTTTTAAAGTTTCAACGCTACGCATTTGTATGCAGCAAATTATAATATGTTTGCTTTTGGACCTCATAATTACAAGAGACAATACTTTTGTATCACAGATTGTCAGTTCTGTTAAAAGAAGAAGAAGAAGAATTTTAATTTGTATATTTATTATAATTAGTACTCCTGTAATGACATATGGAAAAGCAACGAGAGCCGACACCATCAGAACAAAAAGTCTCCTATAAGAACCACAGAAATGAAGACTCTCCGATTTGTTACGGGAACGACACTCCGAGACAGAATGAGAAATTCTGAAATAAGAAAGATCTACAATATAGAAGATGTCGTGCGATGGGGAAGACTGAGAAGACGCTACTGGAGAAATCATGTGGAAAGAGCATGTTCTGAAAGAGTGATCAATATAGCCGCAAATAAAGTACCAACACGAAATCGACCGGCAGGAAGACCACCTAAAAGATGGCGAGACAGTTGGACACCTGTATCCCAGGAACAGGCTCCGAGAAATAACAGGTCTTAAATAAAGCAGAAGAAGAAGAAGAAGAGCATTAGCATTCACATTATTTATTTCTTCGTTGTTTAAATCCAAAGGTTTGGTGTGCAGCAATATCTGATATCTTTGCTGGTTCTTGGGTTTGCCACTTGGGCCTTTAATGTGAAAGTTTCCCGTTGCTTTCCACATTTTTTGTATATAACAGGTTATTTTGAATCCAATTACTATGTAATTTTTTTATATTGATTTTCATGACACGTGAGAGGTAGCTTGTCTATCGCCATTTTTATTGTCACAGGTTCAAAATTATACAGAAAGTTCTAGGATATCGGATCTTAAAAAACTAAAAAGTCGTATGTCGAAATATATTTTTCAAGAAAGCTTTGTATTGCCAATTACGTTGCTTCGAATTCACAGAGCAATAACCGATTAAGATTAAAATATTCGTTTAGAAAAAAATGGTAGTGGTCATAACTTGTTACATTATCTACTCGTTTGAATAAATCTTTCTATCAAAACATCAGAAAACCACTCGTCATTCAACTTTCTAAGATGTTATTAATACGGCCAAAGATTAACAGGCAATGCTTAAAAATTGGTATACTGTATTTCCTTGTATGAAAGCAGTCTTCACCAATGTGAAAGGTTTGCCCAATAATGTTATCAGAGTGACCACAAAATTACGAAATGCCGTTTTTGATTAAATTTTCTTGCACGGAAACACGTTTTAAACTAGATAGTACGAGTACTAAAATATGCTTCTTGCGTCATGGATGCTGTACGTCTTGGCTTTACCATGACGCCATCTTGCAGTCGAGAGGGCTAATGACGGATGTCTCTTTTATTGTGGACCGGTTTCCTGCCGATGGCTGTATAAATTGATAACATCATCCCGCAAGCCTTCCTTCTCTAAAAACATATACCATTTGTCATCTTGAACTTTTCACCACCTTTCGAGGAATTATTACGTGATTAAATAGAGCTTTCTTGACTTAAATTTTGTACTCGTATATAAAATTTGGGTTTGCTTAAAATAATTGTTTTCAGTCATAAAACTAAAGTTTAATTTCATCCATGACTTTTAATTCATTGTGTAATTATATTTAGTTTTAATATAATAATTAGTTCTTCGACTATAATGAGCTTAATGATTACTTTTTTTTTAAAATATTTGTAAACGTTTTTTTACTGATTTTTTAAATATAGTTTTTATTTATGTAAACAAAAATTTAAAAACAAGACATTATTTTAATTCATCAATCATTTCATCATTATGAAATTCCACGGTTTTAAGTATTCCAAAGCCTTAAGTGTATCAAAAAATATACAATATATTTGTATTTCTCATTTCGATTGAGCTTTTTTTCGAATTGGGAGTTTTTCTAATAATTTAATTATACTTAAGAAATTGAAAATCTCCATCCACCTCTTATCCACCTCCATCTTCAATTATAACCTGAAGATGAAGGTATCCTTCGAAACATGTCGTGTTTTATAATATTTTTTTAATATTTTGTGGATTAAACAAAGTTATTATCAATTTTCTAAGTATATTACAATGGAATTCCACAGTGTTAATACCTAAGCGTTCAATAAGTTTATTTAATATATTATTAAATCTTCTAAATGAAGAATTTTTTTTTATAAATTAAAGCACTGTTTTTACCACTTTTCAAAATGGAAGAAACAGTGTTTTAATTAATAAAAAAATTAAAATGTGGAATTTCAGAGTGTTTACGGCTAAAGTTTACAAAATTTAAATCTCCCTTAATTGCCATCGTGTAACTTGCTATTACGCTTTAAAAACCAATTTGTTTGTCAACAGCAATTAAGCGGTTTGATTGAGATCGGAGCAGTTGTCAGAGGGTACGTAATTCTATGATAAAATGAGAGTAATTTGGTGACACAGTATTCCGCTGAATCAACAAATTAAGTTGACCCATGGTGATCCTAACCTAATTATTTCACCCCTCGGTCAGTAAACTCTCCGGTAGTAGAACCGTTAAAATGATTCTTATCGACTTCGGCTTCGTTTGACAGATCTTTTTTTTCTCCCAGAAATGATAATGCAGTCAGGAGCGGCCAGAATGTGATAAATAAGTTCAATGGAACATATTTATCTTGTCGAGCGCTGCTTCTGGATTGTATTGGTTGGTGAATCCAGCAAAAATCTCCTCACGATTGTATACGGTCATCGATGTTGCCATTATTTTAAATTCGATCACTCCGCGGACGGGTACCTAACCGCAGCCTTCTGAAAAAGTGATACTTAATTGTAGTTTATGTAGGAAGCCGTAATGACGTACTCCTTTTTGTTGACGCTACCATCCGTTGACTGGCAGTAACGATGGAAAGAAGTTATTTGTTTTAATGAGTTTATTGGTAAACTTAGCATCAGTTTCATGCTACCATCGGCTGCCATATATCTTCATACTTTTACGTTCAATTTTCTTACAGATTTTAAGCAATATGGTACATTCCTTACGATGCCTCATTTTATGTAACGCATAAATCACAATCATCTTTTATTAAAAGAGATGTTAAATTTCGTATTTTTTTCAGGATATTTTAAATTGCATCTTATAAAGCCATGTTTGCCCGAAGATTGGCGACGTGCTAACATAAAACTTGCTTTAATCCCTTTTATTATTAGATCTCGAATAACTCAAAAAATAATTTGCTCAATTAATAATTCAGATATTTTAATTTCCTTTAAATTATAGTCAATACCATTTAAAAAGCGTACAAGTTGTATAATTGATAATTTATGGAATGATTGGGAATTGCATATTTAGACATATTGAACTCTCATTCATCATCGGCTGTCCCTCGTGTCCGAGGAAGACTGTCTTTCACGGTTGTGGGTCCGCATGTGACTGAAGAGCCCGATCCTGGACCCACATATTTTGGGGCATCTGGGGCAGGGGAAGGCGCCTGTAGTGGAGCCGTCACCGTCTCCCAGTGGTCTCTCCTTTTTCCACCTGCTCCTCTCAGCGGCGTCGTCTCTGCGCTGTGCTTCAGAGTCTTTGAACTCTAACGTCTGATTGGAACATTGATGGAACGGTGATTTGATCGGTTGTTGATTTATGCTCTGAAGAAGAATATCCATTGAGCGAAACTAATTTATGTATCTTTGATTTATTTTATATAAAAAAAGTCCCAACCGTGGGGTCATTGAATAGATGGGGCTAATTTATGATATCTCGAATTTTTCCAGATTATGTCAAAATTTGGACTACCAGCGACATCTATTAGTGTACACAAATTAAATAATTTATTGGCTAGTTACATGTTTTACCTACTGAAAAAAAATGTTTCGTAAATGTCAATAATATCTTACTATTCGAGAAGTTAATGTGATATTGAAATTCTCCAGCTCGCTTGTGTTACAAAATGTGTTCATCTTCTTAATTCTTATAAGTCTGTAATAAGTTTTGAAGCTGAGCGACGTGTCACTTCCATCTTGTGATTATTCCAAAATCTTAACTCTTGGCATGGCGATATTTCCACTGTGGCAAACCAAGTAATCGCACCTTTGATCGGGTAAATGATATAACTATTGCAAAATAATATGATATGCGTATCTAAATGAGTGCCAACATAACGTTAGTGTGAAATGCATTTGATATGCAGCCGCGTGGGATAATAATGTTTATCTACCGGTAATATGAAACTTAATGCCAGTGTTTCCAACGATCCAGAGATGGTTACTGAGATTTTACAATTGAATGTTTAATATGTTACCCAGTTCTTAGCAAGTGTAGGTTCGTGTTTGGAATTAATGTCAGTTACAAAATGTTCACCGCAATAAACATTACACCTTAGTGATTCATAAGCAAAATCTTGTTGTTCTTTTTCTCCGGCGCTACAACCCTTGGTGGGTCTTGGCCTCCTCCAAGAAACGTCTCCATCCCGTCCTGTCTCTGGCCGCCACCTCCCAGTCTTGCTGCTCCAAACGACAATCTGCCACGGCACCATCCAGCCATCGCAGTCTCGGCCTACCGATGCTTCTTCGCCCTGCTGGATTGTCATACAACACTCTTTTGGGGGGCTCCAGATCTCCCATGCGGTGCAAGTGCCCTAGCCAGCGCAGTCTGTTAATCTTTATAAACTTGACCACGCTGACGTCCTGGTATAGATCATAAGCAAAATAGATACGTTTTTTTATTAACGTAAGCAATTAAATTGTGCTGAATGATTATTGTTTTATGATTTCAAACACTATTTATTCCAGTTTTAATTTTACGTTTCCCGACATGTTTCGCAGGTGTTATGCCTGTATCCATTCAATGCCAATAGGAAACTATTGTTGAATGGAAAGGTTTGGAAGATCTCATATTTGGGGCATTTGCAGTGTACCGAAATATGAGAAATACCGCCTGCTCCTCCACCGCGAGTCATACACGCACGTCGATTCTTCCAACTTTTAACATGACCAACCTTTAAAATTGGATTAATTTGGTCATGCCAAGTTTTCCTCGGTCTACCTCGACTCTGTACTCCATTTACATCATTAACGTATACTTTCTTAACCATTCTTTCTCCATCCATTCGCTACATGTGTCCGAAACATCGTTAATAAAACGATGTTTTTTATAACTACTTCCACATTTGTCTTTATTTCGACAGCGAGCCTGGCGAAACCGGTCGCTGTCGAAATAAAGACAAACGTGGAAGTACTTATAAAAAACATCGTTTTATTTAATTATTACTTTCAAAATTTACTTCAATTGCATTGCCGCCACTGCTTTAAATCGCTAAAGAGAACTAGATTTCACCATTCAAATGATATGACAGCTGTATCCAAACCAGAATCGTATTAATTCGATTCGCTTCCAAGCACAAAAGTTAATAGTAAATGATTACAGTAATGAGTTGGGTCATTGGGCCACCTTCTAACAACTGTTTGCTTATACGGTGTAAAGTTTTTTTCTTTATTTAATCCCTTCAAGCTGACATCCAATCGTCCGAGTTGCGTTATAAAAGTATGCTGTAACTGATAAAAAGGTAGTGACTACCAAACAGATCAACGTCGTTCGATACTTAGTACCGCCTTAAATGGATTAGATACCGCTGCTGGTTTCCAATATGTGATGATTGGCTAATTCCATTCCAACAATGTGTTTGGAAGTAGAAACAAAATTATATACAACATCCAGACACATATCCAGACAGGGCGGTACCCGATGGACATCTAGAATACTCCAATGGAGGTCTTGGACAAAAAACAAGTGTCGAGAGGCCACCTATAAGATGGACTGATGACATGTCCGAAGCTGGAACGACCTGGATGCGGAAGGGATATGACAGAGATAAGTGAAGAAAATTGAATGAGGCCTATATCCAGCATTGGACGGGAAAAGGCTGACGAAGAAAAATAATACAATATCAGTAAAAAAATATGAAAATAAATTGTTGACATTTTGTTACAGTTTTCATCTCTAGATGCCAAAATTATTTATTGATATTGCCATAATTAAGACATTACCCAAAAATGTCTGTAGTTACTTAAATCTATAAATTGTTTCAGATTAATAAAGTACTAACTAACTAACCAACCATCACGCCGTCTCCCCGAAGGGGTAGGCAGAAAGAATGGACTGCCACACTTTTATTTCCTGACATATTTCTCTCGCTTCCTCAACATTCATACATCGTGTTATGCACGCATAAAGTAGATTTTTTTTAAAGTTTTTCAGTAAAGCGTATGTTTACACAATAAAACGCATTTATTTATTTATTGTTTTGTAAAGAATAATGTAAAACTCCAAATAATCAATTGCGTGTGAAAACGTTTTCTAGAAGTTTAATTATATTTAATTGGTTTTGACATGTTTCGCCTGGGACTTAAGTATTATCAAATGTTGATTTGATAACGCCGCGCCGTAGCAAAGAAAAATATGTTCGTCTCATAAAATATAATAAAACTTCATGAAAACTTAAGTATTTATGTGTGAGTATTGGTTCTTAATTATAATTTTATTTAAGGATTAATTGTATCTCAATAGAGACGAGATGTAATTTTTTTTGGAAACAGAATATGATAGTCGAGGCGTTTACAGGACTTATGACCTGTCATTGGTTGGGTTAAGCGATCACTTTATGTTAACAACATTCCCCATTCCGACATTCTTACGACACCACGTCTGACTAATTTTTGGAGCTTGTATATATGGTACTATTTTTTTAATAACTTCACTGTTTGTAGGTCAATCTACACTAGCGCCATCTATTAAAAAAATATTTCATAAGAACAATAGTGCTTCGTAAAGAACTTGTGTTGTAGCTAAAAACTACCATTTGCATCGCAAGTGAATAACTGCTTAAAATAAGGCATAACAAAGTCTCTAACGTATCTGTTTTTATCCCCCCACAGTTCTTCAACATTTATGATCTAATAAAAGATAATTCATTGCATATAAACAAGTAAGCTTTGGGATAGTCAATATTCCGGTCCCGCTAAGACTATAATCACTTAAAAGCCATCGCATACACAAGGCACTGTGCTATAAAGTCATTCTACACTCGATTGCTTCCCTGATGGATATATTGGTTGGACATAAACTCTGATGTACAATCGGAGATACAAATCTTTTTAGGCATTTAAATATTTTAATTGTAAGAGTGCTGGAATGGTCCTAGGAGATCTTTGTATATACATAGAGTATATATAATATATAACAAGCGAGACTTCAAACACAATATTAATAAAAAAGTGTATTGCTTATTATTTTTCTTAAATATTTACATTTAATCCGTTCGGATTAAGTATAATCAGTATATGTCTACATATACTAATGCAATTACACTATCCTTTGTTTTTTTTAAGTTTTAAATTCACAGTAAACATTTAAAAATATATCTGTATTTGAGAGCCAAATTGTAAGTGAATTTTTGGCAGAATTAAAAAAAGCATAAAGTTTTGAGTGCGTCCAAGGCAATTGTCTGTCTAAACCAGTGATTTCCAAAGCAGAATATATAGACCCCTAGGGGTCTACGACAACTTGCAAGGGGTCTACGCCAATTGTAAAAAAAATTGGGTCCATAAGATGTAAATGGGGGTCTACGAGATGGTTCAACTAAATTGAAATCGAATATTGGTCGAAGAATTGTTGGCGACCTTTTTTTTAGCTCATTTGGGAAAATCGGACGATCGACATTTGATTTTCCTAAATGTGCTAAAAAAAGGTCGCCAAACATTTCGGCAACTCAATTATCCCCAAATGATCCAAAAAAAGATTTCCGTCTTTTTTGTTTTGTTTTTTTTTTGGCCTGAAAAAAAATCTATTTTAGGAAAGCAGGGGGTCTACACAGAAGAAATCGGCAAGAGGTCTACGGGAAAAAAAAGTTTGGAAACCTCTGGTCTAAACGGTTATTAATTTCTGTACTATTATACTATGTACTGAATACCTAAACTATACTTAATACGGTGTCGATGATAGCATGTACATAACTCATTTTAGACAAATAATCACTTAATTTATTATGGCTATGGTACAGATAAATGTATATTTAATTTTTTATTAACAATAAACTATAATTTAATTTCAAAAATATTATAAAAAAAAGTGTTTTATAAACGATGCCGCCAATCCACATCAAATAGTTTTATATGATTATACGAGTAAATTTTTATATCTCTCCCTAATAAATTAATATATTTATTATCGACCATTTATTGATCAAGACATCAAAAAGCCTAAATGTATACATTTTTTATAAAATTTATTCCAACAAGCCGCTCTTATGTTAATGAAATACAAAATATCAACCTTATTTTAGTTTTGACCGGAAAACTAAGATACTTTTATAATTTAACATTTTTAAATGTTTTAATTTTGAAACTTTGTTATTATACGTATCACAATTTATTTTTATGAGATTGTCGCGACAGCTATTTTGCCAATCTATGTTGGCATCATCAGATGTTACAAACAACCGATTTGTGAACACTTGTTTGTAACACCCGATAATGCCAACACCGGTTGGCGAAACAGCTGTCCCAGCAATCTTATTAAAAATATGATACTTATACGAGTATTAACACTTGTATTAACTTGATACTGTATGGAAGCGAAGCATGGAACTGGCAAAAGAAGGATCAAAGTAGAATAAATGCAGTAGAAATGAGATCTCTTAGACGAAGTGAATGCGGTGCGAATGATGGTGTTATAAACCAAATAATGAAAGGATCATTAAGATGGTTTGGACACATGGAAAGAATGAATGGTAAAAAAGTACATGTTAATGGAACTAGAAATAGAGGAAGACCGAGGAAAACGTGGCACGATCAAATTAATCAAATATTGAATGTCGATCACGTGAGGAGTCGGAGAAATCGACGCGCGTGCATGACACGATGTATGAATATTGAGGAAGCAAGAGAAATATGTCAGGAAAGAAAAGTGTGACAGTACACCTCTTTCAACAAGCTTTACACCTCCATCATCTGGGTTTTAATTTATATAAAAAATCTTTATTCCACAATGTATATTTTTAATCGCTGTAGTCGCCATTTTTTGTGTTGTTTTTATATCTTAGAAAAACTGTTTTTATAAGGGTGTTAAGTGAACCATTATAAGTGGGATAACCGATTGATTGCTATAATACAAATGATCTTAGCGTGAAGTAGTTAGAATGCTAATACAGAGGTCTTGGTATCAGATTTTGGAGTGGTCCTCAAACACTAAAGATTTATCTCTGCTTCATGACATCGCATGTTTTCTTTGAATTTTCATTTGTTCCGTTGGTGCGCGAGTTCAAGAGGCTGATTCTTTATTTTCGTTTCTTGCTCTCAAACTATCTCGCATCTGGTATCAAAATATTGTTCCTCGTTGGAATGTCGTCTCTTGTAAACCCGTGTAGAGGCATCGACTTAGAATAATTATCGTTTCGAAACGTCGCCATGTTATTTCAAACTGTCGGATAAATAATTGAATTTTTTTACTTCTGGAATTTCGTAACGCTATTTTAAGTCGGTTAGTTCTTTAAATATTCGGTACACTCGTTAACTGCAGGAAATCATTCACATACCTTTTATTATTTATTCTTGAATCACGAAGGACTAAGAAGGTACTTTTTACCAAATATTTTAACACTTTTATACATTGTTTATACACACCACAAATGCTGACAAAAAAATTTGGCTATAATATTGTTTATTGTTACTTGAACAATAGTAGTAGACAAACACTTTAAAATATTCTTGAAAATTTCTGTTTTCTAGAAGTTTATTATATTTGATGGGTGCGAAATGTTGTTGCACGGAGTGGCTGTTTTGAAGGAACACTTCCCAGAACGCCTCATCTCAATTAGGGGCGATTTGGAATGGCCGTCCCGCTCTCCCGATTTGTCCCATTGTAATTTTTTTTCTATGGGGTTTTTTGAAATCCCGTGTTTATGTGAACCATCCAGGGATCCTAAAAGATTTGAAGACCAACATCCAGGAAGAAGTTGCTAAGATAACGCCTGATATGCTGGCAAGAGTCATGACAAACGTCAGAAATCGGTTTACTCAGTGTATGGAGAATGGGGGACGTCACCTACCTGATTTGATCTTCAAAAAATAAGTAAAACAAAACTTTAGGTATGTGCCTACATTATAAAAAACAAATAATTTTTTTCGGATTTATACAATGGGTTTTATTAAGTTTTGAAAAAGGATGACGCTTCCCAGAAAACAATTTACATCTTCGTCTCTATTGAGATACAATTAATCCTTATAAAATATAAATAATTTATCCGCAATGGGTGAAATCCAGTATTTGTCTACAAGAATTTGTATACATTCAAAATGTTGTTGAAAAAGGAAGTTATGCTGCCGCACCCTGTATAATTTTTTTTTCTTTATTTGTTTTTACCATATATGAAGAATGATTGCCTCGTAGTATTGTGAGATGCTGCATTAACTAGGAGCGCATAGGTTTGCGGAATGGCGGAACGATGATAAATAAAATAAATGGAACCGCGCTGATGACGGCGAGTCCCCGGGCATAAAGGATAAAGGCCCGTCCTAGCCGCGGACTGACAATAAAGTGTTGAGAGACGGGAGTCCTGGACATAACGTCAATTGTTTTAAATTGCCCACCGTGCGCAGTTCTCATACACATTCGCGCAAAATCTCCGGTACACTTCGCAGTCCGCGCACTATCCCATTAAATACCCGCTTCATGCGCACTCGGCTGGCATTTTAGGGTAATTAAACTGACGCGAGGTATGCTGAACGACCAAAATATTATCTACACGTGTTATTGTCTCCTGGTTTAATGTGATAATTTAATGCAAATGAATTGTACAATGTACAATTAATATGATAAATGCAAGGAAAGCGACAAAGAAATATTTATTTATTTATTGTTTTTTGAACAATGATGTAAAACTCCATATTAAATAATTAATACGAATGAAGACGTCAGTTTTCTAGAACTTTTATTATATTTTATGGAATGACATGTTTCGCCCTTCTAAGACATTTGATAATGCCTTAGAAGGGCGAAACATGTCACCCCCATAAAATATGATAAAACTTCTGGAAAACTGACGTTTTCATTCGTATTAATTATTAAGTATATATTTATTTACTTATCAGAATTGTAATTATTGATATTGAATAAAGTAGTAAGTAGTAGGTACTTATCATTATTTATTTACCGAAATGATTTTCGTACCTCTCAACTGGAGTAACCCGTTTAAGGGACCCAATTATTTTTAACAGTTAATAATTATTATTATTTCATTATACATATTATGTGTATTTAGGTATGTATATATTATACTAAAAGACGTTATATTTGACAAGTATTTATATCCGATTAATATTTATACCGATAATCGCAATAAGCATAGCGTAAATATTTGAATTTTACGGAGGGACCACATTACAAATGAAGAAGTTCTCAGCAGAGTTGAAGAGAAAAGGCACGTGTTGAACACCATAGCGGAGAGTCGCGCAAGATGGATTGGTCATGTGTTGCGACACGAATGTTTCCTGCATAATGTGTTGGAGGGAATGGTCGAGGGATCGATTGGCAGAGGACGACCTCGCCAAGAGTACCTAGACCAGATTTCTCGAGATATGGGCTGCACCTCTTATGCGGAGTTGAAGAGAGTTGCCGAGGATCGAGCGGAGTGGAAGAGGAGATGCGTCGCCTTGCTGCAGACCAATCGCTAGATTGAGACCGGAGAGAGAAGTATTTGACGAATTACAGGGGCGCCATCAACTGGAATATCTGAAACATGTGTTCGAGGACATGAACTGCGTCTCATATGTTGAGTTGAAGTGGGCTGAAGAAGACTGAGCACAGTGGAAGACGCGCTGCAGACTTTGCTGCAAACTTATCTCTAGGTTGAGAAGAAAGAAATAATGTGTAACCATCAAAAACGAAATTTATTTGTATACGAGTATTTACGCTCCGTACGAGTAAGTCGACCAACCCTAATGTATGGAAGCGAAGCATGGAACTGGCAGAAGAAGGATGAGAGTAGAATAAATGTGGTAGAGATGAGGTCCCTAAGACGTATGTGTGGTAGAACGATATACGACAGAATCTCAAATGCTGATATAAGAAAGGAATGTAGAGCGGAAGAAGGTATTATTAACAAAATTATGAAAGGATCGCTGCGTTGGTTCGGACATATGGAACGCATGGATGGAGAAAGAATGGTTAAGAAAGTATACGTTAATGATGTAAATGGGGTACGAAGTCGAGGCAGACCGAGGAAAACATGGCATGACCAAATTAATCAAATTTTAAAGGTTGGTCATGTTAGAAGTCGGAGGAATCGACGTGCGTGTATGACTCGTTGTATGAATGTGGAAGAAGCTAGAGATGTTTGCCAGGATAGAGTAGTGTGGCGGTCCATTCTCTCTGCCTACCCCTGCGGGGAAACGTCGTGATGGTTTGTTTGTTTGTTTGTTTGTACGAGTAAGTCCAACAATCTATCCTCTATTGTACAATTTATTATTATTACATTTGTCCCCCAATAAAATAAAGAAAACGTTGGAAACACGAATATTTCTTTTAACAGCGCAATAAATGTCAAATCGCCCGGCGCTATTAAATTATTGTACTCGTAAACGAATATTGAATAAAATAATGCAGAATCATTCTTGTCGAATGAAAATGTGCCCTGTAAGAGTCTGGCTATGCCCGGGGACTACATTGAAAGTGAAATAATGTTTTATTATTCATAATTTTCAACTAACAGACTTGCCTAATCACGGTACGCGTGGTATTCCTACACGATGACTGGACGCAACATTTAGCAGAGACCGTGTTTATAGCCCCGGGAGATATTCACAGATCTCTGCTCGCGCCAGTCATGACCGTCTCTAACGTGTATTCCCTGCAAGAGTCTCCTGGGCTCGCGATCAGAATGCTCCGATAATCTTGCATCAACAGTTTTTTTTTTGAATTAGGAATATATTCAAGCGGTCTTCAACTGTCGATTGTTTTTGTAGATTCATTATTGTTTTATTTGCTTTTGTTTTTAGTACGAGACGAGACTCAAAAGTAGCAATATATTTTTTTTCCCAAATCATGAAATAAATTATCATTAATAATAATAAGGCATTTAACGAAATGCGGAGTTTATGTTAATTGTACAAAATTAATGCAATTTGTATGAATGAGAATATATTTTTTACACTATAAGAACTTTTTTATCTAGGAAATTTTCAAAAGAAGAATGAGATCATCATCAGGAAAACGGATATAACCCAAATTATCGTTAAAATAATATGCTTAAATTCTACACCTTCTATTCATCTCAATACAAATAATCTAAAAAGAACAGCATGCAGTTTTTTTACACATTTTATACATTCGTTGCTATATATTTAAGCCACCACCTTTTTCATTGGTATTATGGTATTATTAGTATTGTTATATAATATTGGTATATATTAATATTGTTATCCATGAATGTCGGCCATGTGAGGAGTCAGAGAAATCGACGCGCGTGCATGACACGATGTATGAATGTTGAGGAAGCGAGAGAAATATGTCAGGAAAGAAATGTGTGGTAGTCCATTCTTTCTGCCTACCCCTTCGGCGAGACGGCATGATGGTTAGTTAGTTTGTTTTTTAATATTGTGCAGAGAAAAAACGGTGTTTTAATTCACAAATATAATGATGTACTCGTAATTACTGAAATACACAGTGTTATTGTCTTAGATTTATCAAAAATCAATATTTATTAGCTAGCTAGAGACTAATATTCTTCATATTCTTTTTCTTAATTATAGATTTTCACCTTTATTTTTTTTAACACATGATGTAATTACTGAAATACACAGTGTTATTGTCTTAGATTTATCAAAAATCAATATTTATTAGCTAGCTAGAGATAAATATTCTTCATATTCTTCTTCTTAATTATAGATTTTCCCATTTATTTCTTGAACACGTTTTTAATGTCTTTTGAAAGTAATAAACTGATTTGATTTCATCTTTCTTGCAGCATATGTCATTTTAATGTTTCTTTACATTGCTTTTATTTCTATTAACTTCAGGGTATTGGCGTTTATTTCAATAAACATAGTTTTGAATTCGTTTTCAACGTGTAGATCTGGTGTAGGGACGTGAGAATCCCAAGAATATTCCCGCAACGTTCATTCTTATTTCAAAACCGTGAACATCATTCCTCGACCGCATCCGTTATCCATTGTCCATTCTTTCTGCACAAACGGTACTCCGACATCCTCTAGGGTCACTGTAGGGGTGTGCAAACCGCACGATACCAGGGACATATCACTGCTATGCTTTCAATTGACATCTCTGCAAGAAAAAGCTGTATTCTGTTTGCATCGATTAATCTATTATATGCACAGGTATTTTTAGATAAGTGATTCAGTATTAAGTATTTAATATTCGCGAAAATGTCCGTTTCTAGATGTTTTATTATATTTTATAGGCGTGGCATGATTTACCTTGCTAGGGGACATTTGAAAAATATATGAAGCATTAACTAATAAACACTTGTCTTTGGAAGACCTTTATTCACCTCCGAAAATTAAGTATTCATTGAACATGTAAATATAATATGAGTAGTCACATTGTTTTTCCCAAGAAATATTTTTTGGATTTTATAACCATTAATTATGTTTTAACAATTAAGCCACTTTAACTTAATTATTTTATTCTGTTCCGTTAACTCGGGTTTATAAACGAATAGGCAAAATATGATAGAAAATGACATGACAAACGCAACAAACTGCATTTTGATTCGTTCAAAAAAACAGTATTTTATTATAGTTCTAGAATATATTTTAGTATAGTTCTAAAAAATGTATTTTCTTTATGGTGATAATATAAACATGATTCTGTTCAACACTATTCTTTTATTTTGCCTCGGCTACTAATCATTCTTTATTATTATTAATATTATTATTATTATTTTGTTGAATCGCTCATTACATCATGACAGCATGAGCCAAATCGATGTAAAGGGTATTTATAGCTATCATAGTGATTCTCGTGACATGTGATAGGTAGCTAATCTATCGCCATTTTACTGTCACGTGAATTCTACACCAGACAAAAGACAGTGTGACAATCACACTGCCCTCGCCGGGAATCGAACCCGGAACCATCGGGGTGTCAGGCAATGCACTTACCACTCGGTCACGAAGGTCTTCAATATATCTATATTATAGCCGACCGGTTTTGATTTTTTCCATGTGTTACTTAAGAAATTACGAGTATTTTTCTGATCGACCTGACAAACAATATATAATTTTCAACCGTTCAACAATAAAAAGTGATCTGTTGCTGAAACAAACCAAAAAATAAATATTTTATTTTTGAAATATTTGTGAAATGTATACTTATATCTGTATACGAATCCTCTATACGGTAGCCTCTTCGCATTGTGTTAATAAAGTAGTTTGCTAAATGCTAAACAATCATTCTTCATAGATGGCGTTAGTGGATGGATTGTATAGATTAATCTTAAAAAATTAATTAGTACAATCAAATCTACATAGATGGCTAACTGGAACTGCCACGTGAAGATATGTATGGATTTGGAGTATATATACAACTTCCAAAAATGTATCATACATGATCATAATAACAATGGTGGAATGGGGAATGTTGTAATTACATAAAGCGTGCGCTTAACCCAACCAGTGACAGGTCATAAGTCCTGTAAACACCTTGATCATCCATATTCAGTTTCCAGTTTGTTTCTTCGTCTCTATTGAGATACAATTAAAAAATTTATTTTTGTTTTGATTTTTCTGTTTTATTATCAATCATAGAAACAAGTCTCTTACAAATATTTTCTCTCTTTCATGATGTTTTTGATTCATCGCCTAGCCTACAGGCCTGGTTTAAGCTATTGCATTCTTTGATATTATCGTTTAATACTTTTGTGTTTTATGTATGGCATGCAGCTGTTGTATTTAATATGTAATCCCCGACACCTTTCACATAAAGTTTTCTCAATCAAGATGGCGGATATAAAGAACCCGAGAGCCACGCGTATCCGAGGACATTCTGACGTCACGAGTCACAATATTTTATACGTAATCATCGAGAAATAAGTCAAGGGGTTCAACAATGCGACTTGAATTGTTATTTATGTGCGCTCTCAGCTCGACAAGCGACAACATAACACTTTTTTTTCATACGAATCCAAAGCGACGGAACTCAGATACGCTTTTGTATGTACATATGTATCTCTACTTTACATAATCTGATCGATAAACCCATTCAATTTAGTCTTTCATATATTCAAACTAAAATTTTGGATCCGTATTTCGATTTCAAATTAGTTCCAATTAAAAAACAAAAATTGTTTTTTTTTTAATATTGCTCGTATCGTAAAGATAAGGAAAGCTCTTTCTAATTAACTGTAATAAAATTATTTAAAGCTTTTACCATATCGCTCGCTACTCAAAATACGGCAACAGTTTGGGTTATAAAATACGAGACCAGCGTTTGGACAAGATACGTATTTAAAAGCTTCTTTTTTTATTAAATTTATTAAATATTTAATGGCAACTGACTTAATGCAAAAAGCTCCGAATGTTTACGTAACATTGCTTTCTCGCTTTTTAAATGTTTTGAACATTATGGGCGCTTAAGATTTTTCTCAAAGGTCTGCGTGTGTAGGCCAACAGGTCGTGTCGCATTCCTGGGACAAGGTATTTTTTATTGTCGCTACAAAGAGTATAAGTATCGCTTTACACGGCGTTCTATCTTTGTTTTTTGGGGATAAATTATGAGGTGGAACCCCAGGTAGGTACTCGTATATTAAAATATTATTATTTCCCATTCGATTATTTCTAGTCGCTTGTATTATATTGTCCGAGGCCGCTGCAATCTCTGGGGCTCTAAAATCTACAATATAGAAAAACAAAGACATGGCCATTAAGAGTAAGATGAGAATCTATAAAGCATGCGTAAGACCAATAATAACATATATGGCGTCGAAGCAAGGGCTGACACAGTAAGGACCAATCAAGTTTTGAAGACTTCCGAAATGAAGACACTGAGGACGATAGCAGGCTAGACACTGAGGGATCGCGTGAGGAACACCAGAATAAGAGAGATATGTGAGATTGAGGATATCATAAGATGGAGCAAACAGCGAAAAAGGGACTGGTACGGTCATGTTCAAAGAATGGACACCACCAGACTCCCCTATATTGCATTGCATAATCAACCTTATGGGACTCGTCCTCGTGAAAGACCTCCTAAAAGATGGAAAGACAGCTGAGAATATACCTCACAGGAGGAGCAACACTCTGGAGAACAGACTACATAGGTCTACAACAAGGAAGAAGAAGAAGAAGCTTGTGTTATATTTCGTCCCAGCGCCGATACAAGTATAGCGTTTGTCAAGTTGCTTATTGTCGATGGCCATCTATTATCACCAATGCAGCGGTAGATGACACGCGTTTTGTTCAGATAGTCCATACGACTTGTAACATAAAGCCGTTCATTCTTAACAGCAATAAATACACGAAAATTTATTGTTTTCACAGCCGCACACCTAAGGTGATCCTGTGTTATTTATCGTTAAACAAAATGGCGTGTGTGTCATGTTAATAATCAACGTCCCACGCTAAACTTTCGGGATATATTCGCTTGTGTTTGCCACTTGAATATTTAATTACTTATGTTTAATTAATTAACTGATTTGTTTGGCGGGAACGCACCACTTTCGTCAGTTAGCATGCGCATAATTACCAAATTCGATTTCGAGCCGTGAATGCGAGATTGAGGACGAATTTCATATTAATTCGAAATAGGAAATTTTACCGCAATTCAGCTGAGACCAAGTTACACTCCAAAGGAATGGCAAAGATTACCATCTCCGATTCGATTAACAGATTATACCGGAAAACATATATTTATACATAAATTATTGATCTGGAACCATTTGATCTTTATCATATTATATTATACCATTTAGGTATATAGTTTTGTATATTTAAATGTGCATTCACTTAAACTAACCGTTAGAGTGATTTTTAGCGCTTACCGCGCTGAAATAGTTGCGAAAAATCAAATCAAATCAGTTTATTAACTCAACAGACATTATAAACAGCATAAATTAATGTTTAAAGCATATGTTGAGTACATATGCATGTAATAACGCATGAGAGATGGTTCGACATTAGGAAGACAAGATACTCTCCAAAGTCAAGAGTATTTGTCTTCTGAACGTACTTTCACTAATATGAAAGACGTCGATCACTAGGAGACCGCGGCGTTCAAGCGTTGCGTTCTTTAGTGTGCATTTGTCGATATTAGTCCATTTTATTGCAAATGAATTGATATTTGTGCATTTTGTTGCATATTGGTTGATATTTGTTCATTTATTAATACCGTCCTTTTTTAAATATCTAATAACACAAAATATCTAGCAATTTACGTATTATACATACTTGCAAAAGCCATAGCATTAAAACAAATAATGAAATCCAAAAAAGCTAGACTGGCAGTACACAATGGTGTTCTTCTACCGACCCTCATGTATGAGAGTAAAGCATAGAAATGGCAAAAGAAGCATGAAAGTAGAATAAATTAAGGAGAAATGAGATATCTTAGACGAATATGTGGATACTCTGTGTGTGATAGAGTGTTGAATGAAAATATAAAAAGTAAATGCGGTGCGAATGATGCGGTGATTAAGATGGTTTGGACATATGGAAAGAATGAATGAAGAAAGAATCGTAAAAAAAATTACCCAGAAATAGAGGAAGACCGAGGAAAAAGTGGCACGATCAAATAAATCAAATATTGAATGTCGGCCATGTAAGGAGTCAGAGAAATCGACGCGCGTGCATGACACGATGTATGAATGTTGAGGAATCGAGAGAAATATGTCAGAAAAGAAAAGTGTGGCAGTCCTCTTTTTCTGCCTACCCCTTCGGGGAAACGGCGTGATACTTAGTTAGTTAGTTAGTTTATGAAAATACGTTTGTTTAAGTAATAAATATGCAGAAATACACCATTTTATTTAATATGAGTACCATACTGTTTCTATGTAATAACACCAAATATCTGTAGCAATTTGCGTACATACTTGAAAATTAGATAGCAATTTGCGTACATACATTAAAACGCAAAATGAATATATGTTCGTATTAATAATAAACATGCAGAAATAGGGCAAATACAACTAATTGCGAGAGGCGAGGACAAAATGGCCGCACTTAGTCCACTAATAGTGCATGCACCCGCTTCCCCTCTGGGCAGCTCTCATCTGACCGGCTCCTCTGGTCACCGCACTCAAAACTTTTGCGCTGCATTCGGAAACCTTCTTTACAAATAATGCACTAGTCATTCTTCCGCAGCAATGGGGAATTTCGAGATCGTTTAAGTGGCCTTTCCAGCGCTGCATTGTCAAGTGGTTTGCTGGAAATGGCTCATCGAGAGCTACTTATTGGTTTTTGCGACTTCTGGCGGTGATATCTCGCGAAGAGGCTTAGTACGGGATGGCCGCTGTATTACATCTCCTATTATTCTCTCCGCTCCTGGTACTTTCAAATCTTTTGAAAACTCAATGTGAAAATAAGTCGCAATTGCATTGCATTTGTTTGATACCTTTTATCTGTAATGAAACATTTTATCTTTTTCTTCTTCTTCTTCCTCTTTTAATAGATACGTGAATCTGTTTTTATGGCATCGAGGTCTCCTGGGACACAGAACTCCAACTGTCTCGCCATCTCTTCGGCGAGTTCCCATTGGCACGTTGTTTGTGGCTGCTTGGGGGAGTCTATCGTCGCTCATTCGTTCTACGTGGTCGCGCCAGAAGCGACTTCTTTTCCTGCCCCATCGCAGGTCTCACGTATTACTGTGTTTCTGATTCTGTCCCTCAGTGTTTTGCCCAGAATAGCGCGGAGTGTCACATTTTATAAGATGACAAAAATCTTTTCAAAAATGATAAAAGTGAGATTTTATATTATATTTTAAGTATCATTCCTCGATATTGATTTTCATCAAAGCCTAATAACATCTTTGCTGGTTCTTGCTCCTTAAGTTCACTTGGGCCTTAAGTGTAGTAGATTTACACATTTTTGTATACAACAGGTGATATAAACCCAATTACTGTATTATACTTACTTACTTAGGCTGCCGTTGTCGTCCACTGCTGGACATAGGCCTCCCCCATACTTCTCCACGTATCCCTATCTTGTGCATTTTGCATCCAATCGCCAGCAATTATTGTAATGTCATCGGACCATCGTGTGGGGGGTATCCCTCTGTTTCGTTTGTCTTCGCGGGGTCTCCACTCTACCACCCTTCTGGCCCATCTATCGTCTACTAATCTGGCAACATGTCCCGCAAATGACCATTTTAGCTTCGCTACCCTTGCGACGTCTGTTACTCCCGACCTTCTACGTATTTCAGTATTTCTTATCCGGTCTGAGAGTCTTACGTGTAGCATGGCTCTTTCGTGTTTCCTCTGTGCTACACGGAGTCTCCTTATGGTCGACTTGGTGAGGGTTAGCGTTTCTGCTCCATATGTCAATACCGGAAGTACGCATTGATCATACATTTTGCGTTTCAGGCACTGGGAAATCTTACTATTAAAGAACTTCTTCAGATTGATTACTGTATACATATTTTTAAAGATATTGTTTCTAATGATAGGTTAAAGGTAGTTGGTTTATCGCCATTTTTATTTTCTCGTGAATACTACTAGACAAAAAACAGCGCGAGATTTTTTTCACAATGCATCGCCATGAATCGAACTCGGGGCAGTCATTGCTGTTGCCACTCAGCTACGAAGGTCGTCTATAAATTATATGTTTATATTACAATAACACATCCTTCGGCTACGTGAATTACGGCAGCCAAAATGATGAAAGTCAGTCAAGATCATTCATACCCTATTTTGTCAGGTCCCGTTTGCACAAAAGCGTTCCTCTCCACAAAAGAAGTAATTACTCTATCCTTAATCTCTTTCATTTCCATTACCGCCGTCGTTAGAATTTTTTCTCCTCTTCCACCTTCTCCCCTGGCACGACCTGTCTACCTTCTTCTTGTGTATCTCAAGATTTTTTATCGCCTACTCGCCTTAGATTAACCACACCTTTTGTTTATCTTTGAGAAATAGCTAAAACCCTATGAACATTTCGGTTAATGTTGGCCTTCGCTTTTATCTCTAATACAGAATTACACGAAAGACTGAGAAGAATTTAATGCGAAAAACCTTTCCCTTTTTCCATTATCTAACCTTATCAAAGAATCTTTTCATTAGGGGTTCTTCGTTATAATTACGTCGGTTATATTCCTTTTGTGCATAATCAATGTAAGTAAATCTTTTTTTCCTCCACAGCTTAATTCAAATTCTTTCCTTTAACATTTCCTCACTTCTGATTTATGGATTTTCACGAAACCATCACACAACTATAGAATCGTTTTATGTATAAAAAATATCCGTGATATGAACATGAAAAAATATCTTTAATGAATACGAATGAAAACGTCTGTTTTCTAGAAGTTTTATTATATTATATTGGAATTATATGTTTCGCCTTGCTAATGCGAGAATCATGGAGCAAGAATCAAGCGCGTTGTTATTTATGTACCCGAGTTAATGGAACAAAATATTGTAATTAAGGTAATTAAAGTAGCTTCATATATTCTTAACAATAATTAAGGGGTACAACCCACAATACTGGAAAGTATAACCTAGAACTAATTAAATAATTTAAGGACTACTTATGTATACAATGTTTATATAGTTTATTGATACCAAATGACGTTATATGTATAACTCAGACAGATTCTCAAGGTTGATCAAAATAAACAGTTTCCTAAAAAAAATATTGCGTATTTTTACAATCACTTATAAATTGAAATTTTAATGTGAGGAAGGCCAGATTTTAGTTGTATTTACCCGTGGTTGGACATGCTGCAGGAATCGTACACTCTCATTGCAATCCGTTAAATTCTTATTATGTAATAGCAAACGATCTGGAATTGTACGTCTATAATGTTTGTGATTTTTTGATGAATGAAATGAGTCGGGACGAGTATTTTTTTTTTTTTTTTTTATGTATGCAACAGGTCGTTTGAACCCAATTACTGTATACAATTTATTTTTTAGCTTTTATATTGATTCTCTTGAAATGTGATAGGTAGCCAATCTATCGCCATTTTAATGTCACGTGAATTCTACACCAGACCAAAGACAGTGTGACAAACACACTGCAATCGCCGGGAATCGAACCCGGGACCCTCGGTATGTAAGTCAGAGCGCTTACCACTCTCCCACGAAGGTCGTCATAATGTGTATATTCAGTAAAGTGTTTGTTTTTTTTATGTAACAAAGGCCAGATTTTGCAAACGGTTTAGCTGGGTAATTTACCCTTGATCATGCCACGAGAATCGCACATTTTAAATCTTCTTCTTCTTCTTTGCTAGCCTTCTTCCCTCCACTGCTGGATATAGGCCTCTTCCAATATCTTCCTTTCCTCTTCCATCTAATCGGTGGCCTTCCGACAGTTCGCCTATTTTCCCATTTTCAATACAATCGGTTAAATTTATAAAAAAAATATATCGTGGAGATGAGTATTGTAAAGTACTTCAGCTTTTTTGGTAACGTGCTTGTTTATTATGTAAGCGAGGAAGGCCAAATTTTGCGAACGGTTTAGTTGGGTAATTTACCCGTGCTTGGACATGCCACAGGAATCGTACAGTTTCATTACAATCTGTTAAGTTTGCACGCCCCGGCTCACTCGGCGAGAATATGGCCGGGTATATCTGATGTGGATGTGGGCCCGGTGCAGCGGTTCGGCCGCAAATGGCCGGCCGGGTGACACCGCGGGCTGCAATTGCTTCTCCCTGTAAGCCTTTTCGGCGACAAGAGCTTTAATACGGGCGCTCTTGACTCGCGAACCAATGCGCGCCGCCGGTACCTGCCCCGGAGATTTATACAGCTTTTAATTTAGAAGACGTTTCGGTTGAAACTGACGCAATTTTACGGCAAATAAATCACGCCCTTTCTACGTCGTACAGCGTCGACTCAGATTATTGGTGATTGATTGATTTATATCGGACGATGAATAACACATTGTTTTAAATTGAACCGTATTCAACATTTTTTGTTGTGGATTTGTTATTATGAAAAATCTCTATTGAACAAAATCTTTATAATGCTCTCCCAAAGGAATTTAGAAACCAAAATATATATTTAGTTTTTTTTTTAAAGTTCAGTCCTATTGATTGGTTTGCAGCAAAGTAAAATATTTTCTGGTTAATATCGTAGTTTTCCGTTGCTAATCACATTTCTTTTGATATATGAAAAGCCACAGGATGGAGAATATGATCGTTTTATTAAAATAATATAACTCTTATAAAGGGTATATCAACATTTTTTTATTGATAGGGTATATTTGAATAGTCATGATTTTGATAAATTGTCCATGTATTCGGTATTAATTGAACGTTTGTATCCCAGAAGATCCATCCCATGAATATTTTGTTGTATTTTAAGATTAAGTGGTAATTTTACAATATTTCTGATGTATTATCGAAAACTTTTTATCTTGACTCTAGAAACTTTATTTTTGAGGAGAAACGAATGTATAATAATTTAAATACAAAACAATACAAAAACAAAACCATCACGCCGTTTCCCCGCAGGGGTAGGCAGAGAGAATGGACCGCCACACTACTCTATCCTGGCAAACCTCTCTAGCTTCCTCCACATTCATACAACGAGTCATACACGCACGTCGATTCCTCCGACTTCTAACATGACCAACCTTTAAAATTTGATTAATTTGGTCATGCCATGTTTTCCTCGGTCTGCCTCGACTTCGTACCCTATTTACATCATTAACGTATACTTTCTTAACCATTCTTTCTCCATCCATGCGTTCCATATGTCCGAACCAACGCAGCGATCCTTTCATAATTTTGTTCATTATACCTTCTTCCGCTCTACATTCCTTTCTTATATCAACATTTAATATTCTGTCGTATATCGTTCTACCACACATACGTCTTAGGGACCTCATCTCTACCGCATTTATTCTACTCTCATCCTTCTTTTGCCAGTTCCATGCTTCGCTTCCATACATTTTTATACAGGAAGCTTAAGTATATATGTTTAGTTACTAGTATTAATATTATAAGAACGCTTTTAATATGACTCGTACATCTTAATGGATGGCACTAGTGTAGATTGAACTAAAAAATGTGAAGTGTACCTCAACATTGTAGCATATAAACATCTTCCAAAAATTTGTCAGACGTGGTGGTCGTAAGAAGGGTGGAATGGGGTATGTTGTTAACATAAAGCGATCGCTTAACCCAAACAGGTCATAAGTCCTGTAAGCGCTTCGACCACCATATTATGTTCCCAGAAAACAATTTACATTTTCGTCTCTATTGAGTTACAATTAATCCTTATAAAAAAATTATTTACCCGCAATGGGTAAAATCCAGTATTTGTATACATTCAAAATGTTTAATAGCAAATCTGACGGAAGAATCTGTGTTAATATTCTAAGCGATCGTTCGTCAACAGTAGAAAGGGAATAATTTGCATGGACAACAGTATTGCAAGCGTCGATAAGCCTTAAGTTCAGGTAGTATCTGCGGTTCTTGCTCTCGTATCATACGTAATATAAATAAATACCCGAATGCCTGATTTACATTCAATGGGAGACATTTAGTGTTTATTTCGCTGGCGTGCCGGTCCGGGCCCCCGGTCACTAACATTTTATTTCTTTCGCATATGAACAAACATAAGTCCGAAATCTTTTTCGCTTCTGCTGCAAGGGATACTGCTAGTATCCCATATTTATAGTGGTCGCGAATTAAGAACAAAGCAATTGCGGGTCTCCCCGTATAATGCGGCAGTATAAAACGTTCGATGTTGCCCGCTGCCGAATACGATGTCCGTTTGGAAAACGCAAGTATGAAAACAGCCGGAGATTTTCGGTGATTGTGTGACACTTTTTATCTGGATTGTCATCTGCTTATTTATTGCGGCGGGCGCTCGTTTGTGCTTGGAAATATTGTATTTATGATCAGTTATGGGCAACTGTTGTTTGGGCTTTAAATACAATGTTAGTCATTCAAAACCCGTGGAGTCTAAATCGGTTGTGTATACATTAATGATACACGCGTTCGTGAAATCCACTTTAATAGAGTTTTAATTTAAATTATTTGTATTCAATTCGACGATCCTTTCGTGACATGTTTCAATGATGTATTTATTTAATATAATTTATGCTAAGGAGACGGTCACGGTCATACTCTGAGACGGAACCCAGCCTGCATCGCTCAGGGCGCACTAGACAGGGGGGAAAGAGAAAGCGAGGCAGACCTAGAGCCACCTGGAGAAGAGCCCTGCAGGACGAGGTTAAGGCAGCAGGCCTCACTTGGGATGATGTTAGGCATCAGGCATGCAATAGAATCGGGTGGATAAGGTTCCTTGAGGCCCTATGCACCATGGAGGTGTGACAGGACAAAAAAAGAGAAGAAGATGCTTAGGAGATAAATTACCACCTCCTTTAGTTGATAATCATGGGCAAGATATAGGTACAGTGGTGAGTTGGGAGATGGCAGCTGTCCTGGTAGCGGAACATAGGGCATAGGAGTGTGGCGGATCTGTTCCAAGTAGCGCAGGATAGATATGTTTCGCTGCAGAGATCGCCAACGTTGAGGATAAGGAATAGAAAGAGTAAGATTATTAAATAAAACGATGCATTTTGTTCGAATTTCTGAATAGGGGAAGCTTACGATTTTATTTTTCCTCTCAGCATTATCAGAAATTTATAATCCTACTAATTTCATTTTATTTTGATCGGTTAAAAATACAGAGAATATCTGTTATATATCATTAAGAGAATTTTTTTTACTTCATACTGTAAAGTTTAAAAAAGCAACGTTAAAATCTGGCTACCAGGAGCTCAGAAGTGTTCGTGCATTTAGTAATTGCGTGAAATTTATCAACTTAGTTAGTGACAGGTTGTGATTGGGTTGGCCGCACGTCTCCGCTCCAACTCGCAAACCGCCGCTCGGTGCGCCCTGTTGGCCCTTGCATCTGTCATCTTCCCATCGACATGTTCCCCTGGTAGCGAGCAGGCTGCACCCTCTCGCCGCAAACTTCGAACCAATTACTATAATGATTAATTATGGGAAATTAGTATTTCGTGTAATGAATTGTAATGTTCAACACTAAATTATTGTGCAACATGTTTTCTGTAACACTAAAGGCATCAATTAAATTGCTAATTTTCAATACCGAGCCAATAAGCGGCCTTAATAATTTACTATGGATATTTCTTTGTAAACAAAATACAACAACATTCACAACTAAGTATCGTTTAAACTAATATAGTAATCATGAAATGCGTCATACAAATAAATAATTTTACTTTCATGTATACTTATATTTTTTCCCTCCTTTAGCTAAATAAATAAGTTTACAACACACCCGTAATCTAAAAGTTTTTGATATGTTTATAATAATAATTCTTCTGTACGAGCGTATGTAGTTGAACTCCTCCTAAACGGCTGAACCGATTTTGATGAAATGCGTTGTGTGTGTTCCGTCAATTTGACCCGGTAGGTAACCTTTAAAACCTTCTGGGTAGTTCAAGCCAATTTTCTTGCAGGACAATGTCTTTCAGGTCCATATGAATACCATATATGTATAATCTCGGTATAACGAAATTCGGAAGAACATAAAAATCATATCGTTATATAGAAATTTCATTTTAGTGAATACACTGAATTTCTATTTATTATTTTGGAATCTTGAAAGTTATCAAAAAAATATATTATCAATATTTTGTTACTTAGGTTTTTATTATTAAGAAAAGTGTACCCTTAACGGTAGATAAGTCATACGTAGCTTTTTATGTACCATATATCTGATGTTTATAATAATATACAGTATATTACCTTAATACCAAACAGTATAAATATAGTATCATTGTTTGCATTATATAATACTTGGCGTGTGTTGTATAAACTATAATCACACACACATAGACAATTTAACTAATAAATGTTTATATTTTGTTCCAGGTATGTACACACACGATGTTGAATATTTAAAATGGACAATATTTTAAATACTGTACGATCAAGTCATCTTAAGAGTGAGTATGAATATCGTTATAAAGAATATTAAAATAATTATTGTCACGATGTTTAATGCAAATTTTATTCGCGTCGCAGTAATTTTACACTGTTTATAACCGTCCAAACACATTTCCTATGCTATATCTCCGTTCTATGTCGGTGGCTACTTTGGTCATCGAGATCCATAGATAACCATATAGAGCCCTCGCTCGTTTATGCTCTCCGTGCGTTATAGTAAGCGATGGCCATTTTATTTTAATTCCCGGTGTGTAATTCTCGGGCTTATCTCTAGGTCTATTTGAATTAATGTAAAAGGCATTTTTCCCGTAGACCACTGCGTAAACATGTGTTCTTGGTACCTTTTTCCGCTGGAGTAGTGCTCTAGTTTAAGTTCGCGGTCAGCAATCTGGTAACGACCATCTCCTCTCTAAAGGATTCTCCGCTTTATGGTCTCCTGATAAGGTTTCGTTCTGCTTTGCCAAAGTTAATCTCTACATATCTAATTTCAATATAACCGCATTGTTTTTATGCTCCAAGACGCAAATTATTCTATAAAGTTTTGTTTTATTCTACTCACGATATTTTAAAGCTCTTAATAAGTACATAATTTATCAATGAAAGCAAAAACGGCCGTTTAAAATGGAGTTCTGGTCCCAACCCTAATGTACGGAAGCGAAGCATGGAATTGGCAGAAGAAGGATGAGAGCAGAATAAATGCAGTAGAGATGAGGTCCCTAAGAGGTATGTGTGGTAGAACGATATACGACAGGATCTCAAATTCTGATATAAGAAATGAATATAGAGCGGAAGAAGGTATTATGAACAAAATTCTGAAAGGATCGCTGCGTTGGTTCGGACATATGGAGCGCATAGATGGAGAAAGAATGGTTAAGAAAGTATACGTTAATTATATAAATGGGTACGGAGTTGAGGCAGACCGAGGAAAACATGGCATGACCATATTAATCAAATTTTGAAGGTTGGTCATTTTAGAAGTCGGAAGAATCGACGTGCGTGTATGACTCGCTATATGAATGTGGAGAAATCTAGAGAGGTGTGCCAGGATAGAGTAGTGTGGCGGTCCATTCTCTCTGCCTACCTCTACGGGGAAACGGCATGATGGTTTGTTGTTGTTTTTAATAAATACATTTTTTTAGTTTAATTTACTCTCTGCCCGTTACGACTGACTTCAGTCAGATTATTAATTCAAGCGCATCATGATCTCGAGTGTGTTTATTGTTTTTTTTATATTCAAGAAAGTTACTGATACTAAATAAATTAAATAAACACAAAAGTCCAGATGGTCCATGTCAACATGTGCAACATCGAAAAAAAAACATTATGTGTTATTACATTATGTGCTAAATTAAAAAAAAAGGTGGATTCGTGGAACATAAATTAAATAGACAATATGTACACCATCTAAAAAGAACATTTTGTGTTAAATTATTTTTATATTGTTATTTTATTTTATATCATTGTATTTTATATTATTTGTTTTAGATTTATTTTGTGGGTGTTGGCCGATCGAAGTGTGCGCGGGAGATGCCTATTGGTGGCGATGAGGTTCGCAACCCATCACACCGCGTCTCCCGCGGAGCGAAAAGAGAAGGATGGAGTGCCGCATCAGTAAAAGTGTGACAGTCCATTATTTCTGCCTACCCTTTCGGGGAGACGGCGTGATGGTTAGTTACTGATACTATCAATTATTGCTCTAATGATTTAGTTTAATTTAATTTAATTTAATGAAACCAAATCATTACAGCAATAATTAATTCAGTTTGATAATATCGTTTTAAATATACCATTTTATTCAAAATATGACGACGAAGAATGTGCCGCGTGCCGATGACAGAGATAGTAACGTTTGCTTAACGATTTCTTGGTTAATAATTCGATGTATAGGACAAAGGATCAAGTGTTGCCTGGCCAATATTGTCAAACCCTTTATAAAATTACACTGAAATTTTACAATACATGTATTTTTAAATATTCTATAGCATGTATGTTTCCATACTTTTAAAATGTCGAAGGTTTCAATTTCAAAAATATTTTTAATATTAACATTCTGAGATTTCTAAACGAATTTCAGAATACCTTTTCACAATATGTGAGCCTGGCAGATATATTAAATTCTGAATATGTATTATAATATATAAGTAAAACTCTTCAATGTAAATTTCTCGTCACAAGCGAAAATCAAATCCACAAACTAATTTTGGACTTGGATATTTTGACTTTTGAAGGTTCAGCTCGTGTGGCTATTCCTCTAAATAATATTGTTTTTTTAATGATAAAATGTTTTGCCTCTTTATTTTATTTATTCACTTATTTTAGGGGTAAAAACCGCGGTTTTAATTACATATACAAAATGAAATAAATAAGGCCGAGTGGTAAAGGCATTGACTGCCACCTCGAACGTTCCGGGTTCGATTCCCGGCGAGGGCAGTGTGATTGTCTGGTGTAGAATTCACGTGACAATAAAATGGCGATAGATTAGCTAGCTATCACATGTCGCGAGAATCACTATGATAGCTATAATACCCTTTACATCGGTTTGGCTCATGCTGTCATGATTTAAAGAGCGATTCAACAAAATAATAATAATAATAATTCTGTTTATTAAATGCTCTTACATATATTAAAGTTATGAAGATAAATAACAATAATGAAAAGAATGAATTGTTTCTTGAACAATGATGTAAACTTCTGGGAACGTCAGTTTTCTATAAGTTTTATTGTGGTTTATGGGAATGACATGTTTCGCCTTGCTAAGGCATCATTAAACATTTTATAATGCCTTATCAAGGCGAAATACGCCATTCACATGAAACGTAATAAAACGTCTAGAAAACAGACGTTTTTCCGTATTAATTATTCTTAAAGTTACATAAACATAAACAAAGTTTATAATTTTAATGTTATTTGAAGCAATGTTTATTAGCTACTACATAGCATCGTTAATAGAAGGTTTATCAGGTATGACTTCATTTATTAAAAAAAAAAAAATGTTAGAGATTTTACTTTCACATTAATAAAAATGGCAATTCACTTAGTAGGTACAGCCATTGCAGAAATGATTGAGGCGGGTCGTGACTGCAGTCGGCCACTAATCTGACCGGTGTTTGCCTAGTCGTCCAATACCTCCGTCATAAAACACAAAAACGATTAATCAGACGGTATTTGCGTTTGTTTAACGAGGTGCTATTTGGAAAGGGAAAAAAATACATTAATGATTTCGGTGTCGGAAGATCGTATCATTGTTCGAAGAACTGTATTGTGTAAAATATCGTGTGGTTATGGAGTCACGATTATCGAAAAATGTGATAGGGAAGTCGCTCCGCGCCACAATCAATAAGACAGCCTTGGTTCTCATTTTATTACTCCTTTCGAAATATTTTTCACAATTTATTTTTAAAACAATGCGCTTGTAAATTTATTATAATTGCCAGCTTGTTAGTTGTATTTTATTATTATGACACCCATTCTCGTGTGTTCAATATTTAAACTTTTTTTTCGTGGCGGTATGTTGAAATGCCTAATTTAATGTGCGATTATATCCTAGATATATTCACTAAGAATTCACATATTCGGGCGAAGTATAATGCAAACTTCCATTCTCAGATTAACCCATTACTATCCGGATAAAATTTAATCGAATAGTATTTTTATCAATAATAATTAAATAAAACATTTTTTTTAAGCGTTAGTCCACTTATGTATTTATTTCGACAGCGACGGGTTTCGCCAGGCTCGCTGACATCGACGGACTGCTGACACTGTTATTAACGAGGGTAAGATTATATCAATGTCACCAGTCTGTTGCCAACGCATCTGGGGAAATTGGTCGGTGTCAAATAAAGACAATAGTGGATTTTTATTTTTTAAGTATCATTTTATTTAATTATTATTTACAATGAACATCCATCTGGAGATTTTAGTTAAATCATTAGTATTTTTAATTAATTTAAATACTGTTTTACCCCACATTTTCTCGATGTGTTTCGAAGGTTTAACATATTTTTTTTCGGGAGAATGATAAAAATATTTAAAAAAAGTTTTAGTTCATAAAAAAATATAATTGTAAATCGTCATTTTAGAATTTCACAGTGGTAACGCCTTAACTTTATTACAAAATTAATATTATACTATGTCTTCAAACTTTCGATTTATAAAAATTAAAATCCAGTTTTATTTTTTAATATAGGTATTAATAACAGCATTTTGTAAAAAAAAATATTCTAGTTATAATATTTTTAAGTGGATATTCTTCTTTCGGCGCCGTGTCAGGTCCCCCCAACGTTGGCGATCACAACAGCAAAGGCATCTCTATCCTGCGCCACTTGGAACAGGTTCCGAACTCTTGTTATTCCTGTCCACTCTTTGATGTTCTGCATCCAGGACAGCTGCCTTCTACCAACAACTCCCCGACGTCCCTCCTCTTACCTATTAATATTAGTCGAAGGAGGTGGTATTTTTCTTCCCTTAGCACATGACCCAAATATGAGACCTTTCTAATTTTCATACTTGACAAAACAGCTCTCTATTGGCTCTGGCTCTCTGCAGTAAGTCTGCATTACTGACCCTATCGGTCCACGGTATACGGAGCATTCTGCGGTATATCCACATCTCGAACGTTTCCAACCGGTTCATTACATTCACTTTCAGAGTCCAGATTTCGCAGCCATATAGTGGATTTAATGGGTTAAAATTATTCTCCTAGTGTTAAAATAACAAGTATTTATATATGTTGAACACACTCTGTAAAAGTATGTAATTAGTTTGAAAACATTGTTTATAATTACATAACAGTTTATTACACTGTCTAACTTTGCGTTATTTATTTTTTGTATCTTAATCATTATCTTCAGTCAATCAACCATCAATCATCCACCAATTTTAATTGAATTGTATGTGCTAGAACCCACAGAGGAGTATTTAATTTTCGAGTTTCAATACCAAAGCATACAATCCGGTTTCAATTAATTTAGTTTAACTTTATTTCCAACTTATATAAATTCAATAAACAGTGTATGGGCAGCACACTTATTCGGTGGATTGTAATAATTGAAAATTCTCTTAACGTAATAACTATTGCATGTGATTTATGATAGTGTCAAAAGCAACTATAAGAAATATAATATATGTAATGCGAATGAGAATATTGTGAACAAAATAATGAAATGGTCATTAAGATAGTTTGTAAATACAAATGGAAAGAATGAATGATGAAATAATGGTAAATAAAGTGTATACTAAATTCGTGGCCGAGTGGTAAGTGCATTGACTGCCACCCCGAAGGTTCCGGGTTCGATTCCCGGCGAGGGCAGTGTGATTGTCACACTGTCTTTGGTCTGGTGTAGAATTCACGTGACAATAAAATGGCGATAGATTAGCTATCTATCACATGTCACGACCATCACTATGATATCTATAATACCCTTTACATCGATTTGGCTCATGCTGTCATGATGTAAAGAGCGATTCAACAAAACAATAATAATAATAAATTATAATAATAACATATGGCGTCGAAGCAAGGGCAGACAGAGTGAGGACTTCCTTCCAGGACCTTTTTAAGGACTTCCAAAATAAAAACACTGAAGACGATAGCAGGCAAGACACCGAGAGATCGTGTGATGAACACCAGAATATGAGAGATATGTAAGGTTGAGGATATTATAAGATGGAGCAGACAGCGAAAAAGGGAGTGGTACGGTCATGTTCAAAGAATGGAAATCACCAGAGTCCCCTATATTGCATTGCATAATCAGCCTCATGGGACTCGTCCCCATGGAAGACCTCCTAAAAGACCGAAGGACAGCTGGGTATCTAATTCACAGGAGGAGGAACACTCTAGAGAACAGACCACATAGGTCTACAATAAGGAAGAAGAAGAAGAAGAAGAATAAATAACATTAATGTCAGGATTAGGTTAACGGAACAAAAAAAATAAGGAGACCGAGGAAAACGTGGCACGATCAAATAAATCAAATATTGAATGTCGGCCAAGGAAACGGCACAATCAAATCAATCAAATATTAAATCGACGGGAGTTCATGGACACGATGTATGATAAGGAAAGAACAGTGGGCGGTTCATTCTAGTCTCCTTCGGAAAGACGGGGTGTTGGGTAGTTATTTAGTTATGATGGAATTGTTTAATATTATTGAAGGCACTTAAACATAATTATTTAACATTTCAAGTTTTCAATGTTATCAGTCTCATCTTAACTTTGAAACAATATTATCTTATTTAAATAAGGACATTTTCGAAATTGATATACTTCAAGGACGGCTGGTACTAGAAATCTCATTAAATTTTCAAGTTTCAAGGGAGCTCCGGAAATACATTTTGATATCTCCACTTTCGATGTGATTTTTATTTCATTTAGGTGATCCTGCGATGATGAATACTCAACCAGTGGACTTCTTATGTCTTGGGCACCAAATGACAAATAACTTATTTTCACATACGAAAATATTTATCAGAGGCATCGCAGTTTTAAGGCACGCAATTTTTTTTACTCCTATAAAATCATTTTATTTATATTAAAGTATTTATTCATTGTTTCTTGAACATTGATGTGAAATTCCATATGAAATAATTGATATGAATGAAAGCATTTGTTTTCTAGAAGTTTTATAATATTTTTTAGGAATGACATTAGAAAACAGCTTAGCATGGCGAAACATGTCATTCTTTTAAAATATAATACAACTTCTGGAAAACAGACATTTTCATTCGTAATTTGTAATTTGGTACCGGTAATTTAAATTTTAGTCACAATATGTGGTTTATATTCAATAATTCTTTCTTGTTTTAGTTTTAGTCGTATATTTACACCTGAAGATGAAGGTAACTGTGAAACATGTTGTGTAATCTATAAATATAGTATAGTGGAATATTAAACAGTGTTTTCTTTTGAAAAAATCCAGTGTAATTACAATGGAATTCCACAGTGGGCGCCTTAACTTTCAAAAAATTAATTTTCATTCGTATTTTTTTTTTTTTTTTATTTGCTTGAAAGAAATATTTAAATACATGCGTACATATATATAATAAGTAATCTCTATTTTGAAATTGTATAGAAATCAGCGTTATTAAAGTAAAGTTCTTTCTTTCTTGTAATCGTATATTTTTAAAATTCAAACATAAATTTTAAATTCAGAGTTCAAACATAAAATGGAGTCATCAATTCCTTCATTCACACAGCATGCATCAAATGTTTTTTCAACCTGTTATTTCTAATTACAACTCAATAAATTACCTTTCTAATGGTGCTCACATCGTTAAAGCGAAATCCTATAAAGTTACACAATCGAATTAAAAAAGCAATATTTTTTTTCTTTTACCTCGTTTGTGTCCGCTGCGTTTTCTGTTTCAACACTGATTACCGCCAGTCAGCCCGCCATTTGCAAACTTGTCCATTTACCTTCATGTTGTCGGTCCAACATAAAACAAAGCGCAATAATAATTCACACACGATTATTTTCGTGTCAGCTTTCTAACGCGACCTCTGACCCCTACTTGTGAAAAAGTTTATGTCAGGGTCTCAATTAGAGCATTTTTTGCCCGCTGCAAACATAATTTTTCGGACTCTATGATGTAAAAACCTATATTAACCATTTTTTCGTCTTCTTTAGTCGCATTCCTCGTGTCCATCACGTAAACTATCCATCATGACTCGCCATGCAGTCAGTCTTTAGAAAGACTGATCAGTGCCCAGATTAGATTGTTCCAGAAGCTTGATAACCGTCCTTGTGCTCTCTTTCCCTTTACTTTACCCATTATAATGACTTTAGGAAATTGAATATAACTTCGTTTAATCCACAAAATATTTAAAAATATATTAAAAAGCACGACATGTTTCGGAGGATACCTCCATCTTCAGTTGTAAAAATATATGTTTACACCTGAAGATGGAGTTTTTTGGATTAAACAAAGTTAATTTCGATTTCCTAAGTATATTACTATGGAATTCCATAGTAATAATGCCTTAGCGTTCAATTATAATGACCTTTTCAAGGTTTATTTAACACATTATTAGTTTCAGTTTAATATTTAATAACGATTAAATTTGACCATATTTTATCAGAATAACATGTTTAGAATTGCATTTTTTTTTACATAAACATTGTACCTACTCTCTGTTTGCATAAAATTTAAAATACCATTTAAAAGCAAAGCTAAACACATCAGTCACATAAAATATATAATATTAAAGCACCTAGAAACGGACCTCTTTATTCGATGTCATATGCAGTTTCGGATATATCATATTTTTTTGTACGTAAAAAAATAATGTATATAATATATGAAACTAAATAACCATCACGCCGTATCACTGAGGGAGGAGGCGGAACTAATGGACCGCCGCACTGTTTTTTCCTGACATACCTGGTACTTTTCTCACTTCTTCAACATTCATACATCGTGTCATGCACGCACGAATGTTACCTTATATTAAACAGCTGAAGCAAAACATTTTTTTTTAAATTATTTTATATAAAGTTTAATTAACATGATTTCAATTAAAAAATCAAATTAATATATAATATATTTTTTGTCAAAGTAATTTTTATTGTAAAAAAAATTCAAAACATTTTGCATTTAAAATCTAATTAGTTCTGTAAAAATTTGTATAGCTGCTCTTGTTTTTCGTGCTCCCCTGGCATCTACAACCAGGAATCTAATAGGAAATTCGGACCTGAGGTCGACCATTGTTTGGTCAGCCGTTTGCGAAGTCATCGATCAAAATTACGCTATATCAATGTTATTGGATCAGAAACGAAAGTTTGGCCGAAGGTCGAACACGATCCGTTGTCGTGTGAATGAATTTTAGATGAATTCGCCGTTCACGGTCTGCGCTCCTGGTACACGATCAGGTGGATTATACTGGTTTTCATATTTTTGTTATTATTTTAATTTTATTTTTTACAGTATTGCAATATTTTTAAATCCGTGTTTAGCAGATTTGATTGTGTAAACTAATTATGATCGTTTCTTGTTTTTAAATTTGGAATTAGCTATGAAATTACGTAATTTCATTGTAATTATTCTTAAGTTGTAACTGCAATCAAATAAGCAAATCACGTACGTCGTATTGACTTCAATACTTGATTTATTTGATCGTGCCATGTTTTCCTCGGTCTTCTTATATTTCTAGTTCCATTTACATTGTTAATATATACTTTTTTACCATTCTTTCTATGCATTTGTCTATACACTTTCATAACACTTTCCTTCGCACTGCACAGCGGTGTTCTTGTACCGACCCTTATGTATGGAAGCCAAACATGGAACATTTAAAAAGAAGGATGAAAGTAGAATAAATGGAGCAGAAATGATATCTCTTAAATTTTCTTTAATATTTAAACATATATTAGTCAGTTGGTATTAGAACGCTTTAGAAAGTATCTCCAATTGCTGATACGAACGAGACTTTCTTCCAGGAACATCCATAAAACGGAGCATCTTCTACAGCGCCCTTGAGATGAGCAATTCTTAAAAATGACGCTTTATAAATTATCCAATTTATTATTATTATTATTATTATTATCTCTTACGAATAAAAAGCTTGAAAAATTCACAACGGAATTGCACAGAGTTAACACTAACTAACTAACTAACTAACCATCACGCCGTGTCCCCGAAGGGGTAGGCAGAAATAATGGACTGCCATACTTTTCTTACCTGACATATTACTTTCGCTTCCTCAACATTCATACATCGTGTCATGCACGCGCGTCGATTTCTCTGAATCCTCACATGGCCGACATTCAATATTTTATTTATTTGATCGTGACACGTTTTCCTCAGTCTTCCTCTATTTCTGGTTCCATTTACATCGTTTACATATATTTTTTTTTAACCATTCTTTCTGCATTCATTTTTTCCATATGTCCAAACCTTCTTAATGATCCTTTCATTATTTTGTTCATAACACCATCATTCGCAACGCATTCACTTCTTATATTTTCATTCGACACTCTATCATACACATAGTATCCACACATTCGTCTAAGAGATCTCATTTAGCAGAGTTAACACTTTAACCTTAAATATAATAATTAATCTTTGCTTGATAACGGTTAATAATGTGGTACCCAAATTCGAAATCACAGCTATTAAAAGCCTATCGCCTGATGGAGCATACAATGCTATTTGAAAAGAGTTAATATTATACACGAAAAAAACGAGGAATTCATCATTCTCGCATTCGTGTTGAGCCCGTCCACACAAAATTATAATATTTTATTTATTACACAAGTTTATTATAATATTTCATGTTTATCTCCTTAATCTAAGCAAGAACAGTGTTGAAATAATTCTCAAGTCATCGAATATAATTTCGGAACACCGCAGTGGCGACCCAGAATATTTTCTGGACAGCAATTAATTATGGCTTGTTTGTGCTATTTGAATAGAAAAATTCTACGATTAATGTGTGTAAGGAACCAGTGACTTTATAAGAAAGTAACACAAGGACATTTTCGAAATTACATCGTGATATTTCATATTTCTTTTGAAGCATATGAACACTCACAATATAGGGGTGAGAGGCAAGTTTTTATATTTACCACATCGCCACCCCCGTCACGGTTCTTTGTATATGAAATGTTATAAAATGTTTACGTTTGTATTGAAATATCTGATATAATATATCACAGATCGTCAGATATATCAAAAGAAGAAGAAGAAGAAGAAGAAGTTTGTAATCCTGAGTGTGTCCTGTGTGTAGGTTATATTGTAAAACCAAAAAGTTTAAGGGGGTTAGCCACTGAGTCGGCCGAAAAAATAAGTAATTTTCGGGATCTTTTTTGACCGGGATAATAAAGGAATATCGAAATCGCGTTTTTTTTTAATTTTATTGAGTGTACTTTCAATATACTAACTAATTAACTAAACCATCACGCCGTCTCCCCGAAGGGGTAGGCAGGAATAATGGACTGCCACACTTTTCTTTCCTGACATATTTCTCTCCCTTCTTCAACATACATACATCGTGTCATGCACGCGCGTCGATTTCTCTGACTCCTCACATGGCCGACATTCAATATTTGATTTATTTGATCGTGCCACGTTTTCCTCGGTCTTCCTCTATTTCTGGTTCCATTTACATCATTAACATATAATTTTTACCATTCTTTCTTCATTCATTCTTTCCATGTCCAAACCATCTTAATGACCCTTTCCTTATTTTGTTCATAACACTTTCATTCGCACCACATTCACTTCTTATACTTGCATTTGTCACTCTATCATATACAGATTTGCCACACATTCGTCTTAGAGATCTCTACAAACATCTCGATCTCTATAAACAATTTTATAATATTTTAAATATGTATCTTTATAATATGTATCACTGAAGAAAGACCGGTTGTCCGAAACATGTCTGATATGTATTTTTTTTAAAGTGTGTGTTGTATATACAAAGTATATGAAAAAGAAAATGACAAATATAACTGCACATATTTACATGATAAGGTATATTCATTGTATTAAAGTTCTATAGTATGGGAACAGTTCGCCTTGTATACTATATTAAAGTTAACTATATTTGTAGATATTTGATTAAACCCACCCACAGTTCTATAAATTATGTGACTTGTTTCATAACGGTATACAATTTCTCAATCAACGTATAATTAATTGCGTTTGATTCAGTTCTATTAATAATCGTTTTATCATTATCAACTTATTCACCGAATTGTAATTAACTTTGTCAAAGGAAAACTATTGATATTTCTTTCAAAACACGCGGTATTAATTTTCGATAAACTTAGGGCATTAAATAATTATTTTAATATTATAAGCTAGTATTTTCTGTAAGATTAATTATATTTTATGTAAAATTAATGGCCTATTACTGTAAAATATGGAACTTTCATAAAAAAATATGATAAAGCATCGAGAATATGAACGTTTTCATCAAAATGTAATAGTTTACATTGATTTTTACATAAATCTTCTAGGACAAAGTATGTGATAATCACTTTATTGAATAATTAATACGAATGAAAACGTCAGTTTTCTAGAAGTTTTATTATATTTTATGGGAATGACATGTTTCGCCCTTCTAAGGCATTATCACATTTGATAACGCCTTAGAGTGCTATTCCAATAAAATATAATAAAACCTCTAGAAAACTGACGTTTTAATTCGTATTAATTATTTAATATGGAGTTTTACATCATTGTTCTCGAAACAATTAATACACTTTATTGAAGTTTAAAGCGTTAACACTGTAGAATTTTAATATAATTTGGTAGGAAAACGACAATGTATTATCCACTCTGTTTATTAAATGTTTTACAACATGTTTTGGAGGCGACCTCCATACTCGGGTGTAAAATATATAATTGTTATATTTTTAAACCTGAGGATGTAGGTTACCCCCGAAACATGTTTTGAAATATGTTTGATTATAAAAATAATTCGTAAATGAAGTGGATAAAACAGTGTCACAACTTATTTTTTCAATAAGATAATCGATGAATATCGGTAGATCTTTTACAAAACACCCCTTTGTATTACAACTTGAACAGTGTATAGATTCACATTAGAATTGTCATTCGATGCTCGCATCATGAAGGGTGTATTTTCTTATTTCGCCTGCCTACTCGGGGCTCGCCTTTTGTGTTTTATTGCTTTACATTACACGACAACTTATCCATCAATGCGCCTATAATATTGCATTCCTGGACGCCCATTTGCCAACACATTGAATTGTCTCCCGGCGTGGGTTGTCGGCCCTCTCCTCGACACGCTTCTCAACAATTTTATTCTTACGAACATATTTCATTTTATTAGTGCGAACTTACTTAATTTTGTTCCTACCAACTTATTTCATGTTATTCTTACGAACTTACTTAGTTTTCTATAGTAAACAATCAACATGAATGAAATCGTCTGTTATCTCGAAGTCTTATTATATTTCGTGGAAAAAACATATTTAGCCTTCCTAATACATTAAAATTTGATGTCTCATGCATTATATATTAGCAAGGCAAAACTTATGACAACTAATAATCTATTTTAATTAATTTATAATTATATATTTTATTTCATTAACAATCTTCGTGGCAGAGTGGCAAGAGCTATGACTGCCACACGAAATGTCTTGTGGTAGATTCCCGGCAATGGCGGTGTGATTGTCGCATTGTCTTTGATCTGGTGTAGAATTCACGGGACAATAAAATGACGATAATTTTAGATAAACTTAAGGCGTTAACACTGTGGAATTCCATAATGATGAATTTTTATGAATTAAAACACTGTTTTTTCCTCTCAAAGGGGGAAAAAACAGTGTTTTAATTCATAAAAAGTCGTCAAAATGACAATAGTTTACCTACCTATCACATGTCACAAAAATGAATAGCTAAAATCTTGTATAGTCATCCCAAGTGGCATCCCAAAAGCCAAAAACTTTAAAATTTTCTGCAAACCAATCTCTTGGATTTTCTCTTGTTTTGATACAGAAACTTTGAAGTTGAATAAATTTTAATAGTGAGGATTGTTGAATCGATTTTAATTTTAGACAAGTGTATTGTTTAATTTTAAAACTTTTTACAATTTTCTGCACATTATTTAATAGTTGAAGGAGCGTCGTCCTTTGCACACGTGTACGTCTGAAAAGTTTAATTTATTATCCCGCAGGATTTTGATAAGGATCTTGTGGACCCGCTGCCATTCTCGATCCTTAAACAGAGACCTGGATATGGAAAATATCGAGAAACATTCTGTTCCAATGTTGTTTAAGTGTAGTATTTCAAGCAGCCGTTTACCAGATATCAGTTTACATATTACCTACATTTATAAATAATAATTGTTTTCTGTTTTACCTTTTTGTTATATTAATTTGATAGCTATTTAATAGTAATGAAAACGTTCACTTTATATATCTAACTAACCATCACGCCGTCTCTCTGAAGGGGTAGGCAGAAAGAATGGACTGCCACACTTTTCTTTCCTGACATATTCCTCTCGCTTCCTCAACATTCATGCATCGTGTCATGCACGCGCGTCGATTTCTCTGACTCCTCACATGGCCGACATTCAATAGTTGATTTATTTTATCGTGCAACGTTTTCCTCGGTCTTCCTCTATTTCTGGTTCCATTTACATCGTTTACATGTAATTTTTTTACCATTCTTTTTGCATTCATTCTTTCCATATGTCCAAACCATCTTAATGATCCTTTCATTATTTTGTTCATGACACCATCATTCGCATCGCATTCACTTCTTATATTTTCATTCGACACTATCAAACACAGATATGCACACATTCGTCTAAGAGATCTCATTTCTACTGCATTTATTCTACTTTCATTCTTCTTTTGCCAGTTCCATGCTTCGCTTCCATACATAAGAGTCGGTAGAAGAACACCATTGTGCACTGCCATTCTAGCTTTATTGGATAGGTTTTTGTTTGCGATGACACTTCACTTTATATACACTTCATTTTATATAACTTTATATAACTTTATATTTCACTTTATATATGATACTTCACTTTATATAAGTTTCATTATATTTTATGGAGGTGACATGTTTCGCCTATATTAAATACTTTATAACCCATAAAATTTTAATTACCACAGTAAGTTGTTTTTAAAACCTGCTTATTTTTAGACAGCTCAGTACGCATATTTTTCGATGTTTATTACACGATTTCCATAATTACTCAAGAATGATATAATTGCCACGAGACGCAGTCTAATGGTTACAGTTTTTAATTTAAAAATTTGCAAAGTAATTACGAAGTTTATCCCGGACTTATTAAAAAAGAAAAGTCTTCTCCATTTGGCGCATAAACATCGAGAATAACGCGCCGTTTGTTAATTATTTCCGCGCAATGAAAGGTTTTATTACAAGGTATGCGTCTTTAAGGTTATTCCTTCTTTAATTAATTGTTATTTACGAGTCGCAACGTCCCGCCGCACTGTGATTCGCCTAGTACATGCTAGCTAGACAAAATTATTTCTTAAGTTTTTTTTAGTTTTATATGATATTACAGGCTGATATGAGTAAGTAGATTAGGGTTTCTCGAAAAAAAAGGTATTTTCCGAAATACAAATCTTTAATAAAAACACAAAAACAATAAATTATAGAATTAGACGATACATTACAAAAATATGCATTATATGTAAAAAAAAAATGTTTATAAACAAAATTGCCTTAACTACCTGATCTTAACTACCTGAATTTTATCTAACCAGCTGACTTTGACCTAATTAACTAACCTTTATTACCTACCTAAAAGATTTGACCGATGACAAGATGACTCATAATTGAAGGGTTGTTGTGCAAAACATTGCCTGGAATTCTTTTTATGAGGGTCTTTGCTACCTATCGTGATAAGAAAATTCGTGGAATTAAAGGGTTGTTTTTGTCTAGCTAGCTTGTACTAGGCGAATCATAGTGCGCCGCCTTAAAAAGGCCATCTTTTTGTCTCGCCTCTAGGTAGGGTTCTTAGCGAAAATCAGGCCTTGTAACAATTAAATTAATTATAATTTAGGAATTTAGTTGAATAACGCAATTTGGCCCCCGTATACTTTAACGCAAAGCCGCGGAGTTAGTTACGTTCGGCGGTAAATAAGACCCTTCGAGGAGTGAAGGTATTAGGGGAGCAGATCTTGCAGGAGGCCTAGGAGATGCGGGGACTAATTCTTGTCTAATGACGCTACATAACTTCACTCACCCCTACTCACCAAATAGATACACCTTCATATAACCAGTCCTTGTCTAGCCATTCTAAGTGATGCCCAACATACATATAATTAAACTGAGTATATTTATTGTTTCTTGAGACTTCTTCAATGATGTAAAACTCCATATTAAATAATTAAAACGAATGAAAACGTCTGTTTTCTAGATATTGATTGTTGAGGTTTTTGTTTTGTAAAACTCCATTTTAATTATTATAATAATAAACGCGAATGTTTAATGGTTTTATTTGATTTAATTCATATAATTACTTATATAAATAGCAGTTACAAATTTGTTTCGCCTTGCGAGGGCATTTTCAAACTCTTGTTTTCTAGATGTTTGAAATGACATGTTTTGCTTTTTTAAGGCATTATCAAATGTAAAATAGCGAAACATGTCATTCCCATAAATTATAATAAAGCTTATATAAAACAGGTGTTTTCATTCGTGCTATTGTAAAACTGATTGTTTTTAATTAAGTATTTCTTTAAATTTCATTTTCGTCATCTTCTTGTCCAGCTCATATTGCAGGTTGTTTAAATTTTGCCTATTTTTACTTTTGATACAGCAACTCTAAATAGTGATATTGTACTCAACTTACTTCGTGTATATTGTATCGAATTTTAAAAGCGTTTTTTTTATATCATTCTTTATTTGTTTAGTTTATATTATATTTTTACACCTGAAGATGGAGGTATCCTCCGAAACAGGTCGTGTTTTTAATATTTTTTAAATATTTTGTGGATTAAACGAAGTTATTTTCAATTTCCTAGATATAAAAATATATTTTTTATTCAATTCATTGTTATACAAATAATGTTCTTGACAGTAGAGTTTTAGTTATGAAAAATGTTTTGAATGTCTACGCTGTATTTTGGAGCTTTAGATCTCGATGCCTAGAGTACGGGGGGCTTAAATCGGGAATCATTTGTACGCGAAGCCGTCGACTTTTATTATTCCAAAGCGCCGAAAATACAAACAATGTTGCGATCAAAGCGCGCACGAGTCAAAAGGCTTTTCAATTCCCACCTCCGCCGGGTCTCCTTTGATCCTCTTAGTCAATCCTTTCACCTTGAAGGGACCGATCCTATCGCCGACCATGCCTTTGTTTCTAGAATATTCACACGTTCCCCATGGCGTTAATATTTTACGCGGAAATAGGAATATTCGACTTTGAAATCAGATACAATAGAATCGTTACCATTCGAGTGTGATATACTATCTTATGATATACAGGTATATACAAATCCTTTAATTTGATTTAATTATGTACAAATCATTAATCACAAATTCAAATTGACAAATGTTCTGTCAATCTTATTAATCAAAAAATTTGAAATTAAAACATTTAAATAGGAGAATGTATTCTTATACAAGAAAAATAACTTACTAGGAGCGTGGGAGCTATATGCTTGAATTCTAACTAAAGGGTAGGTTATATTTTATTATTATATATTATATATTAATATATATGTTTTATGTTAAAGCAAATATGATACCTTTATACTTATCTCAGTTTAAAGTTTAAAAATGTGCGCGAGAGATGCCTATTGGTAGCGATGAGGTTCGCAACCCATCACACCGCGTCTCTCGCCGGGGCGAAAAGAGAAGGATAGAGTGCCGCATCGTTTAAAGTGTGGCAGTCCATTATTTCTGCCTACCCCTTCGAGGGCGGCGTGATGGTTATTTAGATAGTTAGTTAGTTACAATTACACAATTACTTAGTGACAGGGTGGTAAGGGCTCGTACAAAACATAACGAAGGTCCCGGGTTCGATTCCCGGCGATGGTAGTGTGATTGTCACACAGTCTGGTGTGGAATTCATGTGGCAATAAAATGGCGATAGATCACATTTCGTGAGAATCAAAATAATTGCAAAAAAAATGTATGCAGTAATTATGTTCAAACGACCTGCTGTATAAAAAAAAATGTAATATTTCTCGGACAATATTTTTTTTAATTCTTAGATATTTGTAAGAGCACTGTCTGACAAAAACGTAAATGTTTTTTTTTTCGTATAAAAAATTAATCACCAGTCATTCATGGTCTGTGTATATTTAGCGCAAACAGTCGGAAAAAATATCACATAAAACGTCGAAATCTCTCCTGCAAACAAAACTGTTTATTTTCGCGAGAGAGGATCTCGAGCCATTATTTGCCGTGTTGGATTTAATAATATTTTTTATTTATTATTCGGGGCGCCCGCGCCCGCCCGCGGATAGCTGCGTATCAAACATGCACACGTGGCGCGAGCGGTACAATTGGCACTATACACCATCCGATACCACGTGGAGTACTATCATATTGGGAAAACACACGTTCAAATCCCTCGTCGAACCCTGAAGCACTCACTGAAAAAACAAAGCGAATATCGGATACCGTATAGAGCAAAGTATCGAATAAAGAAAATATGGCAGTAAACACTTTGTATTTAATCACGGTATGGTTATTATAATTGATACTAAAGGCCGTGCCACACTGTTTGAAACAAACTCTCCACAGGGGTGACCTTGGTGGAGAGCTGTGAAGCCCACGGTTAGTGTAGCGTCCACACACTGTTGTAAACAAGCTCTCCACACGTGGAATGCGTGTTTAAACGCGCGTCCGTCCACAAAGTTTGTTGAAGTTCAAACGAATTTTGATTTCAAACAAGTGTCTACACAGTTTTAAACCGTCGGTGGAGACCGATGTGGAGAGCTTGTTTAAAACAGTGTGGCCCGCCTTTTACTAGTCCCGCTTGGACCGAAGCTTTATCAAGGCAGTATAATAACTAAACAAAAACACAAAATTTACATGTACATATAATAATAAACGGTGGTGAAATCAGAGGAGTGGGTGCGAGAGGGAAAGGGATAATCGAAAAAATGTTTACCTTTGAAATAGCAACAATTTTCTAGGAAATGCGAATTCATGTAATACGGTACCAATAAATACTTATAATCCGAAATCGGAGTGGTGGGGGTTAGAGAAAGAAAGGATAGGATAAGCAAATTAAAATGTTTGAAATAGCATATTTCTATAAAATGTAAATTAATGTAATTAGGTGTATTATGTACAAATGCATACTAATGCACACGTCACCACAAATAGAAGGCAAAACCGGCTTATTAATAATTATCTAACTTTGATGGAAACGAATTAAAAATAGGGCTGAACGATAGGTTAATTTGATTATTGATAATATTTTGGTTGGCATTTATGGCTATCCTAATCTCTAGGGATTCTTAATTATTAAATCTAATGCCTATACCATTTTTATGAATTAATTCAATGCCGGATTTGAACAAACGGTCGGACTCTATAAAGTGATTAGCAAATTCATATATTCTATTTGTTTTTAGAAATTTAAGATGCTCTTTGACATTGAATATTGACATTTCGTGACGTTTTGCTGATATAAAATGCAGAACAATGAACCAATATATGTAAAATGCTAAAATTAATTTATATTCATTAAAAATTAACCAAGGATCCCACGAATAAATTTCAAGAAAACTGGATTTAAGCGGACTAATATACTATAATCATGCCAACCTGCCTCTGGTGATGCCGGTGGGGAGAGCAATCGTACTGCTGAACATGATCGCTTCGAAGATCGGCGTATTTCATATTCGTGAAAGTACGTTCAGAAGACAAATACTCTTGACTTCAGAGAGTATCTTATATTCCTAATGTCGAACCATCTCTCATGCGTTCCTGCTAATATTTTTTTTTTATGTTTTACCTGTTCTCAATAGATGCCCAAACTATAATTGTTGTTGAATCATTTGTGAAAATACAGTGATTAGATTTGATAATTTAAAATTGATGAATTAGGTTACAGGATTTTTACATAATGTTTTATTTCTTATTATTTCACGTAGAAACCATTGCGTGTTATTTAGAATCCGCACTCTTGAAGTTCGCAGTTTTAAAGGGATGCTGTGTATTACGTCCCTCGCGGAACACCCTCCGTGTAATTCCTTTTTATTAGCTACTTTAGGGTGGATCCCTGCTTCAGATCCCCCGCCCCACCCTTAAACGGTTCTAAAACTTTTCACATAACACCTCGACTGTAATATATTTTATGTGTTGTGTTATTTTTACAGTTTGGGTGCGTGGCGTTATTTTGAAATACATTTTTTTCTTTTTGTAATAACGGTTTGCAAATTTCAATGATAGTTCTTTTACTTTTTATTAATTCTATACAATATCGATTAACACATTTTAACTTAACTAAGTCGATAAAGATATGGATGGAGAATTTTATACACTGTATTTTCCACTTTACTTATAAAATAAAAACATATTCTGCACTGCATGTTTCGGAAGTGAGCTTCTCCATCGTCAGATGTATCATCCATCATCGTAACTTTGTTATATTTTCACATTAAAATGGATGAAGTCACCTCCATTTTGTAAAATTATTTAGTAAGTTAAAGTGGATAATACAGTGATAAAAAATTTCTCTCCAATTTTACGATGGAATTCCACAATTATAACGCCTTAGCTCTTAATATAGTAAATAATTATGTATTATAAAGAAAAATCATATTTTCGTTATTTACGTACAATGAACTTTAGCGTTAGAGTTAAGCATACAGCAATCCGAGAAATCTGCGAGATCGAAGATGTGGTCAGATGGGGACGTCAAAGACGGCGATACTGGCATCAACACGTAGAAAGGATGAGCTCAAATAGGATACCACACATAGCTCTCCATGGAACGCCAAACGGACATCGCCGACCAGGAAGACCCCCGAAACGGTGGGGAAAAAGCTGGAGTTCAGCGTCTCAAAAGGACCCGCCTGAAATAACAGACTCCTGAGTCTACCAAAAGTGAAGAAGGAGAAGAAGAAAAAGAACATTAGCATTAATGTTTTAAAAGAAATCTGATAAGATGAGTTGTTTTGCAAGGCCTTTAGAAATTTGTTGTTTTCTTGTAACAAAATTCAAAACATCATTACAAGCACAGTAAATCGCCGTTGATAACTTATGGCACGTGCGTATTTTTTGCGAAGTTGGAACAACCCTCGATTGTTAGGGGTGCCGGCCGCCCCCGGGAACCTGCACTGTTTGCTTTTAGGTTTTACCCCGTAATGTATCTTTCTGAAGTGACAGCTCCGAACAATGACTCATTAAACACAAATGTCGTCCTCCGGCCGTGTTGGGCGACTAACGCAATAAATAACACAGACTTATCAGAGCCGCGACTGTCCCGTAGACAATGCTATCTGAATGCTTATACCAGGACGATGACATATGGACCATTACTGTATTGACCAATTTGTGGGAGAAATATTACTGATGGCTCTTTTGTATTCATGAGGCGAATCAGACTCAATTTTTAAGTGTCCCACGTTTTATTATTCTCAGAGATGTTCTAAGCTAATGTACAAATGTTAATGTACAGATAACAAAATTGCAAATCATTTTTTTTCAATGTTTAACCGCTCGTGTTTAAAAATTGGGTTTATACTTTTCTTCTTCTTATTCTTCTTCCTCAGCCTATTCCCGTCCACTCCTGAACAAAGGCCTCCTCCATTCGTTTCCGTGTCACTCTGTCCTGTGCAGACTGCATCCAGGTTATTCCGACGTGTCTGCTCAGGTCATCCTTCCACCGTAGTTGCGGTCGCCCTGCACTTCTCTTTGCCGTCCACGGTCTCCAAGTCAGCAGTCTTCTTGTCCACTTATCATCTGAGCTTCTGGCTACGTGACCCGCCCATTGCCATTTTAGAGTCGTCACCCGGTTGTTGATGTCAGTGACCCTCGTTCTTTCACCGTATCGTTTCTGACTCTATCTCTTAGGCTTATTCCTACACTCTTTCCATGGCCATTTGGGTCACTCGCAGTTTCTCGGCTCTTTGTTTGGACAATGTAACAGTTTCAATACCATAAGTACCAACTGGCAGAACGCAGGCTTCATAGACTTTTCGTTTCTATACTAACTAACTAACTATGTAAAATTACAGACTATAATTATAGATCACTTTGAATATATCTTATAAACTACTACTGCTAAATTATACATATTTTTTATTATGAACTGGGACTATCTCTCAGAGCTGCAAATTTAATCAGTAGCAATTCAAGACCATTTTTTTCTGCAAATAAAGCCAGCTGCACGATGGGGTAGAGTTCAATTGATATCACTTACGTTATAATGACGCAAAGATTTAAAAATGAGAAGTTAAATATTATATTAAGCAGATAAAGATTGCCGGGGTCAATTCGCTTAACATACCTCTCAAAGGAAGCAAGAGTGATTATTAGTTATATGTTATAGTTTTATCACCTGTACAATTATTTGGATCATAATATTATGGCCCAAATATAGAAATTTATTGAGTGCATGTTCAATGAGCTGTTTTATATTTAAAATAACAAAAAAATATTTTAAAAAAGAATTTGTTATCCAAATTAATTTATTAATTAATTTATTTATTGATCATTTACCAAGTACATGGTTTTAATACCTCCCAATTTGGGTAACCCGTTCTAGGGAGGCATTCCTAGCACTCTATATAATTTCAATATTACAAATTACAGATTTAGGGAACAATTAATGAACAAGGGGTGCAACACATATCCTAAAATGTATAACTTAAAATTAATTGTCTTATATAATATATTATAACACTATTTAAACTATTTATTTGTTTTTAAAATTATACTACATTCAAGCCGCCCTTTTTTTAATAACTCCGTAGTTACATGTTTTTTTGTATTTTAAAACTGTAAGATTATAATAATAATTGTAATTATGACACCACTCATTGTGTATTAGTGTGTTATGCCTCAATACATGTATATTTTAACATAATTATATTACTGCATACTTTAAATGTTAATATCGAATTTACTTCTTTTGAATAAAATGTAGTAACAAACTTAAATTCAACGTACAGTTTTTATCAACGTCAACTATTTCTCTTCAAAGCGCCTTTACTCAAACTGCGATGTATGCAGGGGTGCTCGAGATGCACCCTGGGGTGAGCCAGTCCTGAATCCCGGCCAAAGAGTTAGGGGTCGCAATTATGATGGCCCCTGACATTCGGGGCAGTGTGCCAGGATTGCAGAATGTTTAATGCCTCGGATATTATTAGATCTCAAAGCCAAAACCATTTAGCTAAGTTGAGCCGAAGCAATGATAAAAAATATATAATACTTTTTCCCAAATTAATGTAAAATAATTTATTTTCACATTAACCGTGATGTAAAACTCCATTTTTTCCCTTAATTAGATTCAATATTTTCAATATCTCAAGGATATTAGAAAACTCTATTAAACTCCGTATTAAATCATGAATAGAAAGGAAAACTTTTATTTGATATTTTTTATCATATTTTAAAATGAGGATTCTTTTCACTTTACTGTGACATAAAAAAATATTCCATGATATATTATAATGTACAAGTAAGGATGTATTCATAAAATGTGAATATGGTCTTTAAAACTAACATGAATTCGTATTTAAAATAAACGTACCTTTTAAAAATAACATAACAATATAAATTACTATAAAAAAATAATGAACATGAATCAGAAAACAAATACGCAACAAATATAACATACATTTTGATACGTTCAGAAGACGAATACTCTTAACTTTAGGAGTATCTTGTCTCCCTAATGTCGAACCATCTCTCATGCGTTCTCGGTATTATTATGTTGTATATTTGTAATCGTTTACCTATATTCAAGATGTCTCTTGAGTTAAAAAAGTGATTTGATTTGAAACCGAATGTAAATAATTTTAATTTTGCACCATTTGATTCGATGTTCGAAATAGTTTGCCAAAAAAATATGTTATTTGTTAGTTTCTTATAAATATTCTTATTGATTATAAATATTATGTTTCATGAATTTCATCTGTTTAGTCTTTGGGCCATACCACGTTTTGTTATAAGCAACAGAAATAAATGCAACGTCGCCATTGGCTTCTGAATTAACCACTGAACATGGTACAACTCTAATAGGCAGGCCATAATAAATGTTTCTTGTTGGCTTTGTATCTGAACCCCGAATTTGGCCCCAACCGTGCATCCTCCGCACTGAACTACTTGGCGTGTGTGGCACTGTGCACTTCTGAATTGCTATACTCCGCACATTAATATGTGCATAGATGATCTATTCGAATAATAATCTAGCTTTACCCACTGGACTGAAATACTCGAATTAAGAACTTTGGCAACTTTAAAAATAAATGAACACTGTAATGGCTTCCGCAACTGTCGTATACGACCGCCCTCTTACCTAACTTAGTGTAACTAGCATAAAAGATTTATTATTAAAACTTGAGTGCGCAGAATTGCATTTTTTTAATTCTTGTTCATATTACTTTTTATGACTTTATGCATGACCTTATTTTAAAATACTGTTTTTTATTATCTTTTCAGAACATGCAATTATTTTCCATTTTACATTTCCAAGATATCTTTTTCTCGTAGATATAATCTTCGCAAGCAATCAATAATAATTGATATATTTTATGTATGGTGTTATAATTAGTGCCAACACTATGAACACAATTAAAGCATGGAGTTGGCTATAGATAACATATTAATTATTTAATACTGATTTAAAAGCCTATTTTACGTTAGTTTTAATGGGAATGACACGTTTTTCCTTGCTTAGGCGTATCAAATATCATCAAATATAATAAAACTTCTAGGAAACAGACGTTTTCACTTGTTTTAATTATTCAATATAAAGTTTTATATCCTTGTTCAAGAAAAAATAAAGAGAAAATATATTCCATTACACAAATATATGGCATGTGTCAATATAAGAAGATATATGAATTAAAACACATTTTTTCCGCTATTTAGAATATTTTTCTTGTCATGTATCGAAAGAATTAAACATTTATCGCTGGGGAGACCTAATTGGTTTTTAAATATAGTTAATTTATTATAGTTCTCCCAATAATAATAAATAATAATAATAATATGCTAACTTTTAAAGCGCCGTTTTTGTGATGTAATCACCTCAAGGGCGCATTAAGACGTGTTTTAAATCTAAAAATCTAAATGTGAGCGCTTAAAAAACGATTGGTTTAAAAGTATAGTAGAACAAAGTATAAATGTTTAAATTGGGTATGAAATATGAAAAAGATGGGTTTTCAATTTAGTTCTGAAATCTGTCGGATCATTTATGCAATGATAAGGATTTAGTTACTTCTAAATATAGTTGGAACGTGTTAGCATCTTCAGATATCTAAACATAGTAGCCCAAGTCAACAAGGCAACTGCATTCTCTAGTACTCTAAAATCCACTCTGTGTAGAATTAAAGAGATGTTTATTAAATGTTTGATGAGAATCTATAAAGCATGCATAATACCAACAATAATAAGAAGCCCCGATGATTCTTACCTACACTAAGATATCACTAGATTAAGAGAAATTGTATGGCTGAGGATATAATGAGATGGTCAGTACATTCAGATATCTAAACATAGTAGCCCAAGTCAACAAAGCAACTGCATTCTCTCGTGTTCTTAAATCCACTCTCTGTAGAAATAATGAGATGGTCATTAAGAGTTAGATGAGAATCTATAAAGCATGCGTAAGACCAATAATAATAAGAAACCCTGATGTGCTTACACTATGATATCACTAGATTAAGAGAAATTGTATGGCTGAGGATGTAATAAGATGGAGTAGACATCGAAGGGGGAATTTGTTAGGTCATGCCCAAAGAATGGACACCACAAGACTCCCTAAATTGACCTACATACTTAGTCTCGAGGGACTCGTCATCGTGGAAGACCTCTTAAAAGATAGAAAGATAGTTGGGAATTTATCTCACAGGAGGTGCAACCCTTTGGAGAACAGACAACATAGGTCTAAAACAAGGAAGAAAATATGTCAAAAAAGTGTACCAATCATTAGACAAAATATATAAAAATAAACTCGACAATATTTATATACAAATACACAAGTCGAATGAAAGCATAATGAATAAAATATAAAAGATCAATAAGGTGTCTCGGACACTTGGAAAGAATGAATGAATAAATAACGCAGCGAATATATTCCTTAATGATGTGAATCCATACAAAAAAAAAGTTTAAATCTCCAATCGCCCTTTTTCTTGGAATGGGTGTCAATGCTCTCGGCTGTTGCAGCGTTCGGAATTTGAAAAAAATGACATGTTACCGGTTTTCTTTTGTCATGACAATACTGTCAATAATGCGTTTACCATACAATGGCTTGTGGCGGACACACCCTGTCCCGATGGGCGGATCCCGAGTTCGATCCTCGAGATGTAATCATTGCATCGTCTCAGTACTGCATTCATTATAAATAAGTACCCTTGGAGTCTTAGTAAGAGCATGTTTGAATATAAACATGTTTTTATTTCTTAACGTTCATCATGATTTTTTTAAAGATTTTCCAGTGATGAATAAAATAATATACTTATGCAGCACTTCATTTGTGGTGTGGCATTATTAAAAATAATTTTAAACCCTTTTACTTTTTTACCCTACTTTATTAAGGTGGTGTATAAACAAGTATAAGTATTTTTCATATTACTTTTACTTTAAAGAAGAAAAAATAATGTTTTTTTTTCAATTACAGAATATTCAGGTATGGAGAGTTTGAATACTGTTATATTTTATTGTTATTACGGTTGACTTTTGATAAAGCTCCAGCAAGGTGACACATATCCTTTGTTTTAACTGAAATACGATTGTCAATATCGTCAAGTAGAAATGAGATCTCTAAGACTAATGTGTGTTAAACAAAATAGTGAAAGGGTCGTTGAGATGGTTTGGACACATGGATTGAATAAGTGAAGACATAATGGTGAAAAATATATATGTAAACGACGTGAACGGGGTTAGAAATAAATGAAGGCCGAGGGTAACGTGGCACGATCAAATCAATCAAATATTAAATATCGGTCACGTGAGGAGTCGGAGAAATCGACGTGCATGCATGACAAGATGTATGAATGTAGACGAAGCGAGAGAAGTTTGTCAGCACAGAACAGTGTGGCGATTCATTATTTCTGCCACCCCTTCGGGGAGACGGCGTGATGGTTAGTTAGTTAGTTTTTAGTATAATATTTTTTTTTACGAAAAACGAAAGCTTGCATCATTCTTCAGGTAAGAGGGTATAATTGTATTTTCTTAATTCTTCGCTATGACCTCACTCATTTAATTCAATTTAATAAACTCATGATTTCATTCGAAAAATATTGATAGAACAATACTTTTTTCATTGTGAAATCTATTTAATTTTGTTTTAATTGGTTGAGAAATAATGAACTTTGACACATTTTTAAAGCAATTCTTCTTACTATGACTCTCCGTATATTAATTACAACTCGTTGAAATGATACCTTCATGTTCCAACCATTTTTCCTGCATAAATAATAAACGCACGCTGAAACCTCGTATTAAGAGAACACGGCGAGATGAAGAGTTGACTCAACTTAAATTCATCATGCTCCGTCACATTTTTACGATTGTTTCGCTTTCAAAGCGTGTGGCAAGGTGATTTCGGTCGACCTTATTTTACCGTTCCACCCACCGACGGGGATTTGAATAAGGCAAAGGCGCATTTAGAGTTCGTTGTATTCAAATTGACGTCACTATTTTAAGCGTATGCCTAAGGAATAAATCCTCTTAAATATCTCATATGTTAAAGTACACTTTCAGTACAGTAATACATAACATACTTTTATTACCCCTTTTCTTAGATATGCCCTCCTAGGAGATCATGAAAAACTTAATCCTTATATTATACGCAGATGGAAGAATTTCTTAACCCCGATAGAACCTACACTGTGATGATGTCATCAGACCATCTTGCTAATAGCCTACCCGGTTCTCCATTGCCACTCCAGGGTGCGTCTGGTCTACCGATCATCGATTGTCCTCACTATATATGGCCGGCCTAATTCCGCTGCAACTAAGCTATTTTAAATACCCCTTTGCAGCTTTGGTATTTTCTCTCATCCACTAATTACGATAATTTTTATTTGGGTATTCTATTATTCTTCTTCAAGTACTATATATCAGATCCCCTGACGTCGGATATCATCCTGGCGTATACTAGACTAACAACAACTCCGCCACCCTCTTAATTCTGGTCCAATCTTTGATATTTCTCAGCTAGAATATCTGAGATCTTCCTACACCGCGACTACCCTCAATCTTTCCCTTCATGATGAGGTGCAGCAAAACATATTTATGGTTGCGGAGAATGTGTCCCAAAATATGCAATATTTCTAGTAATTAATACGAATGAAAACGTCAGTTTTCTAGAAGTTTTATTATATTTTATGGGAATAACATGTTTCGCCCTTCTAAGACATTATCAAATGTTGACATTTGATAATGCCTTACAAAGGCGAAACATGTCATTCCCATAAAATATTATAAAGCTTCTAGAAAACTGACGTTTTCATTCGCATTAATTATTTAATATGGAGTTTTACATCATTGTTCAAGAAACAATAAATAACAATTTTTAATAAATAACAATAAATAAAACTTTTTAATAACTACTTCCACTTTTATTCTTAATTTCGACAGCGACTGGTTTCGCCAGACTAGTTGGCATCGACAGATCAGTCTGACCAGTATTTTTAAAAATTATTATTTAACTTCAACTATTATCAAGAGATATCAGTAGAATCATTTATTATTATCTTAAAAAATATATATTTCTGCTTAAACACCTCTGTTCTGTTAACTTATTCGATGTTTGTGTATTCTATTCATTTATTCGATTTTTTGTTTGTTTCAGGTACGTCCCTAGAGATATAATATAAACTAGAAACCAGAATCATCGAGGAGTAAGTGCTGTCTATCATTTATTTGTAAACTGGCTTTAAAGATTTGTATTATTAATGGATTTGGTTCCTCCCAACATTTGTCTAAATACATATTTATTAAATCCCTTTTCCGGAAGGTTCAAAAGTTGAGAAAGGTTTTCATATTTTATGAATTTACAGTGTTTCCCTTAAAAGAGACTACTGTAAATCATTACCTTATTCCGAAAGCGCCTTCTTCCATTAAATTAAAAATTCACAAACATTAATTATTATACAAAATGCTGTTGTATATTAATTACAGACATTCATACTACAAAATGAAACAAAATATCTAGTTTTTTAATCTTAAATATAAATAGAAAATTACCGAAATGACATTAATAAATAGTATTATAATCAAAATGCAAATAGACCGAGAGCTGGAGGGAGTTGAGTATGCAAAATATGAGGACCGCACTCTGTTCATAGTTTTGAACTCAGAAAAGCTTGCAGATTATGATTCTGAATGTTGCCAGGAGGTTTGTTGGTCTTGTGTGGATGTTGTCACTAAAACAATCATTAAAAAAGTTCCAAAGCATTTTTTCAGTCCATTTACTTGTTATCTTAGGGGATGCAAAAAATGAAAAAAAAATTGGACCAACAAACCTCCTGGCAACATTCAGAATCATAATCTGCAAGCTTTTCTGAGTTTAAAACTATGTACAGAATGCGGTCCTCATATTTTGCATACTCAACTCCCTTTGGCACCTGCACTAAAAGCAGACTATTGAATTTCTATTCCTAAAGCATCAGATTATCAAGATAAATAATTTGAAATAATAAGTTTACCAACTTTTATATCCTAAAAATCTCAATTATTTTGTCGGAAACACAATGATACTTCATAATTACTAAGTGTTGAATATGAATCACTTTATTATATATAAAAAATGTTATATGCAATAGCTGTTTCACCAATTGATGTTTGCTTCATCGAATGTGTTACAAATAATTGTTGATTATAGCACTTGACAATGCCAATAAGGTTTGGGAAACAGCTGTCGCGACCGTTTAATGAACATAATTTAAAAATAACGTTGTTTCATATTAAAAATTAAACAGTTAATAAAATATAGTAGATGTTTTATTTGTCTTTTTCTTTTTTATGTACTTTGTATATACAACACTATCAAAATTACATATCAACATGTTTCGGAAAACCAGTCCTTCTTCAGTGATACATATTGTTTATTGATCATTTACCAAGTACATGGTTTTAATGCCTCCCAACTGGGGTAACCCGTTCTAGGGAGGCTATATAAAGATACATATTTAAAATACTCTTATCATAAAATTGTTTACAAATATGATCTGTCAAAATTGATCATATTTGTGAACAATTTTATGATTTTTAAATATTTATCTTTATAATATGCATCACTGAAGAAGGACTGATTGTCCGAAACATGTCTGATATGTAATTTTAAAAAGTATATATAAAAAAGAAAAACACAAATAATTTATTAACTGTTTAATTTAGTTTTATTTGTATAAGATTTTTTTTTATACGTTCGGCATTTTAAACACATATAGAATTAACGGTTATAAGTTATATATAATTAAGATTTATGAATGGTAAAACTCTTATTTAAGTCAACATATAGTAAAAATAATCGATCATACAGTGACCGGTTGAATGCCTACGATAATTCGGCGGTCTCCTTATTTTTTAATACCCCTAAAAAAAACTTACCCCATTGAGTGTGATAACACTGATAATGAAATGCCACTGCCATTACGTGTAAGATGGGCCTTCGTCCGCTTTTGCAAAGGGGAAAAAACTTCGGCCATTATCATAAATATCAATTTTACAGAAACTGGGAGGAGGTACAATCTATATTACATTCCACTGCATGCTCACTACATTAAGCTACCCCCCATCTCGAATGCTATAGGAACCCATTATGCTTACAACGAAATCATAACTCATTGTAAAAAGGGTTGCATTTTAGTCTCGCGCAGATACAATGGAGAGTTGTTGCTACGAACTTTTTTATCGTTCACTTTTCTCTTTTTACCCTCGTATAAAATGCCTCGAATGCCATCTAAATCTCCTCGATGTTCATGCGCTCCTGGTACTTACTTATATATTAGTTTTGTGGATAGTGGACCCAAAAACTTTTTCGTTTTTCAAAACATTTAAAAAAAAATTTTTTTATCATTTTACTCTAATATTTTATTATGTTTTTGATTTTTTTATACTTAATTATGGAAATTTTATGAATAATATGAAATCGCATTTTTGCGTGGTATTATAACCTCAAACCATTTAAATGATTTTAGATCATATCGGTGAAAATCGGTGAAAAACGGTGAAAATCTGGAACAGGTGGATGAATTTGTTTATTTAGGAAGTATGTTTACAAAGGATGGGAGGGTGGAGAAGGATATTGAAAGAAGGGTTGGGGCAGGCAACAGAATAAATGGTGCAGTTAAAGTTGTCATCGCAAACAAAAGCCTATCCAAAAAAGCTAAGATGGCAGTGCACAATGGTGTTCTTGTGCCGACCCTTATGTATGGAAGTGAAGCATGGAACTGGCAAAAGAAGGATGAAAGTAGAATAAATGCAGTAGAAATGAGATCTCTAAGACGAATGTGTGTCAAATCTGTTTATGATAGAGTGACAAATGCAAGTATAAGAAGTGAATGTGGTGCGAATGAAAGTGTTATGAACAAAATAAGGAAAGGGTCATTAAGATGGTTTGGACACATGGAAAGAATGAGTGAAGACAGAATGGTAAAGAAGGTATATGTAAACGGCGTGAACGGAGCTAGAAATAGAGGAAGGCCGAGGAAAACGTGGCACGATCAAATCAATCAAATATTGAATGTCGGTCACGTGAGGAGTCGGAAAAATCGACGTGCGTGCATGACAAGATGTATGAATGTAGAGGAAGCGAGAGACGTATGTCAGGATAGAACAGTGCAGCGTTCCATTCTTTCTGCCTACCCCTCCGGGGAGACGGCGTGATGGTAAGTTAGTTAGTTAGATCATATGTTTTTTGGGATCTTGGGATAGAGGATCCTGTAACACGTTTTTCTGCACCTACGTTTCGGAGATCATGCAGTCTCTATCTTCAGGGTGGTTGTAAATGTGTGGTGGAGTTAAGCATACATTACCAATCACACATTTATAACCACCCAGAAGATGGAGACTGCAACGATCTCCGAAACTTCGGTCTGGAAAGACGAGTAACACGGATTTTCTTAAAATCCCAAAAAACATATTGCTACCAGTCGTAAAAAATCTACGCAATGATTGATCAATCTAAGCACGATTTCATCACATTGGATTATTTATTCGATTATTCGATTTTTTTTTAACATAACATTTTTATTATTCATTTTCATAATACCGAAAATGCATTACAGTATACCCATATTGAAAAATGTGCCATTTTAAAACGAATTGCTGTAATCAAATTGCAAATTGCTCCATATTGCATGTTCTAAGAAAATGAACAAAATTCAAGTAGCTTTTCGTATGTTATAAAACTCGACATCTGTTGGAGGTTTTTTAAGTATGCAGATGTTTTGTAGAAATTAAATTAAAAATATTACATCTCTGCTGATACTGAAGTTACAACGATAAAAATTTCTTTTAATAGCAACATTTATTTACAAGAGGCCTTATGTAATTTAAGCTAACTAACTAACTAACCATCACGCCGTCTCCGAAGTGGTAGGCAGAAAGAAGAGACTGCCACACTTTTCTTTCCTGACATATTTCTCTCGCTTCCTCAACATTCATACATAGTGTCATGCACGCGCGTCGATTTCTCTGACTCCTCACATGGCCGACATTCAATATTTGATTTATTTGATCGTGCCATGTTTTCCTCGGTCTTCCTCTATTTCTGGTTCCATTTACATCATTAACATATATTTTTTTTTACCATTCTTTCTTCATTCATTCTTTCCATATGTCCAAACCATCTTAATGATCCTTTCATTATTTTGTTCACTACACCATCATTCGCACCGCATTCACTTCTTATATTTTCATTCGACACTCTATCATACACAGAGTATCCACACATTCGTCTAAGAGATCTCATGTAATTTAAGCCGCCTTTAAAAGCTAGTTAAATCATATTGAATTATTTTTTTATTATTATTATGCGTGCCCTTCGCTTAAGAGACGCACTAACGCAGCCAACGAGTCGCATATGGCTCGCGAGACCACTTTATTAGAATATACTCGTACTTATTAATACGATGAAAATCTAAAGTATATTAGCTTCAAGTTCTTATTAAAAATTTGTCATCTGAGGAATACAATTTTAAAAGATTTTCTCATAAATCAAATGCTCAATCAACATCAAAGTTATAGCTTATTAAGTTCACTTAAACTTAAGAATTTTTTGTCGCCTTTAAACGTTTTTCTCTCGCATTTGATGATTTTATTAGGTACCCGGTTGGTAATTAAGACTTTTTTCATCAAAATCACCCAATTGAATATAGAAGTAATAAAATTAAAAGATGTAGATTGATTTACGTAAAAAATGCCTCAAGAAATATTAACATTCATCGCGTATTTTTTTATTACGTAGGTAACTTTAAGTAAAAAAAATATTTTTTAACATTTTATTTAGATAGCAACATCTTAATAAGTATTATCTGTGTGGCTTTATTAAAAGGCGTTGGTATGATAATTGAACACGTATTTAATTACAAAATAAGCTAAAAGAAATTAAACAGTCCATTGTTATGGCCGAAACACTCTGGTACTCCAACATTATTTACTCTCAAAATATAGAAAGCTGTTTATGGAATCACAATTTGTATTATTAACTTTCAATAGAAATTTGTATTGTGAATTTTTTTTCTCTCAAAAGATATTACAAACAATTTTTATAGTTTAAGACATCTTAAATTACATTAAGTAGTGTAATGATTAAATTATAAAATATTAAATGTCGGACACGATGTATGAATGTTGAGGAATTGATGTGTCATGAAATGGTTAAGAAAGTATACGTTAATGATGTAAATGGGGTACAAAGTCGAGGCAGACCGAGGAAAACATGGCATGACCAAATTAATCAAATTTTAAAGGTCGGTCATGTTAGAAGACGGAGGAATCGACGTGCGCGTATGACTCGTTGTATGAATGTGGAAGAAGTTAGAGAGGTTTGCCAGGATAGAGTAGTGTGGCGGTCCATTCTCTCTGCTTACCCCTGCGGGGAAACGGCGTGATGGTTTGTTTGTTTTGTTTGTTATATATTTTTAAATATGATACACTCGTATGTTAAATTTGTTTTTACGTAAAGTTCTAAAAGACATTAAAAAGCACATTATCGTTTAAGTATATGAAAGAAGATTTTAAATTTCCAGTAGTTATGTATACGTACGTATATAATACAACATTTGAGCAGTTTTAAGTGCTTTCGGTTAACGCGGGTATTTTTCGATCGCCTGTATAGGGCTTAGAAAAGTTTTTTTACTCCTGAAACCGACCAAGGCTTTATTCCTTCCACCACCCCTGGAACAAAGGACGAAAAGTTTTTTCATTTGAGGGAATAAATTATTAAGCCTGAATTTTTAAGAGCTCATATCGTGGTGCAGTTAAAATAGGCTATAACTTTGCCACTGGTACTAGAATGCCTTCTGTTAAATATTTAATTTCTATTTCTACCTGTTTTACGTGTTTTGTCGTATACTGGTTTTAATAATGTAAATTGTACTGTTTACGAAAGACCGCGATAAAAAAATTGCTTCTACTCGAACGAATTAGTAATATTTAATATCTTATTGATTGTAATTTTAATAAAGCAATTAAAAACTTTGTATTTTCACAACACTTTTTTATACGTACAACATATGTTTTTCATGATACACAAATTTCATATACTTTAATAAGATGAAAAATGTATAGTATTTAGCATAAAATATAATAAAATAACTGTTGTAATTCTGGAAAACAAACGTTTTCATTCATATTAATCAAATTAAAATACTTATTTGTTTTAAACTCGCTTTATTGTTTTTCTAACTACTCGTATTTACTGGTTTATTCATCTAAAATGTATTATATAATAATTTCATTTATTAAACAGTTATTATAAATAAATACTTTATATGAAAGGTACAAAATTATCTTCTTCTTCCTTGTTTTGTCTCTACCTATGTGGTCTGTTTTCCAGAGTTTCTCTTTCTGTGAGGTGGATTCTCAGCCGTCCTTTCAAATTTTAGGATGTCTTAGACGAGGACAAGTCCCGTGTGGCTGATTAAGAAGTACAATGTAGGGGAGTCTGGTTGTGTCATGACCGTATCAGTTATCTTATAATGTCCCCAGATTTTATATATCTCTCTTAAGAATTTGTTTAGTAATAACAACAACAACAACACCAGCGCCCTTGAGGTGAGCTATTCACGAGAAAACGGCGCTATAAAAATTTGTCTAATTATTATTATTATTATGGACTACTACACCACTCTACCCTGACACTTCTTTGTAGATTCCACCACATTCATACAACGGTCCATACTCGCAACGTCGATTGTTTCGACTTTTAAAATTTGATTAATTTGGTTGTGTCATGTCTTCTTCTAGTTCGTACTCCATTCACATCGTTAACGTATACTGTGTCTTAATGCAACGTAATATTTTGCATCAATATAGATATTTTAATCATACAAAACGTTTCATTAAAACATTTTAATTTAAAAGAAGCTTAAACCGTATTTAAACAAACTGTCGACGCGCCATAATTAAATGTAAACATGGTCTGTAATAAATTTCCCATTTAATTAAAGGGAACGTTGCGACGGTGCTATGAATGACACCGACTATTTGAAACCTGTCATACAGAATTCCACTTTGGCCAGTTTCGGTAAATAATATTTGTTTATGCTAATCAAGCTATTATAGCGATAGTTTTAACTTTCCACTTTATGAATAATGTATTCGAATAAATATTTTATAATCCGTTCGGCCTGGATTTATTCTCGCGCGAAATAATTAACAATTTGGCCGGCTAAAGTGTTGCTATCAGAACTGATAAAATGAATAATATGCTAATTTTAAATAGTGCGATTAATCTTACTTTGTGCGAGATAACAAATACTATTATGAAGCTCTAAATCATTTAGTTGCTGGCCCGTTCTGCTCCTAGCGGACACGTAATTTATTTTCATTTTGGCTTCATATCCTGTGCAGACTGGAATCCTTGAGCGTACACTTCCCCCTCTCTGGTCCGCGAAACCGTATAACTTTAAGACCTTTTGAATTACATAAAAGGAACAATACTACCGCACTACATCCGTAACTTTAAATTGGGATTTTTTTTCACTGCTAAATGCACAACTTACAATCTAGAAAGACATAAAAGCAACGGCCAGTGTTATCCCCCGACCCCGCACGATTTCTGACCCCTAGCTTAGGGTCGCCCCCTCTAGGATATGGTACCGTTTACATTTTTTATATCTCTCTAGTACAGATGAGATTTTTTACGGCGCGGATCAAGGTACGCAGCCCGCTGTACGCAGTACGCAGCCAGTTATCCACCCTCTGCAATAATTCCCCTATACTGTACAAACTGTTACCATTTCCCGAAATTCTCGTTTTCCTTCATGCGCCCGAGCCGGTATCACGGCAAGGAGATCGACATCATTGCTTTTGAAAATAAGGATGCGGCGTAAATCTTGCGAAGGCGTTGCCTGAACGCGTATTTCACTCTTACGTCTTTTGTTTCGCGAGCAGTGGCTTTTGTAACTGCCGGAGAAATATATCGTTATGCTTATTTTCGCTATCTTATTTTGGGGAAAATAACCAAATATCGCTATTTGTTTTTATGTTATAGAGACTCCCAGCATATTCCAGGGTTTCAATACGCCCGGCAATCTGCAATGCTACTTCACTCGTAAAATATTCTAGCACACTTATATCACTGGAGAGGTATTATCATTGTGTATCACAGATAAGGGTAAATATTATTTTCCCCGTATGTTACGGGGATTATTATTTGTATTTGTTTTTCGGAAATAACTTTTATTATCGGTGCTTGTATGTTAGCCTCATCGATCCCAGCAACATTGGATATCGTTTCCTTTTTGGTTGTGTTATAGCGCTTTTGAAAGCTTTCAATTGGAGTGGTTTTTAGTAATGTGTACACTCTGGTATATTCGCGCTTGTGCTTTTAATTTAATGTATCTTTACGCCATAAATGTAAGGATTTCAATGTACTAAATTAAGTATACTTTTGGGTGTAAAATGTGAAACACAATCACGTTTTAACTAACTAACTAACCATCACGCCGTCTCTCCGAAAGGGTAGGCATAAGAAATGGACTGCGACACTTTTTTTTCCTGACATATTTCTCTCGCTTCCTCAACATTCATACATCGTGTCATGCACGCGCGTCGATTTCTCTGTCTCTTCACATGGCCGACATTCAATATTTGATTTATTTGATCGTGCCACGTTTTCCTCGGTCTTCCTCTATTTCTGGTTCCATTTACATCGTTAACATATATTTTTTTTACCATTCTTTCTTCATTCATTCTTTCCATATGTCCAAACGTTTTATATTGCTAGAAATCTGATATTTTCTTCTTGTCGTATTTTGTGCGAAATTCTATAAAATATTCTTTTATTATTTGGTCATGCGGTTCATGAGTGTATCCAATTTATTTGTGATTGTGCAATCAATGATATGATGTTTCCTGTTACGATTGGAATGATATTAAATTTTGTCCCCGGCGACAATTGCTGTTCATCTCGATACACTGCCCTTTCACAATTCACTACCAAAGGATTTCTGACAAACTTGAATAATTCCTGTGCGCATCAGAAATCAAATCAATCCTCTGGAGGAGAAGCGCCCGGAACGGAGTCGCTTCCAAAATATTTCACATTGTGAAGGCATCGCGCGAAGTAATTCGGAAGCAGTGATGCGAGTATCATCTCTGTTGACACACCGCCATCCCATATTTTGCATGTAAACTCAGATTGTTGTACAAGACCCGGTGGCGTTGTTTACCCGAAGCCACATGGTTGAATTGCGAGACTTGCTCGAATTATCACTTCCCCGCTCGCCGCGCGGATGGGACATGATTTGAGCATCCGAAATGGCAATATCATCGTTGAGTAGTTTATATCACTGCCTTTGTTATAATTGCTGCTTCACTTCGTATGACAGTACGTATTGCATGCTGGCTTTAGTTCTGGATTGTGTTTGATTAAAATGTCTGTAACGGTAAAGTGCAAACACTACCGCGTTACATGTTAAGCTGAGAAATTATTGCTGACTTCAGTGTACTCGAAAATTACCAGCTTACTCTATACAACATTAAAATTGAATAGCTTTATCAATCATTACAGCGGAAGCCAAATCTATGTTATAAATACTATATTAATTCTCATGACATATTATACGAGTATGTAGCTAATTTATCCCAATTTAACTTTTAATAGATCTTTTAATCGACGTGCGTGCATGGTACGATGTATGAATGTAGAGGAAGCCCGAGAGGTATGCCAGGACAGAGCATTGTGGCGATCCATCCTCTCCGCCTACCACTCCGGGGAAATGACGTGATGGCTAGTTAGTTAGTTAGTTAGTTAGATCTCTTTATTTAAAAACTAAAATGGCAGTGCACAATGGTGTTATTGCACCAACGTGTATGGAAATGAATGCATGGAACTAGAAAAATAAGGATGAAAGTTTAATAAATGCAGTAGAAATGAGATCTCTTAGACGAATGTGTTATAATCTGTGTATGAAAGAGTGTCGAATGAAAATAAAAGAATTAAATGCGGGGCGAATGATGGTGTTATGAATAAAATAACGGAAGGATCATTAAGATGGTATGGATACATGGAAAGAATGATAGAAGAAAGAATAATAAAAAGGCATATGTTAACGATGTAAATGGAACTAGAAATAGAGGAAGACCGATGAAAACACTATCAATTAAATCAAATATTGAATGTCTGCCATGTGAGGAGTCGGAGAAATATGTCAGGAAAGAAAAGTGTGGCAGTCCATTATTTTGCCTACCCCTTGGGGGAGACGGCGTGATGGTTAGTTAGTTAGTTAGTTTAGATCTCTTTATCGACACCAAATTCCGAAATTAAGAAAAAATAATTAAAATCGCTTAACAACCACTTACCTAACAAATAAATTAAATTGTTTATCTCTAAAGATCTGTTCTTGTCTCTCAAATGAGACATTAATTACTTGATGGTAAAACTGCAAACATTTACCAACAATAAACAAGTACTGCTTTATGATGAAGTACTTACTTGCCTCCCCGTATTTACCGACAAAAAATCTTACAGACCTCGCAGCCCATTCTATTTTTGAATATTTGATTTCCCCCGAGACTTAACATCAATTTAAACAGTTTGCATTTCATTTACAAATTTGTCGCAGGGCGGACCCAGACGAGTAATTATATCGTGATTTCGGTAGATATTTTTTACATCTCTGGTGATTCGCGAATGTTTATTATCGAATATTTTTTCCGTGGGATTTCAAAGAGATTCGGTACCAATTTTCATTTGCATGTACACTAGTTAGTTCCAACTTATCTCGGCATAAAAGAAACGAATAAAAAATGATTCCTTATAAATGTAGGTACCTACCGTAAAAGGTGTGAAAAAAAGTTAATAACTCAATAATTGCAACTGTAAATAATAAAAACAAACCATCACGTCGCTTTTAAGGAGGAGAATACAGAGAGATTGTTCCGGTACACTGCTGACAAACCTTTATAGTTTTCTCCACATTGATACAACGACTAAGGGTGCCTGTCCACCTAGCTCCGCTCCGATGGACAGGCACCCTTATCCGCGCACGTCAATTCTTTCGACTTGGAAATAAGAAAGGTCTCATATTTAGGTCATCTTCTAAGGGGAGAAAAATACCACCTCTTTCGACTGCTATTAATGGGTAAAGTGGAGGGACGTCAGGCAGTTGGTAGAAGGCAGCTGTCCTGGCTGCGGAACATTAAAGAGTGGACAGAAATTACAAGATTTCAGAACCTGTTCCAAGTGGCGCAGGACAGAGATGCCTTTTCTGCAGTGATCGTCAACGTTGGGGGGACCTGACACGTCACCGAAAGAAGAAGATTAATATTACAAAATGGTATACTTTATATACCCACAAATAGATTTATGATATATTCGTGTATACAGCTCTGTGTATAAATTTTGACAGAGAATACTTGGTAATACGTACTTTAATACTGGCTATAATCGTAAAACATTGATATGTATGTGTTATTGAAATATTAGGAAGTTATGTACGGCTCGTGGGGAGCGATTATATAACATTGTAAAATACAATTCGTTTAATGATACCTACCCAATGCCGGTGGATCATTTCCTATATACCGTAAGAATTGGAATTAATTTTTAGTATATAGTCCCCTGTGGCGACGTTCTGCCGCGATAGGTCAATACAATTTGTAAATTCCTTAAAATGTTGACATATTATCACTGTTTTACTAGATTATGCTGTGGCTAATAATTTTGGACACATAGAAAATAAATTAGAAGATTTTTAAAGATTAATCTTTATATGAATAAATCATCTAAAGGGCGCTGTTATTGTGTAGTAAATAATTATTTGTTCTTTTATTTTATACCATTGTATTTCATATTATTTGTTTAAGATTTATTTTGTGGACGTTGGACGATCGAAGTGTGCGCGGGATATACCTATTGATGGCGATTCGCAACCCATCACACAACGTCTCTTGCGTGGCGATAAGAAAAGGTTGAATTGCCGCATCGGTTTAAGTTTAGGAGTTCATTATTTCTGTCTACCCTTTCGGGAGACGGCGTAATGGTTAGTTAGTTATGATTGTTTAGTGAAAAAAAATGTTTTTATATTGAGTCGGAAAAATCGGCGTGCGTGCATGACACGATGTATGAATGTTGAGGAAGCGACAAAAATATGTCAGGAAAGAAGAGCGTGGCGACCCATTTTTTTCTGGGTATCCTTTCGGAGAGACGGCGTGATGGTTAGTTAGTCTGTTTTTTTTTATTGTTTTACTTTGTCGTCAACTTTTGTTTCTTAGTAGTATTGAATGGCTGGTGTCGAAATGAGTAGAGTTTATGATGCCCGCTACTAGTTATATGGGCAAAACGAAACCGCATTTCGGATATCAATTTGAATAAAATTTCAGTTCCCTGTTGGAATCAACTTTATGATTGGATGGTTTTCAACAAAATCCGGTTTGTTTGTGAATGAAACAGGGACGTATCCTCACTGTTTACCTCGAATTCCGCAAAAAATAAGTATTGATTACGTCATTATAACGTTTTATGTTATATTTAGCAACAATATATTACCTTACAAATTAAACTTATACGAACAAAACATTATATTATAGTTTATTATTTCTTTGAAGTTTTCGATTTTCTAGTCGTGAACTGGTTTCGAGACTGGCCGTTACTTCATCAGGGTAAAAGCCTTGCCACACTGTTTTAAACAAGCTCTCCACATCGATCTCCACCGGCGGTTTAAAACTGTGTAGACATTTGTTTGAAACAAAAATTCGTTTGACCTTCAACCACCTTTGTGGACGGACGCACATAGTATGCGTGTTGTAAACTGTTGTAAACACGCATTCCACATTCCACCAAAGTCACCCTTGTGGAGAGCTTGTTTCAAACAGTGTGGCACGGCCTTAAATGCCTATGTGCCGAAACCGGTCGTGATTATTAAACTAAATAAATATAATTAAAAATAATTAATTATTAAAATAATAAAGTGTGTGGTGTTTATTTTAAACTTGTTTTGATAACGTTTCATTCGATAGTTTGAATTTTGGTTCTATATAATATTTGACAAGTTTACATTTACTTTTGTCATTTACCATTACTACAGAAAAAACTACGTTTAAACGAAAATAAGACGACGTAATAACATGTAAAAATAAATGAAATATTTGAATGTACATAGTATTTAAAAGCAACCGTTTCGAATGGAACTTTAAAATTCGATTCTGCGTTTAAATATGAATTTCCCTCCATTTCCCTGGGCGGTTTTTTGGCCGCGATTTCCTGCTTCAGAAATGCTTTCAGCGGCTAAGTGCAGTAATTTTTTAAGAGCTTATACTCGCATAAAATATTGCACGGAATTTCGAATTTCCCCGCATAAATAATATATAAAAACCATTTCACGCCAACTTGCCATAATTTTTCTCAAACACGAAACAAAAAATATTTTCGTACGTAATCGTTCGGGATATGAATATATCGCGTCAGTGATAAAGGAAAATTACTCATTCATGAGCAATAAATCTGCCCATGTTATTAAGCTTTTTTTTACATTACTCGATTAATTAATTTCTTTGGAGAATTCACAGTTCTATTCACACGTTTTGTATCATTGTTACAACATATGTTTATGGAAATTCGAAACAAACGCATACATTATTGTTTTGATTCTTACAATATGTTTTCTGAGACGATTGGCCTATTTAGTGAGGATATTTCATAACAAATCCTGTAAAATCACCTTTATAGACAATGTTGAGAATATAATCTTTCAATTATTTCTGATTTAACTATGTGTATATAGTTTAAACAAGAGACATTTTGAGGACATTTTTATTAGTTAAAACTCTATTTTTTTGGCACATCCCAACAATGTTTCCTGCAGACGTAAGAGGTATAGCCATTAGAGCTGAACCTCTGTAAGCCAGAAGATCCAAGTCCAAGTCCAAGAGTTTATTTTTCTGTGCCAAAATAGAAAAAAACAGCATTGAAATTGGTTAGATAATAAATTTAAATTATTTTATTATTATTTTCAACATAATCTTCTCTGATTTCTCTATAACATTATTTTTTTTTCTTCTGATTATGATAATATTGAATAATTAAACTACATCTGCTCAAACTTTAACTACAATATTGAATTTGTCTTATTTAATTAAATTATTATAGATTTTAACAGCTTCATTTAAGAAATGTTTTATGAATGTACTCGTATTATTCACTTTAAAGTTAAAGACAAAACAAAACATTCATGAATTTATCCCACGTGATCGCCAGTTTAATCTATTTTCCAATTAAACGTCACCCCACTCAACCTGTCGATCTCATTCCTCATCCCTCTTGTCTCTCCCCATTGTCCAACACGTTTGTTAACTTCCAGCGTCCGCGGAAGAATTCCGCCCTCCGCGCCACCCCTAATTCTAGGCGGATCCAATTTGTATTCATCCCCTTTATACTGTCCAAATGAATGAAATCCAATAATAAAACTCATTTAAATGCATATCTGTTTATTAATCAGGTGCTTTATTCGTTGGCACGTACTTGAACGATAAACATATTTAAGAATCATTAGTATTAATCACTCGTTACTCGTAAATATGTTGTATGTGTATAATAATAAAAAAGTTTACTACCGCTCTGACAAGAGTACAGATACAAATATATGTAACATACTAATAATATGCGTAATTTCGTGATCGGTTCATCATGAAAACTTCTCATCGAGCTAATATATTATAATTAATACGAATGAAAACGTCTGTTTTCTAGAAGTTTTATTATATTTTATTTGAATTGTATGTTTCGCCACCGGCGAAATATGGAAAAATATATGTTTTCATTCGTATTAATTATTTAATATGAAGTTTATATCATTGTCCAAGAAACAATAAGAAACTAAAAATTTTTGACGTACGAGTATATTGATGAAATCTTCATATTTTTGGTCCCACGAAAAGTCGATAGAAATCTCCCGAAACCGGTTGAAACTAAACAACAAGTGGAATAAAACTGTAATACTTATATTAAAATATATTTTATTTTCATTATTTATAATGACTTACTTCCAAGAAATTTCAATCAATTACATTTATAATGTTATCGTCAAAAAAATCGATTGCAACGGAAAACTACCACATTAAAGACTCAAGATATAAGACTTTGCTACAAAACAATCCCTGGAATCGATACTTAAAAAATTAACATTAAATAGATAATGTATAAACCCTTCTTCTCCTTCCTTTTTGTAGACCTATGTGGTATGTTCTCCAGACGGTTGCTCCTCCGATGAGGTGGATAGCAGTCCCTCGTGAGGCTGATTATGTAGTGCAATATAAGGGAGTCTGGTGGTCTCCATTCTTTGGACATGACCGTACCAGTCCCTCCATCGCTGTCTTCTTCATTTTATAATATCCGCAACCTCACATATCTTTATAATTCTGGTGTTCCTAAAGCGATCTATCAGTGTCTTCCCTGCTATCGTCCTTAGTGTCTACATCTCTGAAGTTCTCAGAACCTGTTTGGTCGTGACTGTGAATATGAACCCTTATATTTTGTTAATATTTCTATAATTCTCCATTAAATATAGACAGCGCTGAATGAATGCGACTTAATTCGGCCAGCCTTTCATTAAATGAACTAATTCTGTGTGAAAGTACTGCAGTAACATGCAAATTCCATGTAATACGAGTATTTATTCGAGTGCAGCGATATGCACCGGACAGTGGGCAGCGGACAGGGACACCGGTCCTTTGTACGTCCGCGGCATTTCGGAGTTGTCCCGAATTGCAGGCGAAATCTAGGACTATCCCCTCTCGTATGACATGCTCAAAGTGTCCCGAGTTACATAACGCAAGCGCCCCGTTAACTGGGACGTTTTTCCAGGGAGGTACGTACCTGGAATACTTTTAGCGGTTGTTTGACCAAAATGCCGGCCGTTTTCAATCAGGCAAAGTGGGTCGCAATTCCGGCGTAATTTTCAAAAATGAAATTTTGTGGTGATGCATTTCGTGCAATTATCATAATGGAACACGTCCCCGCAAAGCTGAATTATGGGTGTACTCCTACGCTCGATGCGATATATTTGTTTTTATTGTGGCTATATTATGTTTATGGTAACACTCAAATTGTACAAGTGTCAGTAGGTAGGTACGCTTTAGGGCGAAAAAGATCACTGGATGAAATAGTTAAAAAGCTTAATAACTAAAATTAAATAACTTCGCATTTATGAAGGTGGTGACCGGTTTCGATCATGGAGCTTGGTCAAGATTGAAAGAAAAAATTACTTTTAATGATACATTATGATTGGTATGTTTTACTGCGAAGAGTATCAGTCGATGAAAAAGTAAAAAAAGCTTAATAAATAAAATAAATTAAGTTCGCATTATGAAGGTGGTGACCGGTTTCGATTTAGGAGCTTTGTCAAGATTAATAGAAGAACTGACTTGTAATGTTACATTCTAATTTGATTGCCTTCTACAGAATAAATAATTTAATTTTTCAGGCGGAATTTTCGATCTTAAAAATATCACAATACCTTTTTGCCGCTTAGCAATTCAACGTATTATGTATTAGATTATATAAAAATAGAATTAACGTTGTTTCCTTTATTTCAGAATTTTTAATTGACTTAATCAATTTGAATTCAAAGCGAATAATTTTATTCATTCAATTTACGAATTTTCTCTATATAAGCAAGTTTTTTTATCAAAAATAATTTTTGGTTATAATTCTCATTAAGTAATAAAAATTTGATTATAAAAAATATTTTAGTTTTTAATTTTCACATGATTTTTTATATAATTTAAGTAACCCATGTGGAGTTTTTAGTGTCTAGTTTTCAATTAGAAAATTATGATGTATTTAACTATTCTTCTAAAATATAATAAAACTCCTAAAAGACAGACATTTTCATTCATGCTAAGTACATAGTAAAATTTACATCACAGAATAATTCTAGTTCTTCTGAATGAAATTTCGAGTTTCCACTGATCTAATTACATTAAAAAAAGTATCTGCTTTCTATGGCATTACTCATTTAATAATCAAGGCGAAACATGTTATTCAAATACAATATAATACGACGGCTCACACGGTGGCCAGAGGAAGCGCTTTAGGGACTCCCTTAAAGGAAACCTACAAAAGACTGGCATCGACTGTGATTGCTGGGAAAAGACTGCAGAGGACAGACCTAAGTGGAGAACAGCAGTACATAAAGGTACACAAGACTCTGAAGCACAGCGCAGAGACGACGTCGCAGAGAGGAGGAGGAGAAAGGAGAGACCACTGGGAGACGGTGACGGCCCACTACAAGCGCCTTCCCCAGCCCCGGATGCCCCAAAATATGTGGGTCCAGGATCGGGCTCTTCAGTCACATGCGGACCCACAACCGTGAAGGACAGTCTTCCTCGGGCACGAGGTACAGCCGATGATGATGATGATGAATACGACTTCTAGAAAACAGACTTTTTCATTTGTATAAATTATACAAATTTGAACTTTCTTTATACGGAATTGTAAGATATAGTTTCTTCACACACTCTCGTAATAACACAGTGATATGTGGGTGCTTTGTAAGGTATACAATGGTTTAATAAATACATTTCTGGTAATAAACGGTTCTATTATTATTAGTTTAATTTACTATTGTTCGTAAAACTGTGTGGTCTTAGATGTCGAATAGTCATTATATAATACGAATGCACGTCCACATTATGCGCGTTAAGACTAATAAGCATTTACCACTATACTAATGCAAGTGTTACGTGTGAGAAGACATTACATTATACCTTGTATGCTCTACGATCCAATATGACAGATGTGTTTTTTCATTGTCATAGCTGTATCATTGTGAAGAAAGTTCGTAATAAATTAGTCAAATTTATTCATCCTCTATAATTACTGTTCTTCTCGGCTCTTTGTCTGGCTTTCTGTTGTGTAAAGATTTTTAGAATATAAATTAGAATGATTCGCTTTTACGCATGTTGTGTAACGTAATTGAATAATAAATACATTTTTGTTATGCAGCTTTTTTTTACAAAGTGACAAAGTATTGCCCTTAATAAACCCTACGTAACTATCATCACACTTATCCTATTATTGAAGACTTTCGTGGCCGAGTGGTAAACGCTTTGACTGCCACACTGAAGGTCGTGAGTTTGATTCCCGGCGATGGCAGTGTGATTGTCATACTGTCTTTGATCTGGAGTAGAATTCACGTGACAATAAAATGATGATAGATTAGATACCTATCACATGTCACGAGAATCTACACTCTAAACATCGATTTGGCTCGCGCTGTAATGATGTAAAGAGCGATTCAACGAAATAATATTATAATAATAATATTATTTTTATGACTTTTTTTTTTTAATTAAACACTATTTTTTCCACTCTTGAGTTTATTTTTCTCGACATGTTTCGAAGGCTTACACCTTCATCATCGGGAAAAAGATATAAACGGTTTATATCGTTCTCCCGATGATGAAGGTGTAAGCCTTCGAAACATGTCGAGAAAAATAAACTCAAAAGTGAATAAAAAAACAATGTTTTAATTCATAAAATAGATTCATTTAATTATAATATGTTTATTTTTATTTTGGGTAGGTTTTTACTGAGTACACATTTTTGGTAAGTTTCTATTATTATAAGAAGAATCGTTAAGTTCAGTATTTTAATGTTGTTTTGTCTTCCCACCGGCTACCACCAGTCCAGTAAACTTTTTATAAGTTAAGGGTTATTAATACCCTTCCCGCAGACAATTTGTTTAATGTATGAATGGGTGTAAATTGTTATTTGAAGTTAAAATAGAACCCGAGTGTCCATTTTCAGTTTCGAACATGGTAAATATTAGTAACTTTATACGCGTCAAATTATTACATCTTGTATTAATTATCGCCTGTCACTTATTTTCGATGCCCACTTCATATGCAGTACGCTTTGTTGTTTAGTATACAAAGCAAATTGAAATGTTTAATTCTGATTTGCATACATTCATTCTCGTAGGTGTTTCGGTGCTCATTCTATGTCATCTTCTTCTTGTTATTCCTTCCCTTTGTCGCGTACCGTTGTCGGCTAACAATCTCTGGAATCCTCCACTCCTTTTTGTTTCAATTTCTCCACTCGTTAGTCTCTAGAGCCGCACTAGAAAGTTATAATTTCATGTTAGCCGCATTTTAAAAGTCCATACAAACAGTAAATAAAAAACTTACTAAATTATATAACTAACTAACCATCAAGCCGTATATTCTTTCCTGGCAAATTTCTCTCGATACCTCAACATTCGTACATCGTGTCATGCACGCACGTCGATCTCCCACTCCTCACGTGACCGACATTCAATATTTGATTTTTTTATCGTGCCACGTTTTCCTCGGTCTACCTCTATTTCTAGCTCCGTTTAAGTCATTTACATACTCTTTCTTCACCATTCATTCTCTCTTTTCATTATTTTATTCATAACACTTTCATTCGCACCGCATTCACTTCTTAAATTTGCATTTGACACTCTGAGATATCTCATTTTTACTACATTTATTATACTTACATCCGTCTTTTCCCAGTTCCATGATTCACTTCCACACATAAGGGTCGGCACAAGAACACCATTGTGTACTACCATCTTAGCTATTTTGGATAGACTTTTTATGCGAAATGTCACGCTATCGATAAAGCTTTTATATATATACTTTAATAATTTATGAATCAATCAATGGCATTTAAGTGCTCTAATTTTATGTCAAAAACTCAGATTTTTTTAAATTCATATATTTATTTATTTTGCATTGATTAAAATTTCCTAATTATTTCGCAGTATCAAATAAATAAATGAAAATTCAAACATCCTTATATTCATGTATTTTTTCTCCAATCGCTAAAATTTACGTTTTTTATCGTTCACATTAATTGATATTTTAAATATTCCTTTACGATCCGCCCCTGTTCAACCTGAAAGAAACTTGACCCGCGAAGTCACGAGTCACGGTGCACTTTATAATTAAACATAATATCTCCTTGTTGCATATCCTTTCAGTGTTCCTGTCAGCAGTGGCGTCTCGTGATCCGTTTATTGAATCTCATATTTACCCTTCGCGAGCATACTTAACCATACGTTACCCTTGACAGAATCATACTTCACATGCTGGCGTGTTCTTGTTTCATAATGGAAATTTACAATTTGCGCAGCGTAAGTTCTGTATTATTATTTTATGAATAATATTCATTTACTCGGAGATGTGGATGAAAGTTTGTTTCATCAATCAGCGACTGTTGTAATTAATTTTCTGTTTATTAGAGCATAACGCGTACTTTTATTATTGGGCCTTATTAACTATTGAGAAATTTCACTAATATCTTAATTTTACTAAGAATACTGTATCATTAATTCGGTCCAACATTACATTATTATGCTGTAAATATTTATTAACTGTGTAACTATTTGAAATACTGTTATTTTATCACAATTTATTTATTCATTGTTTATAAAATTGTCACGACAGCTGTTTCTCCAGTCGATGTTGACTTCATTAGGTATTTCAGTCAAATGACATCATCAGTTAATATCACACTTGATGATGCCAAAATCGATTTGCAAAACAACTGTCAATTAAATAAATTCATAGTGATATAATAGCGATGTTTTATTAAACAATTAATAATGTTTAAGTATCATAGTGTTTTTTGTTGTCGAACTTCTCTTTTTCATCTGGTTTTCTAAACTGTTCTTCGTCAGTCCATAGACCAGGCTTTTCACAAAAAAAAATGAATATAGATTTTTATGGCTCACGTTCTACATTTATTCTAAAAAATATATCAGCTTACTTACCACACAGCTATTGAGACTGTCCAACCAAAAATGTTGCGTATAAATATATTATATATTTTCGAATTCAATTCAAATTTTATTCTGAATTCGAAATAGAAAAATTGTAAAAATCGTTTTGAAACCCGCAGACTATTTTTATATATCGTTTTTTTTCTCTGTTCAAAATGTGTGTTCAGACTTGCACGAAAAGTCTGCAATTTGTCATTATTCTAAGCAAACATGGCAGCGTAAGCAATCCACCGTTTAAATCCGGTTCAAATGTTTGCTGAATTCGGATAAATTTCCGCCGAGCGAACGTCTTTTGTTTTTTTTTATATATGTGTTTTTTTTTATTTTATTTGCGACCGACCATCTTTTGTTCAACGTTCCACGTTCGCTGTTCAATTTTTCCGCTTCCGAAACTACGCCGTGCGACAACAAAAGGGAAGCTTGTGGAACCACAGAGTTACATTATGAGACTCGTATACCTACAAAATTATAAATGTAATGCACCGACTTAACTTGCATAATATTGAAACATTTTGTATTGACATTGTGATGACAAGATTCGTATGACATCTTACTGTACAATCTTTTCAAATAAAACATATATACTTAATCATAAATATTGAAATTTATAAATTTGATATACTTAATACATGTAAATAAGTTATGTACTATATACATCATATAATATACAAAATTATAGCGGAAATATCACCCAATCAAAACCACCAAAAAGTACTCACATGCAATCATGTTAATTATTAATGACATTTTAATTATTGTCTCTGATTTGAATTAAATAAACCTCTCTCTCCGATGGCGCTACAGCCCAAATCAAGCTTTGGCCACCCAATAAACCTAGTTTTCTTTAATTTATCAATCGCAATAATTATTTTTTTACTCAAGGAGCTTTCGCAAAACAAGGTTTTATAAATTTTATAATATTTTTATCTTAATATATTTTTGTACTAATATTAATTTTGTTCATTGAAATTTCCTAGTAAGTTCTAAACAAACAAACAAACCATCACGCCGTTTCCCCGCAGGGGTAGGCAGAGAGAATGGACCGCCACACTACTCTATCCTGGCAAACCTCTCTAGCTTCCTCCACATTCATACAACGAGTCATACACGCACGTCGATTCCTCCGACTTCTAACATGACCAACCTTTAAAAAGTTCTATGTAAATATTAAATGTAAATATACCTATTTTTTGTTTTAGTTAGATAGAGAGATAGCAAACATAAATGATTTTCTTATTTCATCTATGTTCGCCATACTTTGTGTTGTAGAGGTTTTATTTGTCTTTTTCTTTTTTATATACAACACTAACTTTAAAAAAAATAATTATATCAGACATGTTTCGGATAACCCGGTCCTTCCTCAGTGATATTATAAAGATATTTAAAATAACATTTGTCTAAACTGATCATATTTGTAAACAATTAGTAAATATTTTAAATATCTTTATAATATCACTAAGGAAGGACCGGGTTGTCCGAAACATGTCTGATATACTCGTACGTATTTAATTTAATTACAAAGTTTTTTGGCATGACAGATATTAAAATATATTTATAATAGACATATTTATACAATGATATTTTAATATAACGTATCTTTAGGTTAAAAAAATTCGGTACCTGCATACATAAATTCACCCGTCTATCAGGCTGTCCTATGCACTTCTCTCGCATGTCAATTTTATAAAAATATAAAAATCAAATACCAATTGTTCTCGTCCGTTCCGCTCACCCATGCTACGATGTTTATCCATTGTTCTGGGACGCCCGTATTATGTTGTTTATTATTATTTATTGTTATTGATGGTCTTTGTCATAATAATTTTCGAATTTGACATTTTTAATGCAGCCCGGCCGAGCGATGTGGCTTTGCATGGGCGTACATAATATCGATATTGTAGTCTTTTGATTCAACTAAGTCGCAATATGATCATTTTTATTGGTTACTTGGTGTCCAGTTTCACAGAACTTTCAAATTCTAAAAAAATAGTGGACTTATTTAGCTACTCAATTTTCAATAAAAAATATTCTACAAATTTTTGAAGAAGTCATTGTTCAGTGAAAACATTTGTAATAATGCTCGTAGTAATGTATGTTTAATAGTTAAGAATTTTAAAGTAACAATCGCTCATAGTGCTAGGAATTATATATTACTAACTATGGAATTGTACTGCCTCACTGACGTCGACATATTTGGGATCCTTCTGAGAGTTATTTGTCTACCGTTCTGTGTCCAAATGAGTCGCCTAAAGGTTTTTCGTTTGTTATATCTCATTTGTGTGTGTAATAAAAATAAATAAATAAATCAAATTTAACTTTCATCCGTTTAATGCCTGTAAAATATTGATTTTCAATAAATTTCTTAGAAGCTGAATAGTGAACTATATATAAAGAAAAAAAAATCGTTCTGTTAGAATATATAATACCATTAAAAAAATATTAGGTTTTCATGAACATTATTTAAAATACAAAAGTATTTATTGTTTGTAAAAATACTGCACTTTGTTTTTCACCACTATGCGGTTATTTTAATTGCCGACTAGTTTCGCTTATACCCAAGCTTCCTTGGGGCTTCGTAATAACTTTTATTTATTTACTTTTATAACGAAGCCTGAGAAAGCTTAGGTACAAGCGAAACTAGTCGGCAATTAAAATAACCGCATAGTGGTGAAAAACAAGATAAGTGTTTTTATTTTAAATACAAATAATAATAAAAATTTAAAGCTGATATTATTGTTTCTTGAAAAATTATTTAAAACTGTTTTTATTTAAAACGAGTATAAATGGAATCGTAGATTTCATATAAATGGAAGGCTTTATCGAATTTGGTAAAACCTTTAGCAAGGTGAAATATGCTACATCAAACAGTGTAAAAACACCAATGTTCAAGAAATAATATACGAATATATTTAATTTATTTAGGGATTGCTCAATTATATTGACATCATATGTTTTTAAAATGCATTAGCAAGGCTATATAAAAAAATATAACAAAACTTCTAGAAAACTGACGTTTTCATTCTTATTAGTTATTTATATATTGATTGAATTATTCTTGCATCTGATCAATGTGTCAACCTTAATTGATATCCTGATACATTAATAATTGTTATTGATATTTTATTACCGGCAATTACATCGATCCGTTTTATCGCTACACTTTCGTCCGGATCTCATATTCCGTGTGATTAATTGAATCGCATGGAATATTAATCGAACGCCGTCAAATTTTGATGAAATAATCACTTTGGCTGCAATTTTATAGGGGTTGAAAATCTAAAATCGGGATTTAATGTATGAAATTAGCCACTAATGACCTCGCATTCATCACGAAGATACGGTATAATTGTATAAATCAATTTGTTTAACGATCTACCACGAAAGCAATTATTATTTAGTGCTTAATATAATATACTCGTATTTAGGTGTACCAGTTGTTCACATAATTATTGTTTACCATTAGCTTTTACCTATGAACTCATACGAGCAAACTGTTTATAGTTTGGCTTAAATAAAATAGAAAGTTCGTTAAGCACAGTTCTTACAATGTTTAGGTTGAGTGTAACCTTTATATTTGGTTGAATCTTAAATCTTCCGCAAGTAATAAGTACAAACATAATGTTGTGAATATATTAGCTGAGATGCTTTTTAAAAAATATTATCCATTTTTGGAGTTGCCAGGGACAGAGACAGGACAGTTTCAAACTGCCAGGGATAGATACAGGACAGTTTCAAACTGCCAGTGATAGAGACAGGTTAGTTTCGAACTGCCAAGGACAGTTCAAACTGTCAGGGACAGAGATGCCTACTCTCAAGTGATAGGCAACGTCGTGGTACCTAATATGACACTGGGAGAAGAAGAATTTATATTTATTTTTGTTAACTTTATGTAAAACTTCATATTTAATATTGAGTATTAATAAAAACGTCGGTTTTCAAGTCTCTGCATCAACTCCATATTTATTAATAATAACGAATGAAAACGTCTGTTTTTTGTATATGCCTTTTTATAATTTATGGAAATGACATTGAATTTATTTCGTCATTCTAAGACATTTTACATTTCATAACCCCTTTTAAGTCTTTCAAGACGAAACGTGTCGTTCCCATAAATTATGATAAAACTTCTAGGAAACAAACGTTTTCACTCGTACAAATTATTATTATTATTATTCTCCTTATAGACCTTTGGTCTGTTCCTGAAATTAGGCTGGCCTCTCTTGGGAGGTTGACTCCCAACCATCTCTCCATCTCTTCGGCGACAGCCGGCAGGAATCTGATGCGCCACAGCGTGTGGGATTCTGGTGGAATCCATCCCCTGCACGTGCGCATTCCAGTATCTTCTGCGTTGTCTGCCCCATCTTTCGACATCTTCCACCATGCAGGTCTCGCGGAAAGCCGTGTTCATCACCCTATCTCGAATAGTCCTTCCTGCTATCATCCTCAGCGTCCTCATCTCTGCCACCCGTACTTTAGCCTTAATCTCAATGTAAATTAAGTTTTATAATATTTTATGTAAATGACATGATTAGCCTTACTAAGCAAAGTAAAACATAATCCCATATTATATCACAAAACTTCTAGAAAACAAAATCATCTGTATTAATTATCTATTATTCAGCCAATTATATGTTTTTTCCAACCCAAATTTTTGCCGCCTAAATTTTACAAGTTTTCTAAAATGTTGCATCCTTCAAAATTAGTAGTAGGTACTCCTGATATTATTGACTTTGGTGATTATACTGCTGTAAATATTGTGATCGAAATCGCAGACTGGCATGCTCCAACTCTTGAAATCTGAATTTACAAATAAGAACATACAACGATTTCTAACGCCCCTGGTCATCCTTCCGTTCCCCTCATAATCCCCGTCATCTGGCCGCCTTCTCACGGCTCTACCCCAGCCACACTCAATCTGAGGCCCGCGGGCCGTATGTGGCCCGCCAAGCTACTATGTGCTGCCCAAAACACATTTGTTATTTGGAACATGATTTACAATTTCTTTGGCAATCATCCTATAACAAAATTAACTTACCTGATTTGCCAAAATAGTAAAAACCTTTCTGATTAGACTAGAATAGTAAAAAAATAGCCCAGTATCAAAAATCACATCATTTAAAAAAATGTTTCGATGCATTTTCGTTTCAAGATTATTTTTTTCATTGTTGTATTTTGAGTTAAAAAATATTATTGATTGGCTGAAATGCTGATAAGCGATTAATATAATATTATTATCACTATTTTTTTGTTTTAAAAAAAAAGTTGATTTATCAAGTGACGGCGCCCTAATCTTGAATCAAACCGGTTTCAACCAATACTTGTTAAACAAAATTGTTTCAATCCTAGGAAATGGTTTGCAGCACATATTATTGACATTCTTGGGATGCCACTTGCGCCTTTTTAATGTGGTGGTTTCCCGTTGCTTTCCATATTTGTATCCAGAAGGTTATTTGCTACCAAATACTGGCTCAAGACATTTGATAGATAGCTAATCTATTGCCATTTTGATGTTGTTGATTGAAATTTCTTGGTAGAAGTTCATTGTAAATAATGAAAATAAAAATAATTTTTTTTAGAATTTTTCTATGTTTATTTTTAGTGTAAAATCTACTTATTAATTTTCGTCTTCGACCGGTTTCGGCAGCTCGCTGCCATCTTCTGGTGAGTTGAACACCAGAAGATGGCAGCGAGCTGCCGAAACCGGTCGAAGACGAAAATTAATAAGTAGATTTTACACTAAAAATAAACATAGAAAAATTCTTAATTTTTTTATTTTTGTATTCATTATTTATTGCAATTTTATTGTCACATGAATTCTACACCAGACCAAAAAAAGTGTGACAATCACTCTTCCACGAAGGTCGTCAAACAATACTATTTTTCTTCAAATGTTTTTTTTATCATCATGTCTGCTAAGCAGACCAATGTATGTGGCCCGAAGATAAAAACAGTTTGAGTATCGCTACTCTGCTCCCATTGTTTACTCGGCAACTCGCACTCGTTACTACATTGTGCGCAGGGTTTATTAAAAATCCTGGCGGCCTTAATCAATGCCGGCGAGGGAAGCACGCGAGTCAAGCTCTGAGCAAATTCATTGTTGTTGTTTAATTTCGTATTACATTAAATATTCTTCAATTTGCATTGGAGCATCGCTCGTGGCACGGCGGAATAAAGGCCCGGAAACACTGCCACGAGAATTGTATGCGGGAATGCAACGCGATTGGATTAGGAATTGCTTTATAAAGAACGTATGCATGGAGAATTGTGGTCCGTAGAACTGAAAAGTAAGAAAAGTGGAATAGTTTTAAATAAGAATAAACAAAATAACATTCTGTGTGTACATATTATATATGTCTCATATATAATATATTCTTCTTCATCCTATTCCCGTCCACTCCTGGACAAAGCCTTTCTCCATTTGCTTCCACGTCACTCCGTATTGTGCAGACTGCATCCAGGATATTCCGACATGTATATTACCTTATATCTATTAATATCTCATCTCTATGTCTCATCTCTATGTCTTATCTCTATATCTCATCTCTATTATCATCTCTATGTCTCATCTCTATGTCTCATCTCTACGTCTCATCTCTATATCTCATATCTATGTATCATCTCTAAGTCTCATCTCTATGTCTCATCTCTATGTATCATCTCTACGTCTCATCTCTATGTCTCATCTCTATGTCCCATCTTTATGTCTCATCTCTATGCCTCATCTCTATGTCTCATCTCTATGTCTCATCTATGTCTCATATCTTTGTCTCATATCTATGTCTCATATCTATGTCTCATCTCTATGTCTCATCTCTATGTCTCATATCTATGTCTCATATCTATGTCTCATCTCTATGTCTCATCTCTGTCTCATCTCTATGTCTCATCTCTCTGTCTCATCTCTATGTCTCATTGTTGAGAAAGCAACGCAAACTGTCAAAATGATGTATCATAATATTTAATTCATATCAATTATGGAATTCGCCAATATTTATATTGAAATAAAGTGCTTATATTCAAGATATTGAATCAGTGTGTACTCTCTGTGAATGCTTGGTGCGGTCATCTCTGGAAAGTCACTATATGCAAGTGGATTAAACAGCGCCATTGTTAAACGTCAGATTCCTGAATAAAACATCCAGCTTGCAGAGTGATCAGAAGCTTTTGAATAAAGTTGTCCCACTGATGATCCGGAGTAGGCATTGTCTAGTTGAGTAACCCACCCGCAAACGGGACAAATTACCATAGCTGAGTGGAGCTCCCGCGCTAGTTGGAGCAATTCGTGTCATTTCACGGCATTAGTAAATAGCGGCGATGTCTTCATTCTCCCAGGTTACCGGGAGCGGCATTAGGAGGACATAAAGCGTCATCCCAGTTAATGATAATGCGGTCGTGATGTGATTCGTTTCCGAGTTTGCGCATTCGGGGCTAAATGTCATCTAATTAAAACTGGGTCCCGTCTGAATGCGAACGCGGGAAAACGATCTTTGTTCGTTAGGCAAAATTAGAAAAATAGCCAATTACCGCTGCGATCTTTCGCTAGCGGGACTTCAATAATTATTCATGAATCTCCCTTCCTTGTCCACCAGTATAAACTGTTACTCTGATTCGAGCCAATTATTTCGTCTTAACCTAATCGTATTCGAACTTCCGTAAACTGAGAGAATTGCGCTTTATCATTCGCTTTCATCGCATTGAATGTTCACGCGTGTAAAAATATCACAGAAACCACAAACAATCATTATCACGACCTTCGTGCTCGAGTGATAAGCGCATTGACTGCCACCCCGAAAGTTCCGGGTTCGATTCCCGGAGAGGGCAGTTTGATTGTCACACTGTCTTTGGTCTGGTGTAGAATTCACGTGACAATAAAATGGCGATAGATTAGCTACATATTACAGATCACAAGAATCACTAGCATTGATATCTTATAATACCCTTTACATCGTTTTGGCTCTTGCTGTCATGATGTAAAGAGCGATTTAATCAAATAATAATAATATATATTTTTTTATATTCGCCTCCACTTTGTGTTATGGATTCATGTTGGAATAAATAGATTTACCAATTCAACTCTCGAAAAGTAAGATATATTATGACATTTACACAACATTCTTTTTTCAGTTTGTGAAACATGTAACTAGCCGATAATTTTTTTTATACAAAAGATGTCGCTGGTAGTCAAAATTTTTGACATAATCTGGGAATATTCGAAAAAATCATCTGGCATGTATTCAATGGTCCCACGTCTGGGGCGGTACGCACAGAGAGGTTAATACTAACGACAACGTCTGTTTTTTTAGTAATTCTATTATTTTTTATATAACATGTTTCGCCTTGCTCGATAAAATAAAACTTCTAGTTTCATTCGTTATAATTATATGGAGTTTTACGCCATTGTTCAAGAAACAATAAATAAATAGATATACACTTTGTATTTTCACAATACTCTGTTTTACTTTTCGTAGACACGTTTCGGTTGTGACACAACTGTGAATTAAAACAAAGTGTTGTAAAAATACAATATTCAAAAGTCATTATTTCAATCAATAATTTGTCAGTGTATACGTGGATTTGATTTATAAATCAGTTCTATATGAATTATTCTGCCTTTATAAAGCAATATCAAAGTCATTAATATGTGAAATACTATAATATGAAATTCTGTTGAATATATTATAATGTTATGAATAATTACTATTTTATTAGAATTTATAAGTATACATTATAACTATTTCGTGAAGATAATTATAATTCGTTTTACGAAAAAAAATATTATGTTTTTTCATTTATGATAGTATTTTTTTTATATTTCTTCTTTTTTTCAAAGGTTTATTGCAAATTAGGCACGGATTTTGAAAATTTGGTTTGGTTCACGTGGTTCTCCTGTTAATTTGGAGATATTTCGCGCATAAGTGAATTGTTTTGGTCAATTTAACTGTTGCCGCACTTTATAATAGTTAATTGTGACACGTAATACGTTTGAATTGTTTTGCTGTTAAAATTATATTAGTTTTATCGTTTTTATAAAGAATTTTGACAGGTGTAAAAATAATTTTTACATTTGTTCCAATGACAATTTGAATAATTTCTTCAATATTATTTTTAAGTTCTTGCTGGTTAAGTGCCTAATTACAGCTAATTTAAAAAACGGTGGATACGTGTAACATAAATTAAATAAACACAAAAGTCCGGATCGTCCATGTCAACATGTGCAACATCGAAAAAAACATTTTGTGTTATTACATTATGTGCTAAATTAAAGAAGCGGTGGATTCGTGGAACATAAATTAAATAGACAATATGTGCACCATCTAAAAAGAACATGTTATGTTAAATTATTTTTATTTTGTTATTTTATGTTATATCATTGTATTTTATATTATTTGTTTTAGATTTATTTTGTGGATGTTGTACGATCGAAGTGTGCGCGGGAGATGCCTATTGGTGGCGATGAGGTTCGCAACCCATCACACCGCGTCTCCCACGGAGCGAAAAGAGAAGGATGGAGTGCTGCATCAGTAAAAGTGTGACAGTCCATTCTTTCTGCCTACCCTTTCGGGGCGACGGCGTGATGGTTAGTTAGTTAGTTATTTCAAAGGTTGTTGTAATTCGAAATAGAAATGAGTACGACACTTTATTTCTCCGATAAGCGTCATTATTGGGAAAATTTTCCTCGCAAAATGGCGTCCGAAGAGCGTCTTTCCTGAATCTAGAAAAGTACATTTCAATTCCAGCGCAGCCCGGAGAATAAATCCGAATTAGAGTGTTCTGCAGCTGCTCATATGACGTATCCCGAATACGTGACTCGCGGAACTTCGGCCAACTACCACCATTGTCATCCACATCACCAATACTACCGCGGCTAGAGATGGTGGAATCCTAAAATCTAAATAGTGATCGATTAAATATTTTAAATCTTTGAATGTTAAATTTTCCCGATGTAGTGATTTGCAAATTCTCAGCTTACAAAAATCGTCCCGTGTCAATCTAATTAATATATCTCGGCTAGCTCGAATGAAGCGTAATCGTGAAGTCCAATTTTCGCCAACTTTATTGAGCAACTGGGTAAAATGCCAAAACGTACTGAGTACAAATCTACTGTAAACTGTCAAATTGATAGTCTGTAGAAAGAATGTTGCTAGTTTAAAAACCAAACCTCTAAAAAAAACACCCTATATAATAAAGGAATCAAGGAATGCATTAAATATTACTATAAGTTTTTTATTGAATATGCGGGATAGACGTCTGTTTTATAGACTAGAAAATGATTTTAAACTCCTAGCATAGTATTTAATAATTAATCAAACTCTCGTTTCTAGAAGTTTTTTTTAAAGAGTTACACGTTCTCGTACAGCCCATTAAAAGCTTTATCAAATATTTATATTTAACCCCCCAGTAAGACATGCCACTCTCTAAAAATATTCTCCAGAAAAGATTCGCTATCTTTGATAGCATACTCGTATAATACAGATTAATTTCGTATATTTTATTATTAAATTATTTCCAGAGTTGAAATTGTCATATTATGAAATGTCAAAGTAAAGAAAAAACCTCTTTCAGTGTAAGTTATCATTTATATAATCTTCTTCAAGTGCCCTTTCGGGTCCCCCAACGTTGGGGATCACCTCGGCGAATCTGTTCCTGTCCTGCGCCGCTCGGAATAGCTTCTCCACACTTCGGATGGCGGTCCACTCCCTCACGTTTCGCAGCCAGGACATTTGTCTCCTACCGTGTAGAAAATATATAATTTATGTATAATGATTTTAATAGTATTGCATACAACGCTTTTCTTTAATTTCTCAATTCTTATAAAGATTTTTTCAGAGTGTATTACATCGAAAGCCAATGTTCAATCATGAAATATAATGTTTATTCGAATGAACGTTGCTATAATTCGCGCCCACCACTATCCACACACGTGTACGTATGAAGATTGTCACGTGTTAATATATTCAGACCATAACTAAGAGAGATTACGGCATTATCTCCCATCGCTCGGGTCCTGTGAGCTTTCAGCGCCGGCTGAGAAATATGCGCCGTATTGTGGAGACGCGATAGAGTGAGCTTTTCGAACTGTTTGCAGAGCAGTTTATTCGTTCGCGAGGAACCCGTGTGCTATTTATGGTACATCACCGTAATTTGGGAGTGTTTATAACAATGTATACTAAATTTCATTCATATTAATGAACGTCACACATTCCTACACTCCGAGATACAAACTCCACTGTTTGCTGCCTCCGAAAATGAAATTTTCGCTCACGCCTGCGATGCTTCCCTTGAGTTAATTATTAACGTGAATTAAAATTTCACGTGATGGACAGCTACGAAATTGATATACGCTCGTTTTCTTAGCAATTTGTTTCGAGACGTCGCTATTATTTATCGAAGTCTAAACATTGATCAAACAATAGGGCTTTGTGTGGTGAATGTGGAATCAATTATTAATCAAGAGAAACGGGTGGTGGCGGTGTGTACTGGAGCAAGTGGAAGGTGAGCTCAATTTCAATTTATTTGTTTTGATATGGGAATGCTAATGATGGGATAATTGAAAGAAAATATGGGGGACCCACCCACGTGCTCTCCCTAGCGTAAAGCAAGCGTTATGAACTAATAGTTTTCATATACAATAATGTTTTTGTAAGCTAATCATCGAGGAATTTATTATCGATTCTACTGCGTGCTCGAATAAACATGCGGTAATTTTTTTGATGGGGTTAGGATACACGAGGTTCCGAATAAATAGGTTCATAATTTGAAATTATTTGAATATTATTGTTTTAACTAAAATAAGCTAATTAATTCAATTTAATTATCGTATTTATTGATATAAATAAATACACTTAAAATTGTTATTTATTGTTTCTTAAACAATGATGTAAAACTCCATATTAAATCATTAATACGAATGAAAACGTCAGTTTCCTAGGAGTTTTATTATATTTTATGAGAATGACATATTTCGCCCTTCTAAGGCATTATCTCATGTATTTGATAATGCCTTAGAAGGGCGAACATGTCATTCCCATAAAATATAATAAAACTTCCAGAAAACTGACGTTTTCATTCGTATTAATTACTTAAAATTGTTATTTATTTTATTTGATCTCAAATCACGTTATCTTATGAGTAACACTTTGGTGCAATTTGCAAATATTTACTTTAGATTATTGTCAAAGTTTATATTAAGAATAATATTGGCGAGATTGAATCTTGCTAGTCGTTCCATGATGTCCGTTATTTTTGTTCGGCGTCTAATCTCCTCATTTCTGATTTTATCTCGAAACCGATAGTCCATAAAATCTTTTCTTTTAATAGATCTGACGATTTGTGGCACAAAAATCATCTATCCTATGATGATGAAGACCAGTTGTCCCTCCATCTCTTAGGTGGCCAGTGTCCGGAGGGGAATTCGTAAGCGGTTGTATATGCGTCAATTAAATGAGAATTAAAATAAAATAAAAATCGCAGATCAGTAACGAGATTAACATTTGAAATGGCCTTTAAATACGATGTTACAAAGCAGATTCCGCTCTTGAATTGTATCAGTAATGCATATGATTTTCCATTAAAGCAACACGCTCTTTGAATATTGTAGGTGCTTTCAATATGATTGCATGGTCCTTCAGTAAGTTATTTTTACGACGCGTAATCACATGTTTCCTACAAATGAAGCTCGGGTCCCTTAAGCCCAGGTGTGCGACGCCTATTATTATTTATCTCCTCACATAGGCATGCGTTACGCTCAACAGTCCGGCTGGCTGAGGTCGCTCGTTTATTTGCTTTATGGGTAATTAGATGCGTGTAGTTGGAGCTAATGGGGGATGCCAGATGAAGTACCGAACATACTTAACCCTTTCAACTCCGTTGGCGCCGCATTTGCGACACATTTAACTACCCTGCATCTTCGAAGGCGCAACAGCGGCGACATTAGACACATCTTTTTTTCGTCGTTAAATAGGTTCCAATCGCTATTTAAGCAGATTAACACATAATTATGTATTACTTATGTATTACTTATTATTGTGTTACGTGTATCTCTTATGTATTACTTATTATTGTGTATCTCTAACTAGGATCTTTAGTGTATTGGGAAAAAATTCTGTAATGCTTTAGATATGTTTAAAATAAATAAATGAAATAAATAATATTTTCTGTTAACGTTACAGTGAAAATATAGTTGTTTTAAAGAATGCATAAAAATAAACGTGCAACTAACTAACTAACTAACTAACTAACTAACCATCACGCCGTCTCCCCGAAAGGGCGGGCAGAAAGAATGGACTGTCACACTTTAATCGATGCGGCACTCCATCCTTCTCTTTTCGCCCCCGCGAGAGACGCAGTGTGATGGGTTGCTAACCTCATAACCACTAATAGGCATCTCCCACGTGCACTTCGATCGTTATACTTCTACAAAATAAATCTAAAACCAATTTACGTACAATAACGTAAAATAAAATTAATACCTAGTACTTGTTAAATAAATAAATAAACTAACTAATCATCACGCCGTTTCGCTGAACGGATACGCATAGAGAATGAAACGCTACACTTTTATTTTTTAACATACTTCTCTCGCCACATCCACATTCATCCATCGTGAGATGCACGGACGTCGATTTCTCTGAGTCCTCATAATAAAGAATAGATAAATAAATATCTCCTTGTTAAATTAAGATCTTCATAATGCACATAATAAAGCATCATCGGACCAGGTTGCAGCGCGCTGCCGAAACCGATCGATGCCATAAACCTAAGTGGAATTTAACAAAATATGTATTTAATTTTTTTATTTATTATTTACCATTCATATAACAACGTACATTCTTGGCTGATCATTTGTTTATCAGTTCTTATACGTTGCTTCTTCTTCTTCTGCTTTATTTAGGACTGTGTCCTGTTATTTCTCGGAGCCTGTTCCTGGGATACAGATGTCCAACTGTCTCGCCATTTTTTTAGGTGGTCTTCCTGTTGGTACTTTATTTGCGGCTATATTTATCACTCTTTCAGAACATGCTATTTCCACATGATCTCTCCAGTAGCGTCTTCTCAGTCTTCCCCATCGCACGACATCTTATACATTGCAGATTCTCTTATTTAAGAATTTCTTGTACTGTCTCGGAGTGTCGTTCCCGCAGCGAATCGGAGAGTCTTCATTTCTGTGGTTCTTAGGAGACTTTTTGTTCTGATGATGTCAGCTCTCGTTTCTATTCCATATGTCATATAGGACGTACGCATGTCTTGTAGATTCGAATTTTGCTTTTTTTTATTATATTACTGTATTTATACGTTGCTTTTTTTATTTTATTCTTAAAATTATTGAAAACCTTATAATGTTACTGGTTGGTTACAAAAAAATGTAGTTTGAAGGGTTATTATATACAATTTTACGTTTATTTTGCATTCTCCTTTGTCATTGAAATTCTTCGAATTTTTTAGCTCGCTTTGAATATCCAAAATGTCGAACACGCAATGAACCAACTTCTATTCATTAGACGGGTTCGTTTAATGATTTTCCATATTTTTAATCACCTATTACAACACCCTCATTTCAAATTACGCAGGCCTTATTGAATATTAATTGCTCTGAAATTACACGGTTCGATAATAGACGGAGCAATTTATTCGCACCGAAAAAACTGCGTCATTCGTAACATATTTACTAGCGCCTTTTTTCTTGCTAGATCGTACGTAATAACCGTTTGGATTGTATTATACAACGGAGCCTCAACCAAATGGTTCCTAATTAGTACAGAATTAAAATGATTGTTTTTTTAAATATGAAGCATAATAGCCGAAACGTATTATGAATCACTTAAACCGTAGGTTCCCAACCTTTGCTGGACCATCTCTCATAAAACACGTATACCAATTAAAATATTTTACATGTTATTATTATTATTATTTTGAATCGCTCTTTACATCATTACAACTCGAGCCAAATCGATGAGAAAGGTATAGCTATTATATTGATTCTCATGGCATATGATAGGTAACTTCTTCTTCGTCGATGGCCCTACAGCCCATATCGAGCCTTTGCCTCCAGTATTCTTCGCCTCCAACTCCTCCTGTCCTCCGCTTCCACCCTCCAATCTGACCCATCTCTCCCAACTTTATCCTCCCATCCGCAGCCTTGGTCGTCCAATTGGTCTTCTACCACCTTGGTGCCACTCCAGCAATCTTTTTGGGGTTCGCGATGACGGCATCCTCTCCACGTGACCGGCCCATCTCAGTCTATTCAGTCTGACCTGTGTGGAGAGACTGGGAGCTTTTTAAATATGGTACAGTTCGTCATTATGCCGCACTCTCCAGCCTTCACCGTCATTCACAGGTCCCAGAATTCTGCGCAGCACCCTTCTCTCAAAAGTATCCAGTCGCTCTGCGGATTTCGCTGTCATTGTCCACGCCTCACATCCATAGGTCACTACTGTTCGGATGATTGTTTTATACAGGATGATTTTGGTTTTCCAGTGTACTTTTCTTGATTTGAGCGCTGGTAGTAGAGAGAAGATAGGTAACTAATCTATCGTAATTTTATTGTCACGTGAATTTCTTACCAGAACACAAAGACAATGTGTCGTTCACACTGCCATCGCCGGGAATCGAACCCGGGACCTTCGGTGTGGCAGTCAAAGATCTTGCCACTCTGCTACGAAGGTCGACGTTACCTCTCGTATTTATCGAAAAATGCTTGTCACCGAAAATACCAAACAAAGTTCGAATTCCTTATTCTAATTTTAAAAATTATAATTTATTTTCACGCGATTACAATATGTTGAATTTTTTGATTGATGGCAAAAAAATTAATGAAAAGGGTATTTTAATTTTTTTTTTATTATTAATTTTTGGAATAGGTTTACCACGTTCGTCTCCTTTGACCACATTCACATTCCTCATTTGCCTCTGGACCCGTCACCGCACCCATGGAAGGCTCCAGCTCTATCGTTGGGAACCTGTGACTTATACGGACCATTAAGCCCTTTCGCTGGTTAGGGATAGCGATATTCCTTAACATCTGCCTGCGTTTCTGTACTTAATCAACAGCGCCCTTTTGGACTCGTTTGGAAGGCGGTGTTTGTTTTCTGTTTTAATGTGTAATTATCATACTTCCACGTGTCAGCAGGATGTTTAATGTGTAATAACCTCGCCGCTGGAACGAAGCGCAGACAGACGTAAACGGCTCAAGAAGATATTAAGGGCAAAACCGTTCCCATTGTTATAATGAATGTAAAAATATTTACCAGGGCTGGGAGCCCGCGGCATCACATGCTAATAATAAATTTTATTAGCTTAGACATTCAGAGTATTGCCTCTATATTCTGAATAATGTTATTCAACCGTATATAAATTGTTCGGAATAAGGTTAGCTCGCTCTCAATGGAGAAATAACGTGAATAAAAACCATGGTAAGTTTACTATTTGATAAGGATTGTTGCATGATTTTGGAATGTGTTCTGTTTAGTGATTATCATTTTTGCCATTTTTTTTTTGATAATTTCATTGTATTTTAGTGCCACCCGTCACGACAGATAAAACCTTCAAAAATATTATACACATTCAAGCGAAATATAAAATAATAGAATGTTTTTTAAACTTTATACACACCACGAACTTTATTTTTAAAAAATAATTAAAAAAACAAATGTGTTTCGGACACGGAAGCACTTTATCAGTGTTATAAATATTTTAACAAAATGTTCACGTATGTGGTCAGTTTTGACAGATTTGTGGTCAGTTTTGCCAGATTTGTGGTCAGTATTGACAGATTTGTGGTCAGTTTTGACATTTTATATACGGTTGAACAATATTATTCGAAATATAGAGGCAAAACCGACCACAATCATGAAATTTTTGTTAAAATATTGTCCATTGTTTTGGCCGAAACACTATGATCTTTGAACATTTTATAACTGTTAATGCAATAACTTTGTTTTATATCACAATTGTATTTATTTAACGACAGCTGTTTCATCAACCAATGTTGACATCATCAGGTGTTACAAAAATATATCAAATGTAATTTTTTTTTTACAATGTCAAAAAAATTTACATTTGATATATTTTTGTAACACCTGATGATGTCAACATTGGTTGATGAAACAGCTGTCGTAAAATAAATACAATTGTGATATAAAACAGAGTTTTTTCCATTAACATTTTTTTAATATTATACTTTTTACTCTAATGAAGGGCATTTTGTGTCAGAAACATATTTGTTTTTTTAATTATATATTATTCGTTTAAATTCGTGATGTATACAAAGTTTAAAAAACATTGTTCAATGAATCCGCAACATAAAATTTTGGTGAATATTGAAAAAATATTGAATTATATTTTCATTATTTTAAATTTTTTAAACCCCACACAAAAATTGATTTGATATGCAAGATAAATTTACATAACTACTGTAATATTTTTTTAGTAGATATGTATATTTTTTTTATGCCAGCTTTTATTGCAAGTTTCATTCTTTGCCCGCTCCATTATACAGAGGATCGCCCACACCAGGGCGGCATGCTAGCCGAGGAGGTATGAGCGAAGCTGTCCCCGTGTGTGGATCCATTACGCAACCATTATAATATCTAACCTCGCACTTAAGTGAATGTTTCCCCGTATAAACCTCTGGTCTCCTGGTGTTTCAGTTCTCCAACGACGGACCCAGCGGGGAGTCCATGTGCCTGCAGGGGCCCGACTGCTTCATGGTGAGTACATCCGCTTATGTGATGATGACCGCTTTCTGCGTTGTAGTTTGCTTCGTTTTATTATTTATTTTTAGTACCCACTTTATATCCTCACTATTGCATCTTGGAGCCTCGTTAACGAAAGCTAATGTATGCTTTAATAAGATAAAGATATTTATGCACCGAAGAATAATGATAGCATAGTTTCATACACACACTCTTCGGATTCTCTACGCAGATTTTATTATAAACATTATAATAAATCAGATTTATCTGCACTATCAAAGCCCCTCCAGGTAAAGATGCAGAATGGAAATCGCACGGACATTCTAATATCACACAATATCTAAGAGCTTTTAAAATTTACTTTCGAGTGTTTTTCTTAGCTTTCTCGAGAAAAAAATATTTTATTTTACACATCCGTTTTATTTATATTTCTATCTTTTTTACATACGAATGGTTGAAGTAAAATAGGCACTAAAGTACTAAAAAAATAATAAAAGATAAGTATGCAGTTTCATTCTATATGACATATAGAACGAAACTGTATAAATTTAATGGTTATTTTTTGGTATTGTACTTTCATTAATTATTCACTAATTCAACAACAACAAACCATCATGCCTTTTCCCCACAGGGGTAGGCAGAGAGAATGGACCGCCACACTACTGTATTCTGACATACCTCTCTAGATTCCTCCACATTCATACAGCGAGTCATACACGCACGTCGATTCTTCCGGCTTTTGACATGACATGACTAGCTTAGTATAGAAATGAAATAAACAATATAATTATAAACATCTTGATTTCGCTAAATGAACTCGTTCAATAATAATTAGGTATTTTTACTGAATCAAAACCGAATCAATCAACAAATTTAGATACTATTTTATTACTGTTATTTGGAAACATTCGATTCGACTAAATATTAAAAAAAAAAGTGATTTAATATCTAATATAATAATTGTAATTAAGTTCTCGTGGTTCGGCGTGAATAATTATAGATAATATAATTTAACGTTTAGAAAATCATTCTTTTTTTATTATTATTGTGACCGGTAAAATATTGTGTAGTGTTGTTTTATTTAATAGAACTTCTATTGAAAAACTGGGCCCTTCTTTTCATATTCTATTCTTGACCGCAAAGTTTATCGTGCACTATGCGTTATACATTTTATTTTGAAACTCATTTGAATCAGATGTGTAAGACTATTAACAAGACGGTACAAAAACTAATCGTTTCCTCCTTAGTCATAAAATATGTTCGAATGCCATGTTATGAATAAACCGAACATAAACGCTTTACAGAGTTTTTTTCTGATTGTAACTACTAATGATTTCTTTGATGTTTTTTTTTTATAAAGTCGATTGATGGTTATAATATTTTTTATTACAACTCGAAAGAATATTGGAAATGAGAATTTATCAATGAAAGCAAAAATGGATGTTGACAATGGAATTCTAGTCCCATCCCTAATGTATTAAAGCGAAGCATGAAACTGGCAAAAGAAGGATGAGAGCAGAATAAAGGAGGTAGAGATGAAATCCCTTATACGCATATGTGGTAAAACGATGTACGACAGAATTTAAAATTCTGATGTCAGGAAGGAATTTGGTGCTTATGAATGTATTATCTTTGAATAATGGTGTTATGAACAAAATAATGAAAGGATCATTAAGATGGTTTGGGCATATGGAAATAATGAATGAAGGATGAAACTAGAATAAATGCAGTAGAAATGAGATCTCTTAGACGAATGTGTGAATACTCTGTGTACGATAGAGTGTGGAATGAAAATATAAGAAGTGAATGCGGTGTGAATGATGGTGTTATGAACAAAAGAATGAAACGATCATTAAGATGGTTTGGGCATATGGAAAGAATGAATGAAGAAAGAATGGTAAAAAAAATATAAATTAACGAAGTAAATGGAACCAGGAATAGAGGAAGACCGAGGAAAACGTGGCACGATCAAATAAATCAAATATTGAATGTCGGCCATGTGAGGAGTCAGAGAAATCGACGCGCGTGCATGACACGATGTATGAATGTTGAGGAAGCGAGAGAAATATGTCAGGAAAGAAAAGTGTGGCAGTCCAATCGGGGAGACGGCGTGATGGTTAGTTAATTAGTTAGTTAGAATGTATTATCAACAAAATTATTAAAGAATCACGCATTGGTTTGGACATATGGAACGCATGGATAAAGAAAAAATGGTTCAAAAAGTTTACGTTGAATGGAGTGCGTGCGTGTATGATTCAATTTATGAATGTTTGTTATGTAGACGTTGAACGATCCAAGTGTGCGCGGGAGATGCCTTTTGGTGACGATGAGGTTCGCAACCCATCACACCGCATCTCTCGCGATGGCGAAAAGAGAAGGATGGAGTGCCGCATCGATTCAAGTGTGGCAGTCCATTCTTTCTGCCTACCCTTTCGGGGAGACGGCGTGATGGTTAGTTAGTTAGTTAGTTAAGAAGTTATATTAGTTTTGCGGTCCATTCTCTCTGTCTGCCCTTCCGTGGAAGTGGCTAGATGGTTTGTTGTTGTTATGAAGGATATAAAAATTGTGTGCTAGCACAATAATAACTTCATTTTTTCAGAACAAATATTTGTGAATGTATACTTATACCTGTATACAAATCCTGGATTTACACCAAAGGGTGGTTAATTCAAATTTTAATTGTATCTCAATAGAGACGAAGACGTAAACTGGAAACTGAACATGGATGATCAAGGTGTTTACAGGACTTATGACCTGTCATTGGTTGGGTTAAGCGCACGCTTTATGTAATTACAACATTCCCCATTCCACCTTTATTATTGTGATCATGCATGACAATTTTTGGAAGATGTATATATACTTCAAAATCCATATTTATCTTCTATGGATTTTGAAGTATATATACATCTTCAAAATTGTCATGCATGATCACAATAACAAAGGTGGAATGGGAATGTTGAAAACCAATGACTCATAAGTCCTTGATCATCCTTCTTCGTCTCTATTGAGATACAATTAAAATTCATTTTTTCAGATAAAAAAATTCCACAATGACATTTCAGAGTGTTTTGCTGAATGAAGGAATCAAACGTGCCATCTCTTTATTGCAGCTTTCAACCATTTGTTATTTTGATTGCTCCCAAGAGTTGAGTTCATTCTCTAAAACATTTTTATTGCAATTCTTCTTTCCGAATACAAATGGCACGTTATAAGCCAGGGGCTACCTTTCCCATCCCTTGTCCGACCCTACCCGATCTCCGTCCATGTCTGAGCTTGCGAAACGCTATTTTTTTGTGTAACGACCCTGCATCTGCAATTTTTATATTACCATAAAGTTGTTGCTATCAAAGAGATCATTAGAATATTCCTTTGTTTCGGGGCATTCAATCTATCCATAAATATTCTTCGATAGTTATAATATAACAAGCTCTCTATCAGCTCTATATAAGCTGTATGGAACAAGGCTGCCACCAGGTAGTATCCATATCGCACGTGGTGTATTCCTGAAACCATTTTCATGTAACATAAATGATAAAGATAAAGTCTTAATCTTAATTCTGCTTTAGGTAGCAAACATGCAAGAGTAAATCCGGACTTTAAGTAATCGAATCAATTAGATTTTATTACCGGGACGGTGCTTAGTTGTATAATTCCGGTTATAAAACTGAGTGCTTTGAGAAATTAGTATATTTTATACTATCTTTATCAGGGATAGACGAGCACTGCTGACGCACCTGCAAGCCAACAGATCAAGATTAATTTTACGATGTTTAAGGATTCTTCTCTCTTCACTGTTCTGGCATAAAATTCAATCTTGAACTTTTATTATTTATTTTCATAAATATATTTTTTCACCGTGCTCAGTGTTTTTTAATGTAACGCCATTTATAAATGACAACTGCAACACATCTTTTTACGTTTTGACGTGTTTTGAAGGAAAAAAGTGTTTTAAATCAATAAAAAATTTACAGGAAAGTATAGTTATATCACATTTAAAAAAAAATCGAGGTACGTCTTTTATTATTAATACTGTATTTTTAATCTCCATTTATTAATAAACTTCTTTTTTTAGGTAAACTTAATGCGTAAAACTTCCTATGCGCAAAGACATTTCTACTATCTTGGACCCAAACTCTATAACATAATTAACAAATCTATAAACGACCCACAAAAAATGACAATGCACAATTACAAAAAACATGTAACTACGGAGACATTAAAAAAAGGACGGCTTGAATGTAGTATAATTTTTAAAAATAAGTAAATAGTTTAAATAGTGTTATATAAGACAATATAGTGTTGAAATAGTGTTATATAATATATAAGTCAATTAATTTTAAATTATACACTTTAGGATATGTGTTGCTTCCCTTAACTGCTCCCTAAATTTGTAAATTATATTATATATTGAAATTATATAGAGTACTAGGAATGCCTCCCTAGAACGGGTTACCCCAGTTGGGAGGTATTAAAACCATGTGCTTGGTAAATGATCAATAAATAAATAAATAAATAAACATTGTGGAATTCCATAACGACCTTTTTTAAAATTAAAACACTGTTTTTTCCACTTTTGAGTTTATTTTTCTCGACATGTTTCGAAGGCTTTACACCTTCATCTTCGGGAGAACGATATAAACTTATTTTTAGTAATTACTTAATTCTGAAAAAAAGTCCACTTTTGTATATTCTCCATCTGAACACATCGAAAAAAATATACACGATAATGGGAAAAATATATTTTCATTCATAAATACATTCATTTTTATGGATTTTCACAGATGTGCACCATCTAAAAAGAACATTATGCGTTAAATTATTTTTATTTTGTTATATTATTTTATATCATTGTATTTAATATTATTAGTTTTAGATTTATTTTGTGGATGTTTTACGATCGAAGTGTGCGCGGGGGATGCCTATGGTTGGCGATGAGGTTCGTAACCCATCACACCGCGTCTCCCGCGGGGCGAAAAGAGAAGGCTGGAGTGCCCCATCGATTAAAGTGTGACAGTCAATTCTTTCTGCCTACCCTTTCAAGGAGATGGCGTGATGGTTAGTTAGTTAGTTTATTTTCACATATTTACCTACACTCTAAGTTTCTAGAGAAAAATATGTTTTGTGTTTATAAATTAGCGTAATTAGTATTAGCATGTTTTTCATTTAAATGTGTGCACACACACACACACACACACACACACACACATACATACACACGTTAATCTGTGCGCATTAGAATTAACTAGCGAAATCAGGTATTCTTCACATATTTCATAAAATATATTGCACTTGAAGCTTTCAATAACAAATCCTCCCCGGGCTAAGTGACAGAACTCACAGCTCTGGAAGCAATAACTCATACTTCTTGCGAAATTCGCTCTACCGCCGTGACAACCGGAGAGCTGGAGTCTGGAGGCGCCACTTCAGCGCCTGTCGGGAAACAATGATATCTTTAGGACTCTGTACTAATTCGTCGCGACAAGTCTCATTCAAGGAAATATATCTTTTGTGCCCAGGAACGTCTCCGCGATACTGGAAACCGCCCAATTTGTTCGTCAAGTTATCCCCGAAGTAAGTGGCTTAAGTGAAACAAGCTTTTCATACAAACCATGTATAATATACAATACGCACGTTTCGTACAATTCTCACGTATTATATTATGTTTAATTTGATCTACAATCAAAACTTTTAGTTAATGGATCAAGTTACATCATTTTGTAACTAATTATTCATTATACAAGTTAATAATAATATCAATGTATGTGACATATCCTGTGCTTGAATATTTTTTTAAATGTTTATATTTTAACAATGTTTATTTAATTTATTGTACGGACGTACAATTTGTAAACAATAGATGTGCATAATAATTTCTTGTACATTTGCTTTACCTTAAAAAATTAAATTAAACTTTGTACTTACATTTTTTTAAATAAAATATATTTACGACCTTCGTGGCCGAGTGGTAAGTGCATTGACTGCCACCCCGAAGGTTCCGGGTTCGATTCCCGGCGAGGGCAGTGTGATTGTAACACTGTATTTGGTCTGGTATAGGATTCACGTGACAATAAAATTGCGATAGATTAGCTACCTATCACATGTCACGAGAATTACTATGATAGCTACATATAATATATTTTACATCGATTTGGCTCATGCTGTCATGATGTAAAGAGCTTCTTCTTCTTCTTCTTTTAATAGATCTGACGATCTGTGACACAGAAATCATATCTCGTCGGATGATGAGATCCAGGTGTCCCTACATCTCTTAGGCGGTCTTCCAGGTGGGCGGTGTCCGGAAGGGATTTCATAAGCGGCTGTATATGCGAGTCTGTCACCATCCATTCGGGCTACATGGTCCCTCCAGTATCTTCTTCTGGATCTACTCCACTGAACGATATCCTCTATTTCGCAGGTTTTTCATGTCTGCGTTGCGGACACGATCTCGGAGGGTTTTTCCAGTAATTGATCTTAGGACCTTCATCTCCGATGTTCTTAGTAGTCCCATGGTTCGCACAGTGTCAGCCCGCGTCATGTAAAGAGCGATTCAACAAAATAATAATAATAATAATATTGCGCACCGAAAAAGATTTTGTCACAACCAAAACAAGAGTGTAATAAAGTGTTGTGAAAATATTACATAAAGAATGAAATTAAAGAGATTATTAAAAAAATTACATTTAGTTTAAATCCACTGATGTTTGTATCTTCGACCGGTTTCGGCAGCTTGCTTCCATGAGAAAGTCACCAATAATTTGTTTACAAAAAAATATATATATATTACTTACAATGAACTTTCTCCACGATACTTCAAGTGACAATATTATTTTTTTATTATGCAAAGTATATTTTTTTATTCAAATGTAAAATAATGATTTTATTGTGATTCAAAATAGTGTTTATTTGAATTCTTAAATGTTGAAAAAACAGTGTAATATTTATTCAAATCAAATGTAATTAGTTCTCAGTTGATAATATCAACATACAAAATACATTTACTATATGTCAAAATGCGCATTTGTCATCTATTAATTTCGTACAAAATTTTAATGAAGCTCTTTTCAGGAATGTGACATGTTTACAGGTATGCTTATTAGTACAAATAGCTTCAGATATCTCCCACTCGAGCCAACGAATGTTATTTTTTCTCCGCCGGCCCGGCCGAAAGCAATATGTCACCAGTCAGCAGTCACATACATCTTCAGTATTAAACTGTCAAACGGGAAGCTGGCTGAGTTCTCTTAACATTTGACCGCCTCCCAACAATCTTAATTCGATATGACAAGACTCATTCAGTGAAAGTCCGCCAGCTATTCTTAGATTTCTAGAATCGCTTTGTGAAGGCAATAATTACATGTTTGTCGAGGGGCCTATGCCTACTCACGGACTTGGGGGAAATTATTATTTTTCTTAGAAACGGTGAATTAGAAAGTGGTGGTGTTTCACTCCAATAATTTGAAGGACAAAGATTGAAGGTGCTGGCGTTTCACTCCAATTAAATTAAGGACAAATAGTTCTGATTTTGTTTGCAATAATAATTGTTAGAATAATTCGTTGATTTGGAGGAAACACTACGATACTTCAATATTATTACTTGTTTAATTTGAAACACTGATGTAATATCACATTTTATTAATTTTATTTTGAAATTGCCGCGATAGCTATTTCGCCAACTGATGTTGGCATCATCGGATATTTCAATCAACATCGGTTTACCATCATCAAATTAACCGAAAATTCAATAAAAATTTCAATTTTTTTTTTCATTTTTAAATTTATTGTTAAAGCTTTATATCATTTTATTGTTTCTTAAACAGTTACGTAAAACTCCATACTAAGTCATTTATACGTATGAAAACGTATAAATGATAAACGTATGTTCAATAAGTTATTTTATAATTAACGGGAATGCCATGTTTCGCCTTACTAAAGCATTATCAAATGTGCATTTAATACTGCCTTAGTAAGGCGAAACATATCTTTCTTTTAATTAATATGAATGTTTCTAGAAGTTTTATTATATTTTATGGTTATGACATGTTTCGCCCTTCTAAGGCATTATCAAATATGTGATGCCTTAGAAGGGCGAAACATGTCATTCCCATAAATTATAATAAAACTTCTAGAAAACTGACGTTTACATTCGTATTAATTATTTAGTATGGATACATCATTGTTCAAGAAACAATTTAAAAATATGTCGTTCTCAATAGATGGATAAACTTAAGGCGTGGAGAACTTTAAAATCCGTTTCGCAGTGCACCTACAAATATATTAAATATATAAATGATTTCTACCGCTTTGCTTCGATTTATCCCGGGCAAATCGAAGAACTCCTGTCCTCCGCTGCTAAGTAACGCGAAGAATGTTAAATGCACGAGGAATGTGCTATTCAGTGCGATTTATATTCGCTTCTTTAGTTTTGAATAATATGTCGAGGTTTGCGTGCTTTCTTGAATACTTTTCGATTTAATGTTACTCGTAGTTGAGTTTAATTTACATTGAGCACACCAGCAACTAGCTACTTTACTTTAAATAATAATTAAATAAAACGATGTTTTTAAACTGCTTCTACTTTTGTCTTTATTTCGACAGTGACCGGTTTCGCCAGGCTCGCTGACATCGACAAAATGATGACAATATTGTAAACTTAGTCCTTTATATACATACAGATCAGATGATTCAGATGATTCTATACAAATTCAGTAACTTTTACATAAATATTTGAAGATTATTTTTGTATAGAATCATGTTTTAATTTGCATTTGATTGGGAATGGGAGTTTGGGAGATTAAATGTAAATGAAGTATAATATATACTTATAACAAATAACCCAACTTAATTTTTTAATTTGATATTTTGTATCGAATTTTAAATGCGTTTTTTATTAATCTTTCATTGTTTAGTTTTTGTTATATTGTTCACCTGAAGATGGAGGTATCCTCCGAAACATGTCGTGTATTTTAATATTTTTTTATTAAAAAGTGGTTTAAACAATGTTTTTTTTAATTCCCAAAGTAGGTTCTTAAGATTATTATTATTCTAATGGAATTGTCCCTCCGCTCTATTCCATATGTCATTATGGGTCTTTATTCAGTAATGCTGAATAATACTGTTTTTTTTTTCATGTATTTTGATTTCTTCCGTAATCAACTTCCAATCTTCGTATGTTACGCGTGTTAGATTCTTATGACACAAGACACTATTTTACAATTCGAATCACGAATCGAGGTCATTTTTTTCGATGGCGGTTGGTATGAAATATCGGAATCCAACGATCTTTACTTTATTCGTGTTGACAAATTTGGATCTACGGCGGAACGTACTATTATGGAATATTTTCATCTTGGCCACATTCCCCGCCAGACGCGCCCGCTCCGTATTCCCGACACGTTCCCCAGACACAATCCTCTTAATCTTGCATCCTTCTTTATCGACGTCCGCCATTTGCGAATTCCCTTGATTAATGTGGGAAGCTTCGGTTCCGGATCAGTTCGGCGGCAAATATGGAAACAGAAAATGTCCCCGGGCGAGAACCAGCGAGATGAGGCTGTCAGTGAGTTTTTCGCGGAAAAGCGAAAAATCAAGACTTTTACATAAAATACTCAATGAAAACTTGATAAGGCAAATTATTTTATCCCAAAAAAATTATTTAGTTTATTATCATGTTTTGTTATTTTTTTAAATTATTATAAATATAGCAGTGAAATAATCATAAAATATTTCAATGATCTATAAAATATAATTTAAAGTAAAATCATGTTTTATTGTCAAAACCCGCCATCTTAGCCATTTGATACTCGTATATTTTAAGCTTAAAAATAAATGTTATTTTTATTTTAATTTGAAACGATCTCTTTTCTCTAAGTTTTATTATATTTACTGAGATTAACGAATTTCGCCTTCCATTTGTTAATATCCCAGCTGAGTTCAACATTTCACTTCTAGAAAATAAACTTTTTTTTACCATTATTTCATCATTCATTCTTTCCATGTGTCCAAACCTTCTAAATGATCCTTTCATTATTCTGTTCATAACACCATCATTCGCACCGCATTCACTTCTCATATTTTCATTCGATACGCTATCTACAATACGAATATTTTTTTAAAATACGAATTTCAATATATCCGTTTTGTTATGTAGTTTAATACCATTACTCAGTAAGCAGTGAACTAAAGTTTGTAGTTTAAGCCTTTGAACCCTTTGGTGTAGAGCTTTTTGTACAAAAAAAGCTCCGACCGCCGCTACTGCCGGGGAGCAAGACTGATGTGGGCTGATAGGAATCACGCAGTAAGGAGCTCCGAGATACCGTCCTATGACTTATCGCGACTCGCATGAAAAACGACGTCGTTACGACGAGAAAAAGAAGTACTCTAACGGCCCACCGACACCGTTAAGGAAAACTGTCAAAAACACTGCGCCAGGAAATTTAACGATCAGATAAAATGATTCGGAGAAATACGCGACGGAGGTCCTCTCCCTTTCCCGCGCTTTTACCGTCCGCCATTTGTCCCATTACTGCATTTGTTTTGCGGACAGGTGTATTTATTATATTCCTAGTGGCGGGCCTATTCTGTCACTGCCAGGAGAGACTTAACCTTTCGCATGTGTCGCCTTCCTCGCGTCTTTCTTTCCAGCCCTAAATGTAACAATCCACTTAGATTGTAATGCGTTAAAAGCTAAAATACTGCACAAACATCTTCTAAATCTAAAAATCGATCGTACAAAAATATTGAAGAAATATAAAACTAAAGTCATTACCGCCTAGAAATATATCGACTGAAGCAAAGATGGCAGTGCACAATGGAATTCTAGTGCCGACCCATATGTATGGAAGTGAAGCGTGAAGAAGGATGAAAATATGATGAATGCCGTAGAAATGAGGTCACTAAGGAAACATATGCGATAAAACAATTTAAGATAGAATATCTAATGATGAAGTAAGAAAGGAATGTAATGCGGATAAATGTGTGATAAATAAAATCAAGAAAGGGTCACTAAGATGGTTTGGACATATGAAACGAATGGATGAGGGAAGAATAGTTAAATAGATATATACAAGTAGTGTGAATTGACAAAGAAGTCGAGGAAAGCCAAGAAGATATGGCATGACCAAATTAATCAATTTCTGGAAGGCGGCCATATTCGAAGTAGGAACAATCGACGAGCGTGCGTGTCACGATGTGTGAATGTAGAAGAGGCGCGAGATTTATTTGCGCAAAATACGTGTTCCATCAGAGATCGTATAGCTTCTTATCATTTGCCTATATGTTAAGATAAAAACATTTGCATTATTATTGGTTTCCATATCAATTATTCTCTCTTGCACAAAATGCATTCAATTTCTACTTGCGTGACCTCTGAATTAATCTTGTCTTCTAGCTTATGATCAGCCGACACTTCTCCCCGATTCACTCTACAACCGTGTTGACAGCTTCTTGGTCCATTTGACGTTATTTCTAGCCGAGTGACCCGCCTCTCTAGTTTTGCCGCAATCAGATAATATATAATACATTTCTTCATATAATAATATGTATAAATAATTTTACGAATATTTCATAACATCTGAAAATGTATGTAATAAAATTATACGACTTGTTTGATATTTGATATATTTTCCACTTATATATTAAAATACTTTCAGCCTTAGAAATCCTCGTAGATTCGTAGAACTCTTTCTTGTAAATTTATTTTTTGGTTCTTGTCAGATTTAAGATAGCAAGTCACGGGGAATGAAATCTTTCCGACCATCCGAAATATAAAATTCTTGAGGTTGGAGGGTGGGGGGTACCCACCTGAAATGTGATTTTCTTAATACACCCTGAATAATCGTAAAATCACTCTTAAAATATTCACTCTTCATGCCAGAACGTGGATAATGTGCAGTACTGCAATACCAAAACTGTGTGTGATTAAATTGAATAATTTTTGCGCGATTTAAAATGTTCTTCTTCTTCTCCGGCGCTACAACCCTTGGTGGGTCTTGGCCTCCTCCAAGAAACGTCTCCTCCCGTCCTGTCTCTGGCCGCTACCTCCCAGTCTTGCTGCTTCAGGACCCGTCAATCTGGCACGGCACCATCCAGCCATCGCAGTCTCGGCCTACCGATGCTTCTTCGCCCTGCTAGATTGTCATACAACACTCTTTTGGGGGGCTCCAGATCTTCCATGCGGTACAAGTGCCCTAGCCAGCGCAGTCTGTTAACCTTTATACACTTGACCACCCTGACGTCCTGGTATAGATCGTAGAGCTCTGTGTTGTATCTCCTTCTCCACGTCTGACCATCCTAAATGGGTCCAAAGATTCTACGGAGGATCATCATTTCGAAGCAGTTTATTTTGTTTTCATTCCGTTTAGTGAGCGTCCAAGTCTCCGAGTCATATGTTAGGCATATATAATATATTTTATACAATATTAAATATTCACGTGTGTATGAATATGGAGTATTTATAATATTTTTAATTTAAATCTTGTTATAAACCGTTTTAACTTGTTAAATGAAAAATATTGATCAAAGAGATTCGACTTTTATTGTTCAACGAAGATTTTAAGATGTTTTAAAAGATAGAACAGTGTTCGTATAAAAGACGGACTCCCAATGGCGGTGACATGAGAAATCATTACCGCGCGCAGCGAAGGTGAAAATTGCCTTTACATTTTAAGGAGGGGGGACTCTGGGGGGTCGAGAGCGGAGAGCGGGTGGGGGCGACCGTGGAGGATGGATCCAAGAATTATTGGCAGGTTATAGAAATAGACGTTTGATCTCGCGCTTTTTGCGAACGGCTCCGAATTGAAAACTGATTGAAATCCCAGTTTATTGTAACATCATCATCAGAACTGGAATGTCAGAGGAAACCGGAAAATTAAATTCGGCATGATTTTTTTTTAAATTTTCGTCTTAACCAGAGGTTACCAAACTTTTTTGTCCAGTAGACCCCTCGCCGATTTTTTCTATTTCGCGTAGACCCCCTGCTTTCCTGAATGTTAAAAAAATTGGTTTCTGCCAAATTTTCTACCTACTACTAACTGCAAGTGGCTTTCAAGCTAAAAAAAAGGTTTGCCAACGATTTCCATCGTCCGATTTTCCGAAGATTTCGATATTCGTTTTGCGTTTCAATATTCGGCTTCAATTTACTTGAACCATCTCGTGGATCCCCAATTTTTTTTTGCAACTGTCGTAGACCCCCTGCAAGTTGTCGTAGACCCCTGGGGGTCTATATAGACCATTTTGGGAATCACTGATCTAAACTGTACCGAAAACGAATTCGACAACACAAAGCGAAATGAAAATAATAATAATAATACAAATCCTGTACCAACATTCAAATTATTATTTGTTTACGCATCGGAAAATCTTTTATGGGCGGACTTTTTCCTTACATTTTTTTTCAATCTGACTAAATAAGCATATTTATCAAAGCGTTTATTCTGTTTTCATTACCAAATTGGCAATTTTCTATCGCTTCTTTTCCCCTCTCCCCCGATCACCGCATTGTCTGACACCACTTTTCAATTACGTGTGTTTTCATTTTATTTTTCTCTGTTAACTTCTCATCCGAGGCCCGAGGGCTAGGGGCGCGCGGGCCGCGGTCCGCTCGGATTATTTCGGATCTGTTCGGTCCCCCGCCCTAGATGATTGCGGCTTCCCACAGCGGAAAATTTCCCAAACAAAAATTGAGAGATGCAAATATTTACTCTTTATCACAGAGGATCTCCGTTGCGGTATTTATTTAATTCTTTTTGCTCTGCAAATAATAAATTGGTTTCTTTTTTTCTGTGTAAACGATATAGTCACCGCGGCTGTTTCAATATTTGGCGAGTGAAATGATTCCCCTTTAATCTCGTCGAAGTAAACATGTCCCTCCTTCGGAATGGATTCTTCCCTGTTTATCCGACTTGTTTGTCGGTACACTTTGTTTGGTTACATTCTGTATAAAGCATTTACACACCTTTTTATATGATGAACAACTTAACTAAACTAATACCGCTAAACGGATTTGCGGAACTTCTTGGCTTTAGCCATAAAAGTATAAATTAATGAGTAGAACTTTTAATCTGAGCAAAAAAGCATAAAAACTAACTTCCTTGTCATAATTTAAACACATTAATTAAATCTTCATAACATCTGTCAGAAGATGGACTGTTTGTCCGAAACATGTCTATGTAATTTTATTATTTATTTAATATAAGTGTTGTATATACAAAGTATATAAAAAATAAAAAAACAAATAAAACATCTACAAAACAAAGTATGGCGAACATAGAAGACATTAATTAGAAACTATAATAAATAATTCATTAACATTTTATTTGTAAGAGTTTATTGAATTATCATTTCAGGAGGCATTTTATATATTATTTTAACAACGGAATTGTAATTATATTTGACGCTAATTAGCGTCGCCTATACGCAAGCTCTAGACAATATAAAAATACTACCATTTATATTTCCTTGTTTTTACATTGCCCTGATGAAACTTAGGTACAAGCGAAACTAGTTGGCGTCAAATATAATTACAATTATATTAAAAATATGTAAATAAATGTAGAGGAATAATGTACAGCGGAAGAATGTATTATGAACTAAGGATCACTGCGTTGGTTTGGATATATGGAACGCATAAATGAAAAAGGAATGGTTAAGAAAGTATACGTTAACGATGTAAATGAAGTAATCAAATATAAATGTCGGCCATGCTAGAAGTCGGAACAATCAACGTGCGTGTATACCTCATATGAATGTAGCGGTCCATTATATCTGCCTACCCCTCCGAGGAAACGTTGTGATAGTGTTGTCGTTGCTGTTGTTATTGTGTTTATTTTGTTTTATATATTTATTTATTTAAATTTATTGGCTTGAAGAAGTCACAATGGAGTGATTTTTTCTAGGCACAAATGTAAGTTTATTATGTATGCTCCCAAATCTCCGGTATGGTAATCCAATATGAGGCAGCTTTTCCAATTTCCGTACACAAATACTCCCCATTCAGCCGCGATCGGTGTTGCATTTGTAAAAGCGGTATAATGCCAGTAAATTCAAGACCACTCGGAGCCATGTTCAGCCCGGGTGTTCATTAAAACTAAGCAAGCCAAAAAGCCCAGGAACCGAGGCAGTAATTGCTAAAAAACCAATGGGTTTGTACCAGATGAAAAAAGCGGATTTACAAGCTGACTGCGCGCCGTACTAGAGTCGCCGTGCCCAAGGGAAAAAAACATAGTCTTCGGTTATGTGCGCTAGGGCGAATGCAAAAAACACCTCGTTCATTCTACACTCCTGTTCTTTCATTTAGAACGTGTTAGAAAAAAAACATTCCGATTATTCGTATTTAATATTGATATATTTTAAATTTTAGATAAACTTAAGGCTTTAAAACTGTGGAAGACACCCTTTTTTTCGAAAAAAAACAGTGTTTCAATTTATATAATTATATTTTTTTGTAATACTAGCTAATGCCTGGCATGCGTTGCAATGCAATTTTTTAATTATATTTGTATAACTTAAATACTAAGCGAACTATCATCACTTTAACGCCGTTCTCCCGGAGGGGTAGCCAGAGAGAATGGACCGCCATACTGTTCTGTCCTGACATACCTCTCTAGATTCCTCTACATTCATACATTGTAACATGCATGCACGTCGATTTTTCCGACTTCCAATGTGGCCGCCTTTTAGTATTTGATTAACTTGGTCATGTCATCCTTTCCTTGGTATATTTGTATTATTTGGCTATATATTTTAATGGCACTGTCATTAATTGACAAACTGTCAATTTGTTTCTGTTCGAGCGCAATCTATTTATTTTGCATTGATAAAAAGTGACACCGTCGTTAATTGACAAATTTTCAAAATGTTTCTTCCTGCTGGACATCTATGTATGTTCCCATGCAGTAATATATTTGCCCCTGAATTTTGAACGTTGGCATACATTCGTTTTAGAAAACTAAATCGACTTCAAATGATGTCAGTTGAAACGCCAACATTACCAACAACAACTCTACAAAGTTTCAACTCAATCCGATGAAAGATGCGCGAACGCACAGGGAACGAACACCCTAACATTCATTTTCATATATAATACAAGATATAGTACGTATGTACGTGTAATATTATTTGTCTGTGCTTGTCTCGTTTTTATAAAGTTTTTCTCTTATAACTCCAAATATGAATATCAAATGTGCTTTCTTATTAAATATTTTATTACTCCTGTCGTAAAAAAAAACCAATAAAGTGAGTATATATAACGTCGTGTATTTTATTTTTTATTGTGTTTTTTGGGTACACAGTAAGGTTATGTGAGGTAAGATAATACTTTGAATAAAATGATTACTACAAAACTTTTGTTATGGAATAAGATAAGTTACAATTTATCGCAGAAGTTTTTAGCGTGATACAGATCGGTGTTCATTTGTTACAACACGAAGTTTTTTTTGTTTTTTAAACTTGTAATACAATAATGCGTTACAAAGTTTGTTACATAAAGCAAATCGGTAGAAAAGGTAATCGCGGTAATCGTATTTTTTCGCGTAATAAACATTCTTGAAATTTTATTCTTGTAATATGATTCGTTTAACCTGCGGGATGCGGCCGCGGGGTTGTCCCGAGCCCGAGACGTTCTGAGTTCGGCGGTCGTAAAGCGCTAATTTATATTACCCTCTCCCCTCCTTTATGACGAGGGAGTCTCGCGTGGAAATAACAAAATAACCTTTGGAGCGCCGCGACGGAGTATTAGCCCCCGAAATGCAAAATTCATAATAAATATCCCGAATTAAACCGCCGCGAAATGCGGGAAGTAATAGAATGGCAAAAAGATAAAAAGAAACGCCAGAGATAAAAAATACGGCCTCCGCGTGAAATGGGTGTAAAAATGTAGAGTAGGAGGGGACGAGCGGGGAAAAGAATTCCGCAAACGTGTTTATACTCGGGATTCTTGTGTATCAAATCGCCCGGAGCTCTCGCGATAATAATGATATTTCCAGTCGTCTACTTACCCCTAATAACACTATATTTATCTTTAAAACCACAAATGGCTATCTAGGGCTATTCAAACCAGATCCTAATATGCTCCGAGTCCTATACAACTCATTGGTTCGGAGCAGAAATCAGCAAAGTGGTTCTGTGATATGGATTCCTCACGAGGCGAGATATTCCGTTATGCTGGAGAGGATTCAGAAAAAAAATTTGAGGTATCTCTACATGAAGAAATATGGTAGCTATCCGTGGCTCTAACCCTCAGCATTTATTTTGGGAATGCTTGAGACCAACTCAACAACAGTAGTGAGATTCTGTAAGTCTCAACGCCTACGGTGGGCTGGCCATGCGGAAAGAATCCCAGAGGGTAGATCACCTTAAATTATATCCAGATGGGTGCTCCGCAAAAAGAGACCAAGAGGCAGACGATGAAAAGATGGGCGGATTGCGTGGAAGAAGATCGGGAGAAAATTGAAGGAGCTGGGGAATGGAGAGAGATGGCCAGAGACAGAAGTCAGTGCATTACCGTTGTGGAGAAGGCCAAGTCCCACACCGGGATGAAGCGCCGAGAAATGATGGTAATGATGTGACAAACTCTCTGCAGCTTCGAAGTGATGGGCATCTCATAAGCCATTTCTTTAGATTAATCAGGGGATATTTCGAGAACTCGGTCGTACTGGAGGATGTTGGTATTTTTGTCCCTGATAGATATCTCCGACAGCGACAGCATAGATTGTTTTACCTACCGGCCGCCAGAACCAACCTGCCTCTGATGACACCAATCGAGATCGACGTCTTTTATATGAGTGAAATTACGTTTAGAAGACAAATACTCTTGACTTTAGAGAGTATGTTGTCTTCCTAATGTCGAATCATCTCTCATGTGTTCCTGATACTATATATACTCTTTTACCTGTATTCAATAGATGCCTTAAACTTTAATATTGTTTGTAATGTCTGTTGAGAAAATAAGCTGATTTCATTCGATATGATTTGAAACTTGTGAAAAAAGTGTAATATTTTTACTTAAAAATTTTGTAAGCTTTATTTATTCCGAGCCCTAATGAATCTAAGGACAGAGTAAAAGCGTATCAAAGCAACAAAAAAAATAATGAGCTCGCTAAATACACCTTGGCAGAGCTCCGCGCACCGCTGTCACTAAACATTTCGCATTTTTCCAACAAAATAAAGCCCTTTAAAATTTGTCGCCGGTGCCGTAAAATTTATATTCATGTCAACCGAATATTCCTTGAAAAATATTTCGTTTACGCGGTGGGGGCTTCTCCTCATCGCGCCTTATATTCTTCTTCTCCCCTCCCTCCGTAATCCAACTGGCTGTAAATCTGAAAAAAGCCACTTATAGCATTTGCAGATTAGTCGGGTGGTTTGTCAGGACACCCCCAGTATTATTGCATGCAGTCGGCTAATCATAAATTGTTTTTTAATGAACAAAGAATACTATCACCGCTAGTAAGCTCGCCCTCCTCACAATAATAAAAAATAATCATAACCGAATTAATAAGAATGAAAACGTCTGTTTTCTTGAAGTATTATTATAATTTAAGCGAATAACATATTTTGCCTTTCTAATGCATTATCAAATGTTTGATAATTTCTTTGACAGGTGAAACGTGTAATTAAATTATAATAAAAACTTCTAGAAAACAGACGTTTTCATTCCTATTAATTATTTAATATGGAGTTTTACATCATTGCTCAAGGAACAATAAATATTCATAACCTATTCCCTGTTGTTTGATTTCAATTCATATATCATATTCGTTCTTAGAGCAATTATTCTTCTTCTTTCGATGTCATGTCGTATCCCCCCAGCTCAAAACAGTTCCTCAACGCTCCTCAAGCGAGTCCAGTTCCTTTCGTCGTGGAGCCAGTAGATTCGCGTCCTGCCATCATTTCGTCGACCAAAAGCAAATTAAAATGAAAAATATATTAAATACTATATAAAATAATGAATGAAGAGAGAATGGTAAAAAAAGTATATATTTACGATGTTAATGAAACTAGAAATAGAGGAAAACCGAGGAAAACGTGACACGATAAATTAAATCAAATATTGAATGTCGGCCACGCGAGGAGTCAGAGAAATCGACGCGCGTGCATGACACGATGTATGAATGTTGAGGAAGCGAGAGAAATATGTCAGGAAAGAAAAGTGTGGCAGTTCATTCTTTCTACCTACCCCTTCGGGGAGACGGCGTGATAGTTAGTTAGTTTTTTTTTTTTTTTAAATACTGTTGTTTATTAATTTTTACGAGATTGTAGCGACAGCTGTTTCTTTTAAACACCTAGTTGTTGAAACAGCTGTCGCGACAATCTCATAAAAATAACAAATTAATTGTATTACGTATAATAACAGCATTTAAAAATAAAAACATTTAAAAATGTCGATATATCATAGTGTTTCGGCCAAAGCAATAGATTATCTGAAAAAATCGATCATACATTTGGTTTGGTTTCATAGGCCCGCCTGTTGTATTACTAAGAACAAATAGGTTTGAGAGTTCCGTTTAATATCCATTCCTTCCCAGATAGATAAGTGATCTGGTCCATTATCTAGGCTCAGATAATCTCGGGAGTGTCATATCGCAGCAAGGTGCCACATTATCCATCTGTCAATAAATTCTTTAGAAAATCTCCGAGTATTATAACTGTCAATTCGTGATAACACGCGTCACGAGGACGGAACGGTACCTGGGAGCTGTGTTCTCTTAACTAAGATCTCTTATCAATACCAGAAATCTGCCGCGTGTTTTATATCCACCACGACTTCCCGGTACGTACATATGTGGATATGTTTCTAATAGTTATCCACTGCAATATTAGTAAGAAGGAAGACATTGAAATTGCCTGTCGAAAGCATTTGGAAATCCACTCCCTAGAATGCTTATTCTATGGCTTTGGGTACATAAATGGTACATTGATTTTACTTATTTCTTCGAAATGTGTCAGTAATCCAAGAAGAAATCAATTATTGATATAAAATATTTTTAGGATAATTTATTATTTTATGCATGTATATTTTTTTATTGTCATGTCATCGAGAATGAGTACGAGAATATTTTGAATACAGGAGAGCGAGAGAGAAATACGTCGATTCTCTCCGAAAGTAATGCCCACGAATGAGCATGCCCAATAACTTTTCTGATTTGTTTTGAATTTTATTCTGATTATTGTAGTGTAGAAAACAAAAGGTGAACAATTTGTTGGAGTTAATTGTGAAACTTTGAACGTATGTGAATTTTTTTTTTACATAAGATGTTAAAACTTATTACTGATTACGATTGTACAGTGAACCAAGTTTTTAAAGGCTGATAAATGTTTACATCCGTGAATATTTCACGGGTTGCAATTATTAATTATTATTATTATTATTATTATTCAACCTTTTTCCGTCCACCACTGGACAAAGACCTCCTGCATTCGCCTCCACGTCACTCTGTATTGTGCAGATTGTTCCGTTGTGCAGATTCCAGGTTATTCCGACATTACTGTTCAGACCATCCTTCCACCGTAGTAGCGGTCGCCCTGCACTTCTCTTTGCCGTCCACGGTCTCCAAGCCAGCAGTTTTCTTGTCCATTTTTCGTCTGAGCTTCTGGCTATGTGACCTGCCCATTGCCATTTTAGTGTCGGTACCCGGTGGATGATGTCAGTGACCTTGGTTTTTTTTCCTCACTGTATCATTTCTGACTCTGTCTATTAGGCTTATTTCTAACATGGCTATTTGGGTCACTCGTAGTTTTTCGTCACTTTCACAAAGTATTAATTATTATTGGAGGAAAAAATATTGCAACTGTTTCTTCCATAAAAAAAAATACCTAAATAAACTTATACATATTTATTTTTGATAAAGTTTCATGTCTAGTATGTTATTGTAGACTTATCATTTGAAATAAAAATGTTAATAAACTATTTGGACATACACAAAATATTTTAAAAACAAATGCCCAGCCTATATATCGGCATATCGTACCTAAAGAGTTAAGTAGACGCGATATTTGATATCTCTCCCAGGGCGTTGTGCATTTCGAAAATAGAATTAAAGTATTTTTTTGTTTTGTTTGCTTACTTCATGCAATTTACTTTCATATTATGTAGAAACAATAAAGTGGCGAATGAAACCTCGCTAAGAGTCCACCGCTAAATGTTAAACGGTGTTTTGCACTTCACTATTTCTTGCACAGAAATGTTTTTATATTTAAAGAAATTGCGTTGGAATAATATTATGCGGTTTTCATTGCTCCCGTTTCACCACGTGTAATATAAAATCACTTGTGCGGTTTACCAAGAATGGCAGCACCGTCGCAAACGAGAGAAATAAATGCCTAGCTGCCACATTTCGAGAATATGAAACAAATTATATTAATTATTAAAAATGTGCTTTCAAAAATAATTCAACGAAAATAAACCAAAAGTCTTTTAATGTATTGTAGTGAAGTTTATTATTTTCATTATTATTTCTTTTTTTAAAAAGACTAACACCAAGGATTGATTATACAATCTTCAATATGAGCAGAAAAAAGCTCATTTGAAGAAGGAATCTGGTCGTATTCAGGCTCAAACCCAAGTCCCCTGGATCAGAAGCCAAGAATTCTTTCCCCTAAACCATTCGTGATACTTAAAACGATTTGTCAAATAACTAAACATCAATCAGCCGTCTCTCCGAAGGGACAGGCAGAAAGAATAAATCGCCAGACTGTTCTTTCCTGATGCATACATCGTGTCATGCACGCACGTAGATTTCTCCGACTTTTTGATTTGATCGTGTCACGTTTTCCTCGGTTTTCCTTTATTTCATGTTTCGTTTAAACCGTTTACATTACTTTCTTTCTCATTATTTTTTCATGCATTTTTTCCATTTATCTAAACCATCTTTAATTCGTTTATTTGCATCGAATTGTGTGCATATAAGAAGATTGTGTACAAAATGTTGAAGTACGAGTATTATTATTTTTATTTATTAAATCGATACCAGGAGTGAATGAATTTGAAAAGTATATATTACGCTTTCTCATAAGAAGCTAGTAATGTTCTCAAATAGATTGTCGTCTGTACCAGACCCTTGAAGGTGGGTATGCAGTTTAGTTTGTTAATGCAGCATTGTTGAAAGATTTAAATTCACGAACAGCAGTCATGGGGTTACTCAAAAGGACTCGTTCGAGGGCCACGAACACACAGAGATATTGTTAGCGTAATTTGTACATTAGTTCATGCGGTCCTGGTATTCTCGGCTGGAGCCACCGGCATACTCGGGGTTATCAGTGATAACACTGCCGCTCGTGTTTTCAATAACACTCCAATGGGAAGGTGCCTACCTCCACACGGCGCGGGAGGCAGCGGTGATACACAATCTCCCGCTTTTATTTTCGATATCAAAATCGTGTGCCGGGCTTGAGCTTCGTGGCCTGCAATTTTAAATTACTCAGATCTGGATTGCGGAGTTACCGAGAACCGCCGCAATAGTTGTGAGCTGAAATGCGAATCCGTTCTAGGGGGATCGTGATGTACCAGATACGCTACAACTCCCGCCCGTACGGCTTGCGTAATATATTTTTACGCAATCGGGCTACTGTTGTATCTCCTGTAATCGCCCGTTCGCCTCGTTTAATTGAATTTAAATTATGCGCTCCTGATCATTCTGATTTTCAATTGTAAACACAGCGGACCCGTTTCGTATTTTATGGCTATTAATGAGATCACGATGTGCATTTATGCATTAAACAAGCAAAAAGATAAATATAAAAATGTATGTTTTCCATATTTGCAATTTGCCTCCAATTTTACAAAAATTTATGAGTTTTAATTAATACTTGTAAAAACGTCTGATTTCTAGATGTTTTATTATTTTTTATAAGAATGATATGTTGGGCCTAGCTAAGACATTATCAAATGCACACACGCCTTAGCAAGGCGAGACGTGTCATTACCACAAAATATAATAAAGCTTTTAGAAAACAGATGTTTTCATAGATCTTAATATATATAAATCAATAACCACAATAATGTACGCACATATTTTTATTCTTGTTAAAAATTGTTTGAAAAAATCTCCACTATTCAATGATATAAGAATATAAATAATTGACGTTTAACGTTATATGTTTTCTTAATATGAGAATCGCAAACACATTCATAAGTTATATTTATGTATTTTAATTTATGTTTCGCGCTGAAATTCAAATGTAAATAGAACGAACAACTCGAAATTATGTAATCATCCACGATTAATCAATTGCAGCTATTCGTGGGTTACTTGTTGCTTCCACCCGTGTGGCAAGGAGCGCAGAGATTCCGCGGGTAAGATTGATCTCTAATGCAGCTTCTGCCGACTAACGCGATGCTCCCGATACGGTGCCGCTCGGGCGCGCCTCCCACTGCGCATCAGATACTCGTGTACCTCCTCTCATCGTCTTATCTCCTGGTGGAATCCGCATTACCTTACCGTACATAGATAGCTTTTTACTCGCATTTCACCCCGGAGCCCTTTGATAAACTCTTATTTTTCTATTCTCTCCGCCTTATATGAGCTCGACGATCGAATCAATATGCGATTCAACCCACTCAAGTATCATAAAATTAATGTTTGCCTACAGTTCTTACGCGAACTTTTACGCGTATTTAGAGAATCGGAGAGTGCAAACATTGTACGTATGTATTTACCATAAAATTGTTGAGTAAGTTTGTTCGTTACAATGTTCCGATAGTGGCTGCTACTTTTAAGCAAATTAAAGTTGTAAATTTAATTGTTTTGTCCCTAACTCTCAACTTCTCGGCGCAAGTTTCGGAAAGACCGTTTTCCGATGCACTTTAAGCTGTTAAATGCAACTTAGCTCCTTAAGAAAATGCACCGCGCAAGTGTGTGGTAATTTCTCCAGAGTGCATTTTCTCAAAGCACATATCAAGTGTAGTTTATGTTAGCGTCTCGGCGGCTAACAAAGTGCGGGTGTATTTCGGTTGTCGGTAGGCTACCCACCCCCTTCGTATCTTCTATCTAAGAGTTTAACGGCGCATTATTTACCTGCATACTCGTACTACACATTCTGCACAAGGAAAGCAGTACTTGTAAAAAACATAGTTTAACGTGAATATGTGCTCATTTTGTTTTTCGGTTTTAATATAAAGTTAAACTGTTAATGAATAAGCTATGTTTTTTGTATCACAATTGTATTTTATTTTACGCGACAGCTGTTTCATCAACCTATGCTAACATCATCGGGTGTAGCAATAATATATCAAAAGTGTTTCGGCCAAAACAATGGAATATAAAGTTATTACTATGATATACTCGTATATATTTAAATTCAAATTCTATATTTTGCCAAATGGACATTACAGATAATTAGTATGTTTTACAAACAAATTTAAACAAAGTAAACAAATTTAATTAGTATGAACGAAAATATCTGTTTTCTAGAAGTTTTATTATAATTTATGGGAATGGCGTGTTTCGCCCTTCTAAGGCATTATCAAATGCTTTGTTTGACAATGCCTTAGACAGACACAACATGTCATCATTCCCACAAACTATAATAAAGTTTCTAGAGACCAGAGGTTTTCATTCTTTTTAATTATTACATACGTAGTTCTACATCAACAATAAATAACTAATTACTGTTTTTATGAGCCATGTTGTACAATAAGGTATTTCAGTGTTCTTAAAAAAAAAAAAACACATTTTTTACTGTTTCTTTAAAACAAGGTAAAACTCTGTATTAAATAATTAATGTGAATGAAGTGGTATATTTTCTTAATCATTAGGTAATGCCTTTACAAGACGAAACATATTGTACACCCAAAAATGTAATTAAAACTTCTAGGAATCAGATATTCTAATTATCATGAACTATTTAGCAAAACCATTATTAAGTGATGACCCATAATGACCTACGGAATCGAAGCAAGAGCAGACACTGTCAGAACCAAACATCTACTAAGAGTAGCAGAAATGAGAACATTGCGACCTATTGTGGGGAGAATCCTTAGATATAGGATACCCAGTGAAGAAATTCGCAAATCCTGCAAAATTAAAGACATAGTTAGATGGAGTAGGCAGAGACCACATCGAGAGAATGAATCCAGCAAGAACTCCTAATATCGTGATGCACGAGACTCCAGAGGGCCGTCGACCACCAGGACTACCACCAAAGAGATGGAGAGAAGACTGGTCGTTTTAATCACAGGAAGAAAGTTAATATCCTGCATAAACAGATCGCAAGATCTACAATCAGAAGAATAAGAAGAAGAAGATTATTAAGTGTTAAGTTTTAAAATACATATGGTAGACAGTTAAAAATTATTTTTTTGTATACCCATACTTCTTACAGTCGTGGTATCAAATAGATACATGCTTTTGTTAAATCAAAAAAACTTTTGTTCATTGAATTAGTTTTTCTGGATCAGAATCATCGCGATCCAGCAATCGGCCTCTATAACTTAACTGAAAGAAGCTGGATACAGAGAGCGGTTCACCTACATCCCGCCCCAACTCCGAAGTGTTGTAAATTCCGAATAAAAGTACCGTGAAAGGCGGAACAAGTGGAATCGGCCATTCTGTATCTCCTCTCGTACGGACGCCCGCACTCCGTAACTTACGGGACTTGTTCTCTGACGAAATTCAAAATACGACGTCTAAACAACCAAATTACCCGACCTAACTTGGGAAATAAATCTTAGTTGTTGTTTTCATTAACTTAATAAATAAACCTAGTGGATTTAGAAACACATTTTGTTCCAACCAAACCACGTTATCAATCGTTATATACTCTAAAACCTTTTTTGCTTGTTTTCATAAGTTTAAATATTACTTACTTACTTCCTATGGCCATACAACTCTAGAAGAGTTTTAGCCTCCTTGATGATTTTTCGCCATTCTCTTCAATCCTGCGCCTTTTGCCTCCCAGCAGTCCGATTCGCCCAACCTAACCAGGTCAGTCAGAACATTGTCCATTAGGCGCTGTCTAGAGGTCTTACTCCGTACTAGACGCGTACAGGGTCTTGATTGCTCCGGTCTCTTCGGCTCGGCATACGTGCCCAATCCATGCGACTGGCTCTCACGACGCTCGTTATAAGGGGCTGCTGGGTCATCGTACGGATCTCTTGGTTGGTCCTATGTCTCCAAGTTCCCACTGCAACACCGGGTCTAGGTGTAGCAGTAAATATTATTGTATGTAAATTCCGAGAACAGTCTATCCAGTCTGGTCCAATCGTATATACCTCACGAAGATTGTGTCAATCTGGCCAATACAGATTTTCCCTATAACTCTGCTTTATTTCAGCAATATAGACGACAAACACGCATCGTGATATTAATATCTATGGTAACAAGATTAATATATATTTTTCTTTGTGTCTTTATCTCTATCTATTGACACTTGGCTAGCTGAACAGAAGCTTGTGATTAAATCAAATTATGTCAGTTTTGTCCCATTTAACTTTGCTGCGACCCAGTCGAGTCTTAATACGTCGTTTTATTAGCACTCCTTCAAATTAAATCGATTCAAATTTCACGCCAACGATGATTGAAACGACTTCGGGGCCCATAATGTGATCTCGCGGTCTGTTTTTTATTCCCACCCAAGAGATTTACGCCTCGCCTCGCTATGATTTATTTTTATGACGCCAAAAACAAATTGGCCAGTTCCGTTTGCTGTGTCGTGCCCTCGTCTTGTTCCCACTCGACTTTTTTTTGTTTTCCCGCCTAAATTGCCCTCGGCCGCAGAATTAATCAGCCGTTCTTATTCGGCGCCCGTTGTCCCGGATTTGTGACCCTATACGGGATCGGATATCTTTTGTTTCGCCTCTACATTTCTACTTATTGATATGCCCTCCGCTCAGCACTTTGCCGATTGGAAGCCTGTCCCGTGTCTAGCTACGGAACCCTACCACTCGATACAGAGTAATAGAACTGACCTTATTACTGTCGCGTTCAGTGCGTCACTTCATCGCCCCTAGAAATCGAACGATTTTGAATTTTTTTGTTTCACATTACGATCGAGATTGTTAAATTTTGTTTCGTATTTGTCGCAATGATACCGGTCCTACCATATTGTTGGATTTAAAACAACCACATTAGATCTACTAAAAATAAAATATGATTTATTTATTATATAGTTTTATTAACTAACTAGCCATCACGCCGTTTCCCCGGAGCGGTAGACAGAGAGAATGGATCGCCACATTGTTCTATCCTGACATAACTCTCGCGCCTCTTCCACATTCACACATCGTGACATGCACGCTCGTCGATTGTTCCTACTTCGAACATGGCCGCCTTTCAGTAATTGATTAATTTGGTCATACCATGTCTTCCTTGGCCTTCCTTGACTTATTTTTTAAAGGTAAAGGTAAAGACCGTTCACAATGGAGTTCTAGTCCCATCTCTAATGTATGGAAGCGAAGCATGAAACTGGCAGAAGAAAGATGAAAGCAGAATAAATGCGGTAGAAATGAAGTCCCTAAGACGTATGTGTGGTAGAACGATATACTACAGAATCTCAAATGCTGATCTAAGAAAGGAATGTAGGAGTGGAAGAAGGTATTATGAACAAAATTATGAAAGGATCGCTGCGATGGTTCGGACATATAGAACGCATGGATGGAGAAAGAATGGTTAAAAAATTATACTTTAATGATGTAAATGGAGTACGGAGTCGAGACAGACCGAGGAAAATATGGCATGACCAAATCAATCTAATTTTAAAGGTTGGTCATGTTAGATGTCGAAGGAATCGACGTGCGTGTATGACTCGTTGTATAAATGTAGAGGTTTGCCAGGATATAGTAGTGTGGGGGTCCATTCTCTCGCGGGGAATCGGCGTGATGGTTTGTTTGTTTGTTCTAAAGGTTTTATCGTGAAAATTCATCCGCCTTACATTCCTTTCTTATTTCTTCGTTCTATATCTTATCACACATTGTTTTTTCCATACATTCTTCTTGAAATTAATTAGTTTCCTGATATTCTAGTGTTTGTAAAACAACGTCCATCATACATGAATAACTGTGTCATACGTTTCTAGTATGTCAGCATGGACATTTGAAATGAGAAATGATAGTAAAAAGTCACGAATTCTCATTTGGCACGGGAGCATGTAATCCTACAGCAGTCTGCGATACATCATTCATCATAGTCTTCTGTTTCGAGGGAATAAATATGTCATTTCCAAGAAGATTGTACGGCATATTAACTACTCTGTCATCGCGTACATCCCCACGAGTTTTGCAGCATCACTGTAACGCGATATTTATTTATTTATTTATCTCCTTCTGACGGGGGATAATGAAACCAAGGCGCCCTTTGTCGTGCAAAGGAAACGAGAAAATTGCCTTATTATGACTGTTTCATTTATTTCAAAGAATTATGAATAATCATTTTTTTTATATTATGTGAAACGTGAAGACACAACTCACCATGCTTATATATAAATAGTTAGTTTACTGCCAATATAAGAGATAATATTTAAAATTGATTTAGTATTAGATATAAGTCACATATAAGATATGGTATTTTAAATCTGATTATGATAATAAATCTGATGATTTTATATTAATCTTTCTTTGTTTAGTTTTTATTATATTTTTACACCTGAATATGGAGGTATCCTCCGAAACATGTCATGTTTTTTTAATATTGTTTTTAATAATTAGTGGATTAAACAAGGTTATTTACAATTTCCCAAGTACATTACTATGGAATTCCACAGTGTTAATGCCTTAGCGTTCAATAAGTTTATTAATTTTTTTATTATTATTATTTCTAAACCTACTTCCACTACAATTTTAGTGTAGTTATATTTGTTTTATCACAAACCAGTGGTGTTTCATTTAATTCATAAACTTTATGTATCTGAGTAATGTTATTTTAAATATTGTAATTTTTTTGGCCATTAATTGTAAAATCTAATTGAATATGCTAGAACCATTGATACATACCAAAAAAGACTAACTCTAAGGATTGGAATCAATGGCATTAGAATTTATTTTACAAATCTTCAATATGAGCAGAAAATAGCTCATTATTATAAAGATGGTATCTGGCCACGTCCAGGATTGAACCCAAGTCTTCTGGATCAGGAGCCAAGTGCTCTGTCCTCTAGACTACCACCCGATTTTGCAATTGATCTATCAACGATAATATTTCTCGTGACATTAGCTTCTGACTTGTGACTGTTATTTTCTTCTGATTCTCTCTAATTACTCAAACACGTCGTCTAATGGCGCGTCTTCTTGTTTTAAAATATTGTATTTTTTTCACGTCTGTCAAAACATTTTTCCCAACATTGTGGGAGGTATGCTAAACTTCTGTTTTAGATTTATTCAGTCGTGTGGTATTTTTTCTTGTTTTTAAAATATTAAATGCATGTGTCTTGGCGCCGGCTTATATTTCTGTCCGACGGCACACAAATAATATATTGAATTTTTAAACAGAAACATGTAAGTCTGCAACACGAAATATTATTTTATATGTATTTTTTATTTAATTGAATTAAAATATACGAAGCTTTTAAACTATGGAAACGTTTTATAAAATTTAGAGAGCAAATTATAAATTTTGTATAATTAATATTTATTTTTAAATTATCCATTATTTAACGTTTGATTGTAATAGCTGATGATGCGAACCTC
>JAHDVF020000600.1:0-24321 GCA_022606425.2 Lepidostoma basale | reverse complement strand
ATTTTATTTTAGATCAATAATAAACGATAAAGAATTTAAACATTTTTATTTAAAAAACCGTTCCGGACTTTATCCAAACTATCCGCATCCTGATACAAAAAATTTGATACTTACCGAAGCCGTTATCGATTGTGCAAGTTTATTACAAATAGAACCAATAACCAAAAACTATTCAATATTAGCTTGTTTTGGAACCAATGGATTAACAGAAGAAATCCAAAAAGCGATACAAGAATTACAACAATTAGAAGAAATTATCTTCTTTTTTGATGGCGACAAAGCAGGAAATACAGCCATTGAAAAATATACTGAAGAACTTAAAACAATAAACCAAAAACTAAAAATATCAAAAGTTGAAACTGTAGAAAATGAAGATATAAACTCACTATTACAAGGACATACAGAAGAATTATTAATTGAATTAATAGAAAATAGAAAACTTTTATCTTCAGTTGAAAAAGAAAATATCAGTGCATCTGTGGCAACTGAAGAAGAAAAATCCGTAAAATCTGTTCCATCCGTTCAATCTGTGTTCCCAATGAGCGAAGCGATTACGTTCCTTCAGCAAAAAAATATACTCCAAAATTTAAACAATCTTATAGAAAAATCAGGCATAGTAGGCGAAGAAAACTCACGTCTATTATTATTTATTATTGCATCGAGTTACAAAACAAAACAACCCCTACACGCCATCGTACAAGGCAGTTCTGGCAGTGGTAAAACCCATTTAATCAGCAAAATAGCCGACATCATCCCGCAAGAAGATGTATTACGATTTACACGAATAACAGAAAGTTCTCTTTATAATTGGGGTGAATACGACTTAGTAAATAAACTGATTATTATAGAAGATTTAGACGGATTAAAAGAAGAAGCCCTTTTTGCAATGCGTGAATTAATCAGCAATCAAAGGTTATCAAGTTCGGTATCAATCAAAGATAAAAAAGGTAATATAAAATCCACCAAAAAAGAAGTAAAAGGCGTATTTAGCTCATTATCAGCCACCACCAAAGGCGAAATATACGAAGACAATATGAGTAGAAGTTTTTTATTAGCAGTGGATGAAAGTAAAAACCAAACGGACAAAATAATTAATTATCAAAATGAACGAATTGCAGGAACTATCGACCCCAACCAACAACAAAAAGCCATCCATTTTTTACAGAATATAATAAGAAATTTAACAGATATAGAAGTACAAAATCCCTATGCCACCCAAATACAACTCCCTGAAAATGTGAATAAAAAGAGAAGATTAAATGAAATGTTCCAATCAATTATCAAGCAAATAACCATTATAAACCAGCATAACAGAAGAACCAAAAACAATAAACTTATAACCGAAATAACAGATATAGAACAAGCTGTAGAGATATTATTTGAATCTATCATTTTAAAAATAGACGAATTAGACGGAAGTTTAAGACAATTTTTTGAAAAGTTAAAAACCAAATTTAAAGCCTCTGAATTTACAAGATTCGAAGCGATGGAAAGCACAGGATTTAAGAAAACACAACTACAATACTATATTAATCAATTAGTTCAATTAGAATACTTAAAACAATTTGGACACGGCAACAAAGGTTATAAATATAAAATCTTCTATTTTGATGATATACAAAGCGTTAGAAAAAAACTAAAAGACCATTTTATACTTCAGATTAAAAATTTACAACTGAACACCAACGAACACCAATAGACTACCAAACGAACACTAATATTAGCCTAACTAATTTATAATTAACGATTTATAATTTATAATTGCTTTGCGTTCGGTCAAAATAAAAAAGATAACCTAAACAACACAATAAATATAATAAGACAACAAAAAACCAAGAACAATGAACCATGAACAATCAACCATTTACAACTTTAGAAAAGAATTACAGACATTAGGTTACAGTAAAAATGTAGCAGATAATTACCCGAAATATGCACAAAACTTATTGAATTACAGCACAAAAGAATATATGAAAATAGTAGATACAGATATTAAAAACTATCATCATTATTTAAAAGAAAAACCCAAACAAAGAGGAACAGGGAAATTAAGCGAAAGCCATATCTACAGCCAACTATTAGCAGTTAAACTGTATTTTGATTATTTACAAAGAAACCAATTTATAAAAAGAAATCCTTACAATCTGAAAATTAAAAGATGTACATACAATCAGCGACTTGCATTTACAAAAGAAGAAATACAGTTGCTATACGAAAACTGTAAAACCTTACAGGAACTTGCTATTTTACACCTCTGTTACGGTTGTGGGTTGCGAAAAAGTGAAGCACAAGACTTAAATGTAAAAGACATCAATTTTACCAAAAAACTACTGTATATCAGAAAAGGAAAAGGTAAAAAACGAAGAGTAATCCCTTTAACAGCAAGAATTTTAAAAGACTTTGACAAATTAAGAATTACGAATTTAGAATTACGAATTGAGAGCGAAGAAAGCTTTTTATTGGGATCTACAGGAATAAGAATACAGGGAAATTATATTTATACAATCTTTAAAAGACTACTCAAAAGAGTTGAAAATTTAGATTATACAGCCTATTGTTTACACAGCTTACGGCACTCAATAGCAACACATCTGCTTGAAAATGAAATGAGTATAGAAATGGTAAGAGATTTTTTAGGACACAGTCAACTCTCAACAACACAAATTTATACAAGAATAAATCAACTGAAAATGAAATAATAAAAACTATGTGACTATGTGTTTAGAAGAATATTTATCAAAAACCTTATCAAAATCTACCATCCAAAGTTATTTATATATCATTGAAAAGTATAAAAAATACAATAAAAATGCAGATAAATATCAGTACAAAAATATTATACAATACATTGAATTACAAAGAAATACAAGTAAATCAAAAAGTTTGCAAATGCAACTCGCTGCACTCAAAAAATACTACGATTATTTAATAGAAATCGGAAAAAGAAAAGATAATCCAGCAAGAGCTATTTATTTAAAAGACACCAAAGAAAATCCAATCCAATTACAAGACTTATTCACCGAAAAAGAACTACAAAACCTATTAGAACCAAGACTTGAACGCTATCCCTTTTTAGCCAAGCGAAACCAAATTATTATGAGTTTACTCGTTCATCAAGCCTTGAGACCAGGAGAAATGATACAATTAAAATTAGAAGATATAAAGATCGAAAAAGCAAAAATAAATATTACAAAAACAGGACTCACCAACAGCAGAACGCTACCATTAAAAGCAGAACAAATCTTATTATTTTATCAATATATCAACCAAGACAGAGCAAAATTAATTACATTTAGAACCAAAGAAAACTACTTTTTATTATCAAAATTAGGGACAGAAACCAAAAAAGAAGACATCAATTATTTAATCTCAACTTACCAAAAACAAAACCAAAAACGATTAACTACAATCACAATCAGACAATCAGTTATCGCAAATTTATTATCCAAAGGAAACGATTTAAGGCTCGTACAACACTTTGCAGGTCACAAACACGCCGACACTACAGAAAAATACCGACAAACAGGAATCAATGCACTACAGACCGCCATTGAAAAACTCCACCCTTTGAAATAGAAAAGGTCATCAAAAACTGCAATTACGGTTGATTTTTAGTGCGTTCCGCTTCGCTACACTATTTTATAAAGTCTATTGCATTTTTTGCTGATAGTATTTTCGTGGGCAATGCTTCTAAAGAAAGAACAAGCTATCCTTCCGCCCCAGCCCAGTGGAGATAAGCCCTACCTATTTAACATAACAGAAATTATAGTTAATTTTTTGGCGGAAGACTTCTTTTTTTAATCAAAAAATTACCTATAATTTGTGTTATGTGTAAATAGCCACAAAAAAAAACTTCCATTTGGTCAGCAAAATTTTTTTCAGCGGTAAGTCCGTAATTTAAGTGTTTTGCCAACAAAATGGCAGTTTTTTTTTCTCCCTCGCTGATTTATCTCCACTGGGCTGGGGCGGAAGGATATTTACTGCAGGCGTTTGAATGAACAGGCTTGACTCTGCTGACTTCCAACTGCAAACTAAACTTCCAACTTCTGACTTCCCGCTTCCAGCTTGACTTTGACTCGCTTCTCAATCGGCGAAGCCTATCCGCTTTTTTATCAAGGATTGTACCGACAGTCCCAACCCCCAACTTCTTGACTTTTTACAAACTACAAGCCATAAGCCAAAAGCCATTAACTATTTACCCCAATCCTTGATAAAAAATGCGTCTTGACGCTGATGCAGACCAAAAAACAACCTGACTTTTTTATATACTTCAGCCGTAGATGTTCCGAGGATGTCCCGTAGATGTCCCGTAGATAAGCCGTATAGAGCCGTATATTTTTTGTAAATATCCCAAGGATAAAAGAAGGATATTTTATAGATGAAATAAACTAAATTTAGATTATAAGGCACAAAAAAAGCCTCTTGAACTCAAGAAGCTTTACAGCAGAAAAAACCTTGTTACAGGCTAATAAACACCCACTACACGCATCGAATTACCTTGGGCAAGGATATAATCCGTACCATTTACATTTTGATAAAACTCAACACCCAAGCAAACTACAACGCTGGTAGTAGCATCAGGTGTTTGCCCATCTGGCACAGTAGCAGTTAAATTAAAAGTAACTTCGGTGGTATCTATGGGATTTATATCACCATAACTTACAGTACCTAACCCATTTAAATTAGGTGAATCAGGTTCATAACTCAAAATACCATCATCAAAACTGTAATCCGAAAGTGTACCTAATGCCATCACCAAGCGGAAACCACTTGCTCCCGCAGGCGGTTTTACAAAGTTCGCAGGTACAAAATTCGGTACATCTACTGTGGCTTCCGTTCGCTCAGTATTAATACTTGCCGTAAAAGGAGCATTAAAAACCGAAGTGAAACTCAATTTACTATTAAGCTCCAAACCATTTACCAAACTTTTATTAGCAGAAAGTTGTATCGGTCGCCTCCCTCTTACACCATCCGCTTTGCTGTTAATCTTTTTGAAAATGCTGGTAAGTCTTCCAGTTAAATCGCTACTCGCCATCGCTTGTAATACACTACTTAAAGCCGTTCTTAATGCTTTGGCTACTTTAGCAGCTCCGCCAAACTCTTTGTTGTTCTCTCGTGTACGAACAAAGTTCGCACCCGTTGCAATCCGTTCTTTAGTGGGACCTCCAGCGGTACGGGCAAGGTACTCGCCGTTGGAAGTATAAAATGACATACCTCCGATATTCCCTACTAATTTAATAATGCCCTTTTGTCTACTCATAACAGTAAAATTTAAAGATTAATAAATAAATAGGAAAAATCAATATATAGGCTTCTTTTTCAATCATAACGGCAAACAACATACCAAAATTGTTTCTAAAATTGTTGAAGTTTTGAAAAAGTTTTATGGCATTATCATCAATGAGCCCTAATAAAAATCATAAGTAACTTTTTTCAATTGAAAGAAAAAATCAATATCTTTGGCTTGAAATATGCCCAAATCCCAAACATATCAACCTAAAGCCGTTCAAACCTTGCACTCGCGCGAGGCAAAAGTGGTGCAGGAATATACAAATACAAGTACCAAGGGCAAGAACGGCAAGATGAGTTGGGTTTAAACTGGGACAACTTCAAATGGCGAAATTATGATTATGCCATTGGTAGGTTTTTAATATAGATCCTTTGTGAAAAGTATGCTTATCAATCTCATTATAATTTTAAGTGAGAATAGGGTGGTTGATGAAAGGGGAAGGATTGGAAGTTGTACTTTTAAAAAATTCTACACATAATCAACCAGTTATAAAGGCAGCATATAGTGGAGCTTACGCAGATAATTATCAAACAAAAACAGTTCATGTATTCACACACGCTAATCCTAAAGAAATGTATAATGATAAAGCAACAAATGGAGAAGGCACTATAACCACGGGTAAACAATTAAATGCAGTATTAAATCAACATAGTGAATTATGGAAAACATCTGATAGTAAAGAAGGAATTACTGTAGTATTGCATGCTTGTAGAACAGGAAAAGAAACAACGGATTCCAATGGAAATAAAGATACTCCAGTAGCTCAAGATATTAGTAGTTCAAATGAAATGAAGGGAGTTAATATTATTGCTCCAGATCAGCGCGATGGGTTTACGGCAAATGGTAATGAAATAGGTCCACAAGTTACTAAAAATACAGATAGTAATGGTGATTATTTACCAGGTACACCAAAAATGAACAAAACAACAAACTTATGGAAACTGGAATACTTTTTCAAAATGGAGAAAAAACAGAAGTTCATGATGGAACATGAAACCAACAGGAAAGCCAAATTTAATTGATGATATCATACATAAGAAATAATATAGATCTTAAGTTTATAATTTTCTTTGTCTTAATAATTTCTTGTGAAAAGAAAATAGAAAAAGTAAAAATTAATGAATCAGAAAAAACTTTTACAATGAATCAGATTACTGAAGATTATGACAGCTTAACACATAAAGTTATAAATAAAGGTAACACGGATGCTTATGATGAATTATTTTATAGTTTTATGGATGCTAATAAATCTGAAAGAACTGATAGCTTAATGATTTATTCCAAAATAATGGCAGAAAAATATAATTATAAAAAAGCATATTTTGATTATATTAAAGCTTTTTGTGAAAAACAGAATTTAGAAGTTAATTTTAGTGATTATTCAAGTATTGACATAAGTAAAATGGATAAATTTACTAAAAAGCAAGCAAATGATTGGTTAAAGAAAATGCTTATCAAAAAAATCATTACAAAGCAACAATATGATACAATTAAAAAGTAAAAATTGCAAAACCCCGCTCCGCAACGGCTACGCAAAAGTCTCCCGACTTTGCGTAAAATAAAAGCAAAACCTTTGTAACTCTACGTTACAAAGGTTTATTTTATGTAGCAAATAAATTATTTAAAGAATTAAAAACGGCTTGTAGTTTGGCATTAGAAACAGTACCAGTTTTACGAATAATAATATTTTTATCAGCCGTAAAAATACGGTTGGGTCTAATAAAAGAATCTACTTTTAAAGAACCACTAATAAAATCAGAATCAACCAAAGAAATAGCCAAATTATCACGAGAATTTTGAGAAGTAATTTGACACAAAATAATATCATTCCCTTGCAAATCAGCTAATACTAAAGCTGGTCTGCGTTTAGAATCAGATAAATCTGAAAACGGAAAAGGGATAATTACAATATTGCCTTTTACAAATCTTTCCATGCTAAATCTTCTTCAGGTGTTAACCAATCTTTCGCTAATATATCTTTACTGGCAAAATGAGTAGTAATATGGTCTTTAGTAGGTACTTCAATTTTTACTTCTTCAGAAGTAAAAGCAATCACTTCTACTCTTTTGCCAATAAAATTTTTAGGAATAGGAATAGAAATGTTTTGATTTTGAGGTGTAATAACAGTTCGTATCATAACTAAATAGCTTTAAGTTTAACATTATTAATCATTGCATCAATAGCATAAATAATATGCGATTTATCCTGTTCAGGAAATTTGGCAATATCATTTAATCTTTTCAGCATTGAAGGGTCTTTTAAAAGTTCCCTGTCTTCAGTTTCATCTAATAAATAACCAGCGGTAGTATTTAAAACTTCTGCTAATTTTTTTACCACATCAATAGTTGGTTTTACTTCATCTCTTTCATATTTACCAATAATTGAATGATAAGAATTAATTTTTTTAGCTAATTCAGCTTGAGACAAGTTCCTATTATCCCTTAAATTTCTTAATTTTTTTCCGAAAGTATCCATTATTTTGAAATATTTATGGTATAAAAAAGCCTTTATTTAATTGAATAAACAAATATACAGACAAAAAATGGAATATTAAAACCAAAAATATTTTTTCAAATGAAATACATTTTATAGATTTGTACCAAATATTGTCAGAAAGTTAAAATTATTAAATTATTCTACAAATGGAAATCAAAGACATCAAACAAACGCTTACTTTATCCCAAGTTTTGCAACATTATCATTTAAGCCCCAAGAACAATATGCTTTTGTGTCCGTTTCACGAAGATACCCACGCCAGTTTAGGCGTGAATTTAAAAAAGAATTATTACAACTGTCATGCTTGCGGAAAAACAGGCGATGTAATCCAATTTGTACAGGATTATGAGAAATTAACCAAACATGAAGCCCTACAGAAGTGCAAAGCACTTCTTTCAATTACGAATGAAGAATTACGAATTACGAAGCCACTCAACCCCAAAATATCTAAATCATTAAATGAAACTGACCGAATATCCTTTTTAGAAAAACTATTTTTATCATTCAGAAAAGGAATATTTAACAGCCAACCTGCCAAAGAATATGCCCAAAGCAGAGCATTAAATATAGAAACCGTACAAATAGGTTTTAATAGCGGACAACTGCATCATGGCGAACGAAAAGACGAAACCTTAATACAAAATTTACTAAAAGTAGGTTTATTATCAGAAGGCGGGGTAAACAGTCGCACAGGCGGACAAGCCTACAAAACCTTTGCCTTAAAGTCTTTGGTATTCCCTTTACGGAATAAAGAAAATCAAATAGTATCATTTTATTTTAGAAGCACTTTAAGTCCCAGTTCAAATACAGAAAATAAAATGTCAGCGGGGACTCCCCGCCATTTTTATTTAAAGAATAGGCAAGGATTATATCCACATTACCCAAAGAAAGAAACTAAACAACTAGTACTTACCGAAGCCATTATTGATTGTGCCAGTCTACTTCCTATTTTAAACAATCCAAACTCCCCCTTTGGGGGTTGGGGGGCTTTAGCTTGTTACGGAACAAATGGACTTACTGAAGAAATCCAAAAAGCCATACAAGAACTCACACAATTAGAAGAAATTATCTTTATGTTTGACAATGATACAGCAGGAAAAGAAGCCACTTTAAAATACGCAAATCAACTAAAAACACTCAACCAAAACCTAAAAATAAGCACAGTAGAATTACCATTAAAAGATGTAAACGAAACTTTACAAGCACACGAACCCAGCGTATTTATAGAACTACTAAATAATAGAAATCTACTTTTTTCTTCAATTGAAAAAAAAGCTGAAGAAGAACAATCCAAAAAATCCGTTCAATCTGTGTTCCAACCAAGCAAAGCGATTGTGTCATCCACAAGCGAAATAGTAAACTTCCTTATGCAAAAAGAACTTTTAAAGGAACTTAATAAACTTATTGAAAAGTCTGGAATAATAGGAGAAGAAAACTCACGGTTATTATTATTCATTATAGCCACCAGTTACAAAACAAAACAGCCCTTACACGCCATAGTACAAGGCAGTTCTGGAAGTGGAAAAACCCATTTAATAAGCAAGATAGCCGATTTAATCCCTAAAGAAGATTTACTGCGATTTACAAGAATTACAGAAAGTTCATTATACAATTACGGCGAATTTGATTTAGTAGAAAAAGTATTAGTTATTGAGGATTTAGACGGATTAAAAGAAGATGCACTCTATGCCCTACGTGAATTAATCAGTAATTTATGGGTAGGAAGTTCCACCAGTATTAAGGATAAAAAAGGAAATATAAAAAGTGCAAGAAAAGAAGTAAAAGGAGTGTTCAGCAGTTTAAGTGCCACCACAAAAGGCGAATTGTATGAGGATAATATGAATAGAAGTTTTATAATCGCAGTGAATGAAAGTGAAGAACAAACACAAAAAATCATAAACTACCAAAACCAGAGAATCGCCGGAGATATTAATACAAAAGACCAAGAACAGGCAAAATATTTTCTACAGCAAATCATTAGGAAACTACAAAATTATGAAGTAATAAATCCGTATGCTACACTATTACAACTGCCTGAAAATGTAAGAAACAAACGCAGATTAAATGATATGGTACAAAGTATTATTAAGCAAGTAACTATTATAAACCAATACCAGCGGAGAGTCTCCGCAGACCATTATTTAATAACGGAAATAGAAGATATAGAAAACGCCATAGAAATATTGTTTGACAGCATTATACTCAAAATTGATGAGTTAGACGGAAGCCTACGGCAGTTTTTAGAGAAGATAAAAAAGAAGTTCAAAGAGGTAGAATTTACCCGATTTGAAGCCATGGAAGTAACAGGATTTAAAAAGAGCCAACTGCAAGTATATTTAAACGAATTAGTACGATTAGAATATATAAAACAGTACGGTTTTGGAAACAAAGGCTATAAATACAAAGTAGGCTATTTTGATAATATACAAAAGGTTAGGGAACAATTAAAAGAACATTTTAAGAAAGTAGTAGAGAGCATCAAGCCTAATAAATAATTGTCAGTGGCGACTCGCCACTGGAAGCTAACGGACGGAAAACGGAAGCCAAACGGAAACTAAAAAAATGATAAATGATTAACTATTAATAAATTATGAATACAAAAAAGTTAGCGACCGAGAAAAACAAAAATAATACAACCGAGACACATCATGAACCAAGAACCATCAACAATTTATCACTTTAGAAAAGAATTAGAAATATTAGGTTACTCAAAAAGTGTAGTAAACAATTATCCAAAATATGCACAAAACTTACTGATTTACAGCCAAAAAGAATATATGAAAATAGTAGATACAGATATTAAAAACTATCATTATTATTTAAAAGAAAAACCCAAACAAAGAGGAACAGGGAAATTAAGTGAAAGCCATATCTACAGCCAACTATTAGCAGTTAAACTGTATTTTGATTATTTACAAAGAAACCAATTTATAAAAAGAAATCCTTTTACTTTAAAGCTAAAAAGTCCTAAAAATGAAATCCGAAATATTTTAACACAACAAGAAATTACAGAACTGTACAAAGCCTGTAAAACCCTCACAGAAACCGCTATTTTACACCTCTGTTATGGATGTGGACTGCGAAGAAATGAAGCCGAAAGTTTGAATATAAAAGACATAGATTTTACTCAAAAACTGCTTTATATAAGAAAAGGAAAAGGCAAAAAACGAAGAGTAATCCCAATCACAGAAACAGTTTTAGAAGACTTTAAGAAATTAAAAAATGAAAATGAAAAATTGAAAAATCACAACGAGCAAAACTCCCCCTTTGGGGGCAAACGAGCTGAAGGCGAAGGATGCGAGCGAAGCTCTGGGGCTGAAGAATCCTTTTTATTGAATAATCAAGGAACAAGATTAACAGGAAATAGTATTTATAATATTTTTAAAAATCTGCTTAAACGCTCAAAAATACTTACAGCTTCCAGCTTCACACTTCATACATTACGCCACTCCATCGCTACCCATCTACTTGAAAATGAAATGAGTATGGAAATGGTAAGAGATTTTTTAGGACACAACCAACTCTCAACAACTCAAATATACACACAGATTAATCAATTAAGAATGCAGAATTTAGAATGAAGAATTTACAACAATATTTACATCAAAATCTAAAAGAATCAACTGCTAAAAATTACGAGTATGAAATCAAAAAATACAAGTTATTAAACAGAAATACAGAAAGTTATACTTATCAAAAACTTATAAAATATATAGAAGATTTACGCAAATCACAAAGCCCCAAAAGTGTAAACAGAATACTCTGCTCACTTAAAAAATATTATGATTATTTAATAGAAATTGGTAAAAGAAAAGACAATCCAGCGAGAGCCGTTTATTTAAAAGACACCAAAGATAAAACGATACAATTACAAGATTTATTTACAGAAAAAGAACTAAAAATCCTCTTAGAACCACGAAAAGAACGCTATCCGTTTTTAGAAAAAAGAAACCAAATAATACTGAGTTTATTAGTGAATCAAGCCTTGAGACCAGGAGAAATTATACAATTAAAAGTAACAGATATAAACCTGGAAAAAGTAGAAATAAACATCACAGGAACAGCTAAAACTAATAACAGAATACTGCCTTTGAAAGCAGAACAAATCCTTTTATTTTATGAATATATCAATGAATATAGAGAGAAACTAATTACATTTAGAACTAAAGAAAACTATCTATTATTAAACAAGTTAGGAACAAAAACCACAACCGATGATATAAATTATTTACTATCAACTTACCAAAACTCCCCCTTTGGGGGCTGGGGGGCTAAAAAACTTACAACAATCACGATCCGCCAATCAGTAATTACAAACCTTTTAGGCAAAGGCAATGACTTAAGAATCGTACAACACTTTGCAGGACACAAACACGCCGACACTACAGAAAAATACCGACAAACAGGAATCAATGCACTACAGACCGCAATAGAAAAACTACATCCACTTAAGTAATTATGAATTATAAGTTATTGAAAGTCAATTTAATTTATGAAATAAAAGTCAGTTTGAATTAAAAGCGATAAGTTTTAATCGGACTTTTTTAGTTATTTTACGCTTGTTCCACTACCGTTCTACAAGCTACTTGGAATATAGGTAGCCAGTGCTCCCTCCGCTTTTGCCCACGCTATTTGCTATGCAAGGCACGCTCATGCTTCGCTTTGCACCTTGCACCGCAAACCGCCAACTTCACAGCTTCGGTCGCCTGTCTTCCGCACTCCCTTTTTTGTTCCACTACGTTACACAAAAAATCGTGCTCCTCTCACTATTTTGTGTGCCTGCGTACCTGCTTCGGCGTGTGTCTCTTGCCACCGCTAGACTCCCACGCACAGCCACACGGGCGGGTGCTAATTATTTTTTGTTTTTCCTTTTTAATTTATAAACTTGATTTTAACATCTTAACTCTTTTACTTTTTATTAACTTGATTACAAAAACAAAAAAAAACTCCGCCCCCGTCCTCGCAGGTGCACACGTTGTGCCACCACCGACAGTCCATAGTTATAAAAGTTCATCTAAAATCTAACATTTATAATTTAAAATTCTCTCGACTCGGCACACTTTTAGGCACACAGCTTCCACGTTATGCCACTCAATCGGCGTTCGCCTATCCGCTTTTTTTTATCTATTTTTCCCCGACTTTAGCCTACGCTCAAAAAACAGTTAAAAAAAATGCGTGGATTATAGCGGAAATGAAACTTTTTTTTTCAATTGAAAAAGAAAATTTATTTATCTTTGGCTTGTATTATGACAGAAACTCAAACATATCAGTACAAAACTAATCACAGTGTTATGCTCACGCGAGGTAATAATCGTGCAGGAGTGTACAAATACAAGTACCAAGGGCAAGAACGACAGGAGGAGCTGGGGCTGAACTGGGACAGCTTTAAATGGCGAAATTACGATTATGCCATTGGTAGGTTTTTTAACCTAGATCCTTTAAGTGAAAAGTATGCTTACAACAGCACCTATGCCTTCCAAGAAAACAAAATGGGATTAGGTAGAGAACTGGAGGGGTTGGAGTTGGTGCCTTTTAATGAAGGAACTTTTAGAATGAATTACGTAACAAATGATTCAGGACAAAGTTCATTCCATATAGGTACGGCAAGTGTTAATAGTCCTTTATTGTTAAATAACGAGGGTCAACCTATATTTACGCCTGATGATTTAGGATTAAGAGCAGAGGGAAGTTACGACACCCCTGCATACTTTCCAGTAACTAATAATTTACAAAATCCCAACACCTTTACACCATTGGATAACACCCCAACTATGGCGGATTCTCCTAGTCTACCTAGTAATTTAACAGGAAACTCTACTGGAGATCCTAAAGGAGTAACAAAAGCAAATGGAATCCTTGAAATTTTTAAGTTAGCTAACCAAATTTATTCATTGCCTGAAAATTTTCGTTGGAATAGTTTTGAAAATGCTAAACGTGAGTTAACAAATCAAGCAAAGAATTTTCAATTAGCCACAGAATATGTTGATTTCAACAATTATTCTGGTCAGGACAGAGCAGATATGATTAATTATATTTACAGTGGTAGAACGCCTGAAAATGCAACGATGGATAGATTATATCAAATAATACTACCAGGTAATGAAATTCTTAAAGCAAATAGTGTAGAAATCCGAAAACCGTTTATTGAGTATATACAAGATGTACAAAAAAAGGATAATATTAGCACAAATTAATATGAGAAATATAGTTTTAGTAGTATTTTTTTTATCCTTAGCTTCCTGCAAAGTGACTAATCAGCAAATAGCAGAATTTACGATTAACGATTTAATAAAGAAAATTAAAGCAAACGATGAAGAAGGTTTTAAAAATTCTTTAGAAACAGAAGACAATACCACAGCCTTTTATACGTTAAATAAATTTTACCCAAAATCCCTTATTAAAGACAAAAGAGTTATTGTTAAAGAGATTAGGGATACTATATTTTATTTAGGAAGTCTAGGAACGTTAGAAAATAAATATGTAAAAATACCTTATTATGTTTCTGATAATGATAAATCAGCTTTTTCCTCTTGTAATTTAATTATTTATTTTATGGAAAGAGTAGGTTATGGTAAGGTATATTCTTATGAATTAGAGATGAAGATAAAGAGGAAAAATAAATAGTTTTCCTGCTCGTTCCTAAATAAAAAAGAAAAGCCTTTGTAGTGATACGGAGGATTTTTTATAGAAAAACTACAAATTTTTCACACGATTGTTTAAGATTTTGTTTTTACTTTTTTTGTTATGTAATACAGCGATAATAACAACTTTTTTCAAGTCCTCCTGCAAAATAAAGTAAATGCCAAAAGGAAAAACTTCAGGATAAGCCACCCGAATATTTTCTTGAAAACGAGCAGAATATAGGTACGGATTTTTCTTAATTTTTTCAATAGTTTGCGCAATATCATCAGAGAATCTATCCTCTAAATCTGTTTCAGGACTTTGCTCATAATACCAATTTTTAGCTTTTTCAATATCAGAATAAACTTGATAAAAACGAAATAAACTAAAATCAAAATCCATCATTTTCTATCTCTAATTCTTGAATTTAGCAGTTCCGCCACATCATCAAAAGGCTGTATCAGTTCTGGGTTTTGCGTCATTGCTTCTAATCTGTCAGTAATAATTTCTTGATGCCATTTGGGAATATCATTAGTATTCTCTTGAATTTCAGTATTATTTTCAAAAGGAATAATAATAACTTCTACTTTACTGGCTTTAAAATCTTTAGGAAGATAAAAACCATCTAAATAATTATTTTGAATAGTTACAATTTGTTTGTGAGCTTGCATAACTTTGAATTTAAATAGCGTAAGCTTGTTTGGTTTTATATTGTCCTATAATAGCACTAATAACTTTAAGAACTGTATTTTTTTCTTCTTCGGGAAGTAACTCAACTTCTTTAAAATAAGTTAACACTTTAGCATCATGCAAAGTAGCTTTTGCTTTTTGAGAGGAATCACCATTAATAATATAATCTACAGAAGTATCCAAGATATTAGCTAAATTATTAAGAATTTCAGCAGGAGGTTGTGATCCTTTATTTTCATATCTACTTATTTGGGCATAAGAAATACCTACTTTATTTGCTAAATCGGTTTGCGACAAGTTTTTACTTTTACGTAATTCTTGTATTCTAAATCCTAATGTATTCATAATTGTTGCTTATGTGTAATAATTAAAAGACAAATTTACGTAAAAAGTAAATTATTAACATAAAAATATAGCATAATGTTAATAATTAATATAAAATATACTTGCATATATTTACTAATATAGTTTACTTTGCGACAAATATGTAAATAAAATATTTATCAACAATGGAAATCTCCGAAATAAAAATTCATCTCACATTAGCTAATCTACTTCATTATTATGGTTTAAAAGCCGACAAGAATAACAGAATAAACTGCCCCTTTCACGAAGACAAAACACCATCAATGCAAGTATACTACAAAACCCAAACAGCCTATTGCTTTAGTAGTAACTGCAAAACCCACGGGAAAAGTATAGATGTAATAGATTTTGTGATGTATAAAGAAAACTCAACCAAAGCCGAAGCATTATTAAAATGTACACAAATCTTGCAACCAGCAGGAAACCAAAAAACAATAACAAAAAGCCAAGAACTATCACGAGAACAATTTTTAGGCAATATATATCAATACTTTAAAAACTCGGTTCATACATCCAAGCCAGCACAGGAATATTTACAAAGCAGAAATTTAGATTTTAAGAAAATAGAAATCGGTTATAACTCTGGTCAGTTCCATCACGGGTCTCGGCGAGACGAGCAATTAATCAATCAATGTTTAGAATATGGTTTACTCATTGATAAAAATATTTTAGGAAGAACAGGCGAAAAGGCATACAATGTTTTTGGTAAATGGTGTATTTGTTTTGCTCTTAAAAATAAAGAAAATCAAATAGTTAGCTTATATTTTAGAAGTACTTTAAGTCCCAGTTCAAATACAGAAAATAAATTGCCTGCGGTTGCTAACCGCCATTTTTACTTAAAGAATAGGCAAGGATTATATCCACATTACCCAAAGAAAGAAACTAAACAACTAGTACTTACCGAAGCCATTATTGATTGTGCCAGTCTACTTCCTATTTTAAACAATCCAAACTCCCCCTTTGGGGGTTGGGGGGCTTTAGCTTGTTACGGAACAAATGGACTTACTGAAGAAATCCAAAAAGCCATACAAGAACTCACACAATTAGAAGAAATTATCTTTATGTTTGACAATGATACAGCAGGAAAAGAAGCCACTTTAAAATACGCAAATCAACTAAAAACACTCAACCAAAACCTAAAAATAAGCACAGTAGAATTACCATTAAAAGATGTAAACGAAACTTTACAAGCACACGAACCCAGCGTATTTATAGAACTACTAAATAATAGAAATCTACTTTTTTCTTCAATTGAAAAAAAAGCTGAAGAAGAACAATCCAAAAAATCCGTTCAATCTGTGTTCCAACCAAGCAAAGCGATTGTGTCATCCACAAGCGAAATAGTAAACTTCCTTATGCAAAAAGAACTTTTAAAGGAACTTAATAAACTTATTGAAAAGTCTGGAATAATAGGAGAAGAAAACTCACGGTTATTATTATTCATTATAGCCACCAGTTACAAAACAAAACAGCCCTTACACGCCATAGTACAAGGCAGTTCTGGAAGTGGAAAAACCCATTTAATAAGCAAGATAGCCGATTTAATCCCTAAAGAGGATTTGTTAAGATTTACAAGAATTACAGAAAGTTCATTATACAATTACGGCGAATTTGATTTAGTAGAAAAAGTATTAGTTATTGAGGATTTAGACGGATTAAAAGAAGATGCACTCTATGCCCTACGTGAATTAATCAGTAATTTATGGGTAGGAAGTTCCACCAGTATTAAGGATAAAAAAGGAAATATAAAAAGTGCAAGAAAAGAAGTAAAAGGAGTGTTCAGCAGTTTAAGTGCCACCACAAAAGGCGAATTGTATGAGGATAATATGAATAGAAGTTTTATAATCGCAGTGAATGAAAGTGAAGAACAAACACAAAAAATCATAAACTACCAAAACCGGCGAATCGCCGGAGATATTAATACAAAAGACCAAGAACAGGCAAAATATTTTTTACAGCAAATCATTAGGAAACTACAAAACTATGAAGTAATAAATCCGTATGCTACACTATTACAACTGCCTGAAAATGTAAGAAACAAACGCAGATTAAATGATATGGTACAAAGTATTATTAAGCAAGTAACTATTATAAACCAATACCAGCGGAGAGTCTCCGCAGACCATTATTTAATAACGGAAATACAAGATATAGAAAACGCCATAGAAATATTGTTTGACAGCATTATACTCAAAATTGATGAGTTAGACGGAAGCCTACGGCAGTTTTTAGAGAAGATAAAAAAGAAGTTCAAAGAGGTAGAATTTACCCGATTTGAAGCCATGGAAGTAACAGGATTTAAAAAGAGCCAACTGCAAGTATATTTAAACGAATTAGTACGATTAGAATATATAAAACAGTACGGTTTTGGAAACAAAGGCTATAAATACAAAGTAGGCTATTTTGATAATATACAAAAGGTTAGGGAACAATTAAAAGAACATTTTAAGAAAGTAGTAGAGAGCATCAAGCCTAATAAATAATTGTCAGTGGCGACTCGCCACTGGAAGCTAACGGACGGAAAACGGAAGCCAAACGGAAACTAAAAAAATGATAAATGATTAACTATTAATAAATTATGAATACAAAAAAGTTAGCGACCGAGAAAAACAAAAATAATACAACCGAGACACATCATGAACCAAGAACCATCAACAATTTATCACTTTAGAAAAGAATTAGAAATATTAGGTTACTCAAAAAGTGTAGTAAACAATTATCCAAAATATGCACAAAACTTACTGATTTACAGCCAAAAAGAATATATGAAAATAGTAGATACAGATATTAAAAACTATCATTATTATTTAAAAGAAAAACCCAAACAAAGAGGAACAGGGAAATTAAGTGAAAGCCATATCTACAGCCAACTATTAGCAGTTAAACTGTATTTTGATTATTTACAAAGAAACCAATTTATAAAAAGAAATCCTTTTACTTTAAAGCTAAAAAGTCCTAAAAATGAAATCCGAAATATTTTAACACAACAAGAAATTACAGAACTGTACAAAGCCTGTAAAACCCTCACAGAAACCGCTATTTTACACCTCTGTTATGGATGTGGACTGCGAAGAAATGAAGCCGAAAGTTTGAATATAAAAGACATAGATTTTACTCAAAAACTGCTTTATATAAGAAAAGGAAAAGGCAAAAAACGAAGAGTAATCCCAATCACAGAAACAGTTTTAGAAGACTTTAAGAAATTAAAAAATGAAAATGAAAAATTGAAAAATCACAACGAGCAAAACTCCCCCTTTGGGGGCAAACGAGCTGAAGGCGAAGGATGCGAGCGAAGCTCTGGGGCTGAAGAATCCTTTTTATTGAATAATCAAGGAACAAGATTAACAGGAAATAGTATTTATAATATTTTTAAAAATCTGCTTAAACGCTCAAAAATACTTACAGCTTCCAGCTTCACACTTCATACATTACGCCACTCCATCGCTACCCATCTACTTGAAAATGAAATGAGTATGGAAATGGTAAGAGATTTTTTAGGACACAACCAACTCTCAACAACTCAAATATACACACATATTAATCAATTAAGAATGCAGAATTTAGAATGAAGAATTTACAACAATATTTACATCAAAATCTAAAAGAATCAACTGCTAAAAATTACGAGTATGAAATCAAAAAATACAAGTTATTAAACAGAAATACAGAAAGTTATACTTATCAAAAACTTATAAAATATATAGAAGATTTACGCAAATCACAAAGCCCCAAAAGTGTAAACAGAATACTCTGCTCACTTAAAAAATATTATGATTATTTAATAGAAATTGGTAAAAGAAAAGACAATCCAGCGAGAGCCGTTTATTTAAAAGACACCAAAGATAAAACGATACAATTACAAGATTTATTTACAGAAAAAGAACTAAAAATCCTCTTAGAACCACGAAAAGAACGCTATCCGTTTTTAGAAAAAAGAAACCAAATAATACTGAGTTTATTAGTGAATCAAGCCTTACAAGTAGGAGAAATTATACAATTAAAAGTAACAGATATAAACCTGGAAAAAGTAGAAATAAACATCACAGGAACAGCTAAAACTAATAACAGAATACTGCCTTTGAAAGCAGAACAAATCCTTTTATTTTATGAATATATCAATGAATATAGAGAGAAACTAATTACATTTAGAACTAAAGAAAACTATCTATTATTAAACAAGTTAGGAACAAAAACCACAACCGATGATATAAATTATTTACTATCAACTTACCAAAACTCCCCCTTTGGGGGCTGGGGGGCTAAAAAACTTACAACAATCACGATCCGCCAATCAGTAATTACAAACCTTTTAGGCAAAGGCAATGACTTAAGAATCGTACAACACTTTGCAGGACACAAACACGCCGACACTACAGAAAAATACCGACAAACAGGAATCAATGCACTACAGACCGCAATAGAAAAACTACATCCACTTAAGTAATTATGAATTATAAGTTATTGAAAGTCAATTTAATTTATGAAATAAAAGTCAGTTTGAATTAAAAGCGATAAGTTTTAATCGGACTTTTTTAGTTATTTTACGCTTGTTCCACTACCGTTCTACAAGCTACTTGGAATATAGGTAGCCAGTGCTCCCTCCGCTTTTGCCCACGCTATTTGCTATGCAAGGCACGCTCATGCTTCGCTTTGCACCTTGCACCGCAAACCGCCAACTTCACAGCTTCGGTCGCCTGTCTTCCGCACTCCCTTTTTTGTTCCACTACGTTACACAAAAAATCGTGCTCCTCTCACTATTTTGTGTGCCTGCGTACCTGCTTCGGCGTGTGTCTCTTGCCACCGCTAGACTCCCACGCACAGCCACACGGGCGGGTGCTAATTATTTTTTGTTTTTCCTTTTTAATTTATAAACTTGATTTTAACATCTTAACTCTTTTACTTTTTATTAACTTGATTACAAAAACAAAAAAAAACTCCGCCCCCGTCCTCGCAGGTGCACACGTTGTGCCACCACCGACAGTCCATAGTTATAAAAGTTCATCTAAAATCTAACATTTATAATTTAAAATTCTCTCGACTCGGCACACTTTTAGGCACACAGCTTCCACGTTATGCCACTCAATCGGCGTTCGCCTATCCGCTTTTTTTTATCTATTTTTCCCCGACTTTAGCCTACGCTCAAAAAACAGTTAAAAAAAATGCGTGGATTATAGCGGAAATGAAACTTTTTTTTTCAATTGAAAAAGAAAATTTATTTATCTTTGGCTTGTATTATGACAGAAACTCAAACATATCAGTACAAAACTAATCACAGTGTTATGCTCACGCGAGGTAATAATCGTGCAGGAGTGTACAAATACAAGTACCAAGGGCAAGAACGACAGGAGGAGCTGGGGCTGAACTGGGACAGCTTTAAATGGCGAAATTACGATTATGCCATTGGTAGGTTTTTTAACCTAGATCCTTTAAGTGAAAAGTATGCTTACAACAGCACCTATGCCTTCCAAGAAAACAAAATGGGATTAGGTAGAGAACTGGAGGGGTTGGAACTATGGGTTCAAAGAGGAGCGAACGCATCACCAGAATATTGGGCTAATTATAACCAAGGAATGAATAATTCTAAAGCGGTAGGAGTTATACCTATTACAGCGGATCCTATTAGAGGTATTTCACAAAACAGTGCAGGAAATCTATCATACCAATCGGGTAACACAAGTGTTGTTCTCAATGCAAATGGCACGCAAGTACAAAATGGAACTACTTATCCTATGAATGATATGACCCCTTATATTGATGTACATGACCAAACAAGTGCCATGGTTGCTACGTCTTTTTTAGCATTTCCTGCACTTTTGGAAGCCGCACCTGCTTTTGCACTCTCTGGAGAACTATCTACTTCTGCTTTTTTAGGAAGAATGGGCACGGATGCTACCATACAAACAAGCGCTAACTATCTTACAAATGGGGGAAATTTAACAAAAGCTTTAGGCGATGTAAATGCTACTCAATCAATACTTTCAGGAGTAGGGATGAATTTTGTTGGAAACGCAATACTTACTGGCTCTACAAATCTTTCAATTAATGAGCGTTCATCTATATTCAATGGAACTAGAAGTGGTCAAGATTTTGTAACACAAACAGGGTTTGAATTATTAGGAGGTTCAGTAGCTCATACAATAGGTGGAAGTCAATTATTTAAATCAACAGTAGTAGGTACTTATATGCAAACCACCTCTAGCATTGGTCAAACAGCAGGTACAACAGCAGCTAAAGTTTTAATGAATACTCCAGATCTTGGAGGAGAAGTAATAGAAAATTTGAAATGATTAGAGCCTTTATTAAAAAAGTAATTGAAACGAGCAAAAAGGATTCCTATTGGAATTTATGGATTGTAGTAGTAGTAGCTGTTATATGGTTGGGATTAATATTTTATAAAAGAAATCCAATAACTAATGGTAACTATACTATCGGTTATATTGATAGAATTTATTGGCCATTTGTATCTCCCTCAAAGATATCTTATAGCTATTATGTTAATAATTCAAATTATGATGGTTCTAATACATACGATAGTAGATATAACCCAATATTAGAAGGTAGATATCTAGTACAATTTTCAAATGAAGACAATTCATTTTCTACATTAAATCAAAACATTCCAGTCCCTGATAGTATAAAGGAAGTACCACAAGGAGGTTGGAAAGAGATGCCAAAATGGGCTAAACAGATTGAGAATGAAACCCCCGTTCTCAAGCATCCTGCTCGTAATTAAAATAAAAGAAACCTACTTTACAACGCAAATGGCATAAAAGTGCAAAAAATTTTAAATACATATAACACTTCGTATTATTTTTACCAAAATACCTATACTGATTATTTGGGAGGTTTTCAGTACCTTACAGGAATGAACTATACAAGAGCAACCACCACTCAACTACAATTTTTTCCCACTTCCGAGGGCTATGTAAATAATAAATTATATGGCTATGAAAGTTCCAATACCCTAAATTTAGAATATATTTATAATTACCAAGACCACCTCGGCAACAACCGAATGAGCTTTTCCCAAAACGGAAGTACAGGAAAAGTAAGAAAACTAGATGAAGATAACTACTACCCCTTTGGGCTAAAACACACAAGTTATAATGTTACTTCTGTAAACCCAAGTTATAAATATAAGTACCAAGGGCAAGAACGACAGGAGGAGCTCGGTTTGAACTGGGACTCGTTTAAATGGCGAAATTACGATTATGCCATTGGCAGGTTTTTTAACCTAGATCCTTTAAGTGAAAAGTATGCTTACCAAAGTCCTTACAATTTTTCAGAGAATAGAGTAATAGATGCAAGGGAATTAGAGGGATTGGAAGCGGTGTTAATTCAAAATAGTTTAAAGAATAATCAACAGTTTATGCAATCATATAATGCAAATAGAAATACCAGTGGTGGAAAAGAATTTACTAAAACTCTAGAAAATCAAAGTAAATATAATGTTGTATATGTTAGTCTTTCCAAAAGTGATTATGCTAACGGAAGAACTTTTAATATTTCTGACAAAAAAGAATTTATTAATACTGTCAAAGAATATGGACTTTCAATTGGTAAAGGGCAATATGATAAAATTTCAGATAATGGCGATAAGAAAATATTGATGATAGGGGTTGATACCAATTTAGGAAAAAATAGTAATCAAACTTTTGAAGTAGCAGCAATAGTAAATCATGAAGAAGTAGCCCATGGAATTAATGATTTAAACGGTGTTGATAAATCAAATGCTCAAGAACATAAGGAATTTCAAAATGATTATGATAATTACTCTCCATCAAAAGAAGAAATACTTACTGAAGACAAATATAAAGATACTAAAGCTAGAAAAAATTATGAAGAACTTCAAAAAGAGACTTATGAGCCAACAAAATCATCACATAATCAGACAAATCCAAAATAGTATAAAAAAGAATTTTCTTTTAGTCTTTTTAACTTTTATTATTATTTTTGGGTGCAAAGAAAAAAATTGTATTTTTAGTAATTCTTTTTTTGTGACACATAAAAATTTAGAACATCCAAAAATATTGATTTCTTCTGACCAAAAGAATTGTAATAAATTATTAATTAAAGGAGAATTTAACTATTTTTTTCAAACTTATGAAATTACACAAAATCTTTGTATAAAAGATAGTATTTATAGTTATTCAAAACATAATATACATGAAATTTTATTTGATTTCAGTGCTAAAAGAAGAAGTGGTAATTTAAAAGTAAATGATTCATTAAATTTAAAAATAGATTATTTTTTAGATATAAATTGGGAAAATAAAATATATAGATTATTTAAAATAGAAAGTGTTAATAAAAATAATAATTTTAATTTGTCGTATGTTTTTATAACTAATTATAATTATGGTATCGTTGGTGAGTTTATGCTTGATTATAATAATGATAAAAAGTATATAATTCGTTTAAGGGGTTTTATCCCAAATGAAAATTATTTTTATACAATTTTTAGTAAAAAAGAAATTCTTTAAAGATAATGTTCGCCCCCAGTTGGGGCGAGCATCTTGCTCGTATTTAAAATTTTACAACGCAAATGGCATAAAAGTGCAAAAAACAGTATATAATAGAACCCTAAACGGCGTACCAGCAATGACCATCTATACAGGTGGGTTTCAGTATAGTTTTAATGAAAACTGGAATGCAGGCTATGCTTATGTATTAAAGTTTATACCCACCGCCGAGGGGTATTACGATTGGAAAACTAAAAACTATGTTTATAATTATACCGACCACCTAGGCAACATAAGGCTAAGCTATACAAAAGACATTCTTAATTCTCAATTATTCATTATTAATTCAGATAACTACTACCCCTTTGGGCTAAAACACACAAGTTATAATGTTAC